>SJYA01002495.1:491869-534130 GCA_006410615.1 Neotragus moschatus | reverse complement strand
AGTCTGTGATGGTTGTTCCCAAGGGAGGTGCAGAAGAAGACCTGGCCCTGGGCACCCAGAGCCATCCCAGTGTTAGAGCAGTGGTGACCAAACCAGCAGAGCCAGAGATTGAAATAATTAGACGTGGACTTGTCTCCAGGTCCATCTCTTGCCAGGTTCTTTTCAGTTGCCAACCCCCTGCTTCCCTATCCTGGGGACCCTTACTGCTCTACTTGTAAAGCTCTATAAATGTCTGCTCTTATCACAAACTAGATGGAGCCCCACACCGGGGATTCTGCCTGCTGGGCTCCTAAGTCTAACCCCAAGATAAAAGTCCCCGCTTAAGGCAACTTCTTATCCCTAGTTGCCTCCTCCTGGAGAAGCAAGGACTACCGGCCCCACAGGTCCTCAGCATGCCGGTGCTTACCCTAGGAGATGGCTAGAAAGTGGAGTGCAAGCAGCCTGGCTAAGGCTCAGCGTCTGCTGTTTTGAATTGGCCAAGAGCTGATGATGGAGCTGCCACTATGGGGTCAGGGACACAGTGTCCGGTTTTAAGGAGACTTTGAAGTCAGGAATGGAGAGGGGAGGAGATAGGTCAGGACATCAGTCTTAACCCCCCATCTGCTGAGTTCCAGGCTTGGAGCTCCAAGCATTGTGCTCAGATGCTCAGTTGTATCTGACTCTTTGCGGCTGTAGCCTGCCAGGCTCTTCTGTCCATGAATTTTCCAGGTGTGACTACTGGAGTGGGGTGCTATTTCCTCCTCCAGGAGATCTTCCCGACCCCAGGGATCGAACCCTCAACTCTTAGATTTCCTGCATTCTTTACCAGTAGCGCCACCTTGTGAAACTCCAAGCACGTTAAAGTAATAAAAGATCAGATGGAGGGGATCCCCTATCTCAATTCAGTCTCTTAATCCTGTGGAGGTTCATGGCTGGATTTGATTTGGAGAACTGAGACAGGAATATACAGGCAAAAATGGGCAGAGATCCTGAGTTTTTCCCCCAAATTATATGGCCTCAAATACTCTTAAGAGGGGGACTTCCCTAGTGGTCCGGTGGCTAAAACTCCAGACTCCCAATGCAGGGGGCCAGGGTTCAACCGCTGGCCAGGTAACTAAATCCTGAATGCTTCAACAAAGACTGAGGATCTTGCACGGCCCAACTAAGACCCGGCCGAGCTAAATAGTTATTTTAGGGCTTCCCTGGTGGCTCAGTGGTATAGAATCCACCTGCTAATGCAGGAGACAAGGGTTTAGTCCCTGGTCAAGTAAGATCCCGCATGCCGCAACTACTGAGCCTGTGCTCTGGAACCTGGGAACCATAACTACCGAGCCCATGTGCTGCAACTGCTGAAGTCCGAGTACTCCAGGGCCTGATCTCTGCAACAAGAGAAGACACTGCAACGAGAAGCCCACGAGCCACAACCAGAGAAAAGCCCATGCAGCGGTGAAGACCCAGCACAGCCAACAACTAATAAATGTTTTTTAAAAATACTCTTAGGAACAATGTGGGATGTAAATGCCATAATTGTGGGAGACAGCCTGTCTGGTGCTGGTCTTGACCCCTCCAAGAATGTTTTCTGGACTAAGGAGATTTGTCCAGGAATTTGAAACAATTGTGACTTCCCTCACATCTCCAGAACCCTTTCTACTGCCTGCAGGCTGATGCTTAGGTTATGGAGAGGCCCATGGCCATCATTAGCACCTCTTTTGTTTCAAGTAGTCATATTTCAGAACTTTCCACCATTCTGCGCAGTAAGTAGCAGCTTGTCCCTGCACCAGGAACTGAGCTTCTGAAAGGTTAAGTGAGTTATCCAAAGGTACACAGGTAGTCAGGGCTTCCCAAGTGCCCCAGGTGTGAAGAATCCGCCCACCCATGCAGAAGCCACAGGAGAAGAGGGTTCTATCCTGGGTCGGGAAGATCCCTCGGAGGAGGAAATGGCTACCCACTCCAGTATTCTTGCCTGGATAATGCCATGGACAGAAGAGCCTGGCGGGCTACATGGGATCTCAAAGAGTCGGGTGTGACTGAGTGACTTGAGCATGCACACACACAGCTAGTGAATGTCATGATGTGAACCTGGGCCTGGCTCGCTCCAAAGAACCTTCTTGCTAAGGAATGGAGAAGGACCGGGTGTACTGTAGAGACTCCCACTGTGAGTCTCCCACTCCATCCCAGGCCTTTGTTTCTCCCCCAGGTTACTCTGGAAATGTGTCCAGCAGCTGATGTCTCTCTTCTCTCCCCAGCCCTCACTGCTCCAGGGAGAGACCCAGGGTCACAGTTGCTCCCCCGGGGCCTCGCCTATCCCCAGCGTCCCTGGGAACTCTCCTCCCCAGCATTCACACACACTCCTATGCTGCCTCTCCTGGTCCCAAGTGTGGCTTGAATTCTCCAGAGATCAATGGTCTAGGCCAGAAGTGGGAGAGTGGAAATGTCTGGCTGAGACAGGGCAAGAATCGGGATCAACTCCAAGTACTTTAGAGAACAGGGGCCAAGATAAGGAGAGCGAATTTCAACTTCTCCCTGTTGAGATGATCTCCTTGCTGTCCAAAGAACTCTCAACTAAGATCCTACAAGCCTCGAGGTCAATATATAAATTAATAATAAATTAACAAAAAAGATGAAAAACTAAGGCTTGAGTTAATCATCTTGCTCAAGGTCACAGTAAGTGACAGAAAAAAGCACTAGACTTCTAGCCATTTCTAAAATCAAAGCTGGAGAACACCTAAAAGGTGGAGGGAAAGTTTTGAAACAGAAGAAATAAAATTGCTTTTTATTTCAAAAACCTCCAAGAAAACACAGTAACCAAAACTTCAAAGAACAGATTTCTGTAGAGTCCTGTTTTAGTAAACAGATAAGATAAAATTATGATACCATTTTTGTTGATATGCCAAGTCTTTAATAATTACTTTGATTTAACCTTTCTACATTAGTAATTCACTTAATCAACCTCTTTCTTCCAGATCAGGTCACACTAATATAAATTCTAATTTAGAGGGGTCTAATTGAATGATGCAGACAGACTTAAGGAATCCAGAGTGCAGGCCAGAGTCAGACGTGGGATCACCTCCTTAACCAACTGCTCTCTAAATATCTGGTCTTATACCACTCAACCTCTTTTGAGTCTATGTCATCATCTGTAAAATGGAGGTAACATCTACCCATAGGATCGATGTAAGGGTTAAATAGGGCCTTCCAGGTTGCTCAGTGGTAAAGAACGTGGCTGCCGTGGGTCCAGAAGATTCTATCACAGGGACAGAGATCGGACACCACTGAATGACTGAGCACGCATGCAAGGGTTGAATAATATGATTGTTAGAATTCCCGTCCATGCTGCTCCTTTTCTTCCAGAATGAGCAAGGTGGGGGGGAT
This sequence comes from Neotragus moschatus, assembly GCA_006410615.1. NCBI lineage: Eukaryota > Metazoa > Chordata > Mammalia > Artiodactyla > Bovidae > Neotragus > Neotragus moschatus. Next base: position 530,779 of record SJYA01002495.1, on the reverse strand, counting down.
GGGTAACAGGCTGGGGGAGAAACGGAAAGTCACTGATGACAGATGGGAAGCTTGCCATGTTCTGGGTGGTCCTGAATTCAGCATACTTGCATCCCTCCTCGGCAAACTCCGTCCTCCCTGTTGGAGGGGCTTCCCTGCCCTAACTGGAAGCTTCAGATTTGTTCTCCTGATTGTGTTGGGGAAGGGAACGGGTTGGGGAGGAGGACTTGGACTTGAAGCTGTACACAATNAGTCTTATACCACTCAACCTCTTTTGAGTCTATGTCATCATCTGTAAAATGGAGGTAACATCTACCCATAGGATCGATGTAAGGGTTAAATAGGGCCTTCCAGGTTGCTCAGTGGTAAAGAACGTGGCTGCCGTGGGTCCAGAAGATTCTATCACAGGGACAGAGATCGGACACCACTGAATGACTGAGCACGCACGCAAGGGTTGAATAATATGATTGTTAGAATTCCCGTCCATGCTGCTCCTTTTCTTCCAGAATGAGCAAGGTGGGGGGGATGGGTAACAGGCTGGGGGAGAAACGGAAAGTCACTGATGACAGATGGGAAGCTTGCCATGTTCTGGGTGGTCCTGAATTCAGCATACTTGCATCCCTCCTCGGCAAACTCCGTCCTCCCTGTTGGAGGGGCTTCCCTGCCCTAACTGGAAGCTTCAGGTTTGTTCTCCTGATTGTGTTGGGGAAGGGAACGGGTTGGGGAGGAGGACTTGGACTTGAGGCTGTACACAATCTAAAGACACAGCTGTGCTATATATAGCCCGAGGGTGCTGAGTGACAAGAGCGGGGCTGAGAGGGACGTGCAGCTTTTGCCTTGAGCTAAGGAGTGCTGTGAGTGAGGGGGTGATGATGAATGAACTGGACAAGAAACAGAGAATGCCCTGAGTTGGGGTAAGAACAAGAAAGACCCTGAAAGGCTAGGGTAGTTACAGGGGAGAAAACACTGGGCCACAGAGTAGTTTCAGGGGGCTTGAGTAAAGAGAAGGTAGCAGGAACAGGCCAGGGCAGTGGAAGTTTCTAGATGAGATGGCTAGGCTGAGGCAGCCTCTATAAGGTACCTGGGGTAGGGAGGGTAGGGACATCCCCTTTCTAAAAACAGGCACTGGTTCCAAGGACCTTGTAGCATTTGTTCAAGGACAGCCCCAAGAGCTACAGGCTTGGGCCAATAAAGTGCCTTTGGTATCCACTAATCATTCTGGAAGAATACTCTCCTTGGAAGAAAAGCTATGACAAAGCTCAACAGCATATTAAAAAGCAGAGACATTACCTTGCTAACAAAGGTCCATATAGTCAAAGTTATGTTTTTTCCAGTAGTCATGTACGGATGTGGATGTGAGAGCTGGCCCAGAAGGACAGCTGAGCGCTGAAGAACTAATGATTTCGAATTATGCTAGAGAAGACTTGAGAGTACCTTGGACTGCAAGGAGATCAAACCAGTCTATCCTAAAGGAAATCAACCCTGAATATTTATTGGAAGCATTCATGCCAAAGCTGTAGCCCGAATACTTTGGCCACCTGATATGAAGAGCTGATTTACTGGAGAAGACCCTGATGCTGGGGAAGATTGAGGGCAAGAGGAGAAGGGGGCAACAGAGGATGAGATGGTTGGATGGCATCACTGACTCAATGGACATGAGTTTGAGCAAACTCTGGGAGATAGTGAAGGACAGGGAAACCTGGTGTGCTGCAGTTATGGGGTCACAAAGCGTTGGACGTGACTCAGTGACTGAACAACAATAATCATTCTGGAGAGACTGCTCACGTATTTTTAAAGATTCTAAGAGGGTGTGGGTAATGGTGATTGGAAGGCTGAATGAGAGTGTAGTGATAGGATAGAATCATGTCTCACGAAGGAAGAATTTTGAGCTGTGGAAGACACCAGTACAGACCCCAGTACTAACAAATGGATGCGCCAGAGGACTTGAAATGTTTTGCTAAAGTTCTGTGTTGGATCCTTTTGTATACCCAAATTCCCCAAAGCACACTGTGAGAGGGGACTAATGTCTTGAGAGCCTACAAGATTTAGGTACTTCACATATTTAATCTTCACAACAGCCCCAACTGGTAGATATTATCCCCACTTTACAGATGAGGAAATCAAGGTTGAGAGAGGTTAAGTAACAACCACATCATACCACAGGTAAATGGCTCTGCTATCCAACCAACAATGATAATCACTATAGACTGCCTTACAATGAAAATTTAACACATGACAATGTGGTTTCCCATACATTTCATCACATTCTCACACCATCTTAGGCAAAAATCAGGAGGCACAGTGGTAAAGAATCTGCGAGCTAATACAGGAAACACAGGAGACGCAGGTTCAATCCCTGGATTTGGAAGATACTCTGGCATAGGAAATGGCTAAGCACTCCAGTACTCTTGTATGGAAATTCTCATGAGCAGAGGAGCCTCGGGGGCTACAGTCCACGGGGTAGCAAAGAGTCGGACAAAACTGAACACATGAGCGCTAAGCACTCACACCATCTTAGAAATATGTGTAAACGAGGAGCTTTCCTGGTAGTCCAGTGGTTAAGACTCTGCTTCCAATGCAAGGCACGCAGGTTGGATACCAGGTCTGGGAATTACATACCAAGTCGTCAAAAAAAAAAAANAACAAGTCTGTGTCTTAGTTTTCACCAGATCATTGTGAGCAGAGTGTTGCAGGAAAAGGACGTTTTGAAGAGAGTATATGGTATTTATATGAAATTCTCCTTTTATTATTTGTCCTGATTTATAAAGAATGGTTTGATAGTATTTACTAACTGTTGGGTCCTTTTCCCAAGCATTTCAAACATCCTTTCCAAATGTCAGTGTTCTTAACTTTTTAGGTTGTGTGACTTTTGAATTAGTTTTCTTTATTTATTTAGCTGCACTGGGTCTCCCTTGCGGCATGTGGGATCTAGTTCCCTGACCAGGTATCCAAGCCAGGCCCCCTTCGTTGGCAGCGCAGAGTCTTCGCCACTGGACCACCAGGGAAGCCCCTTAAATTGGTTTTCTACTTGTGCTAGCAGCCACAATGCTCTTAAAAAGGAGCAAAGGACTGAGTAACTTTCTGTTCAGTCCATGAAGGTAGAATTGAGTTTCAGCCTTTAATTGAAAAGGTTTAAGGAGTTAACATATTTTTAGCATAATAATCTTATTTATGAATGCTTCTGTCCCTTACTAATTTGTATTATTTCATATCTGTATAAATTAGCTGAAGTGAAAGGACTCTGGGTAGGTCTCTGATTAGCCACTCCTTTCCTTACCAGCCCTTCAGGATTCACCTATTGATTCATTAATTGGGATCCTAGACCACAAAATAGATAATTAAAATTCAGAGCATCTTTTTCTCAATAAATACCTAGTTCCATGATTTTATTCAGTGCAAAGTGATGAGTTCCAAAACAGCTGGAACTTTTTTTTTTAAGTTCACCTTTCAAAGTAAATGAAGTGTTTTCTTTTGTATTTTGTTTTTTAAATGTTAATTTGCATAGTTGAGTGCAGCTGGAAGTGTCATTACTTATTTCTGAACTTGTGCCTTTTTTGTGGCATAGAAGTATGTGTGGCTCCTATCCAAAATGCCTAGCAAGAATTTAGGCAAAGATAGGATGGAGTGACTTTTTTTTTTTTTTTTTACCTTTTGGGGACCATTTGTTTGAGAATACATATAAGATAGGTTTTGGCTGATACCATTAACCTGAAACTTACACATAGAAAACAGTTTTGAGCTGTTAATATCAGCAAAGTGTCAGCAGTTGTTTTTCAAGCATATTACTGCAGCTTATGAATTTAGTTTGGGTGGAAGTAAGGACCTATTTGGTTAAATCTGAGCACCGCTGTTTTCTACAGCTGTCAAGAATGAATGACCAGTCATTCTGACTGGCATATGGTAGAGAACACTTGGGTTTATCATTCAGGTCAAAAAAGTGTTGCATGATGAGGTTTTTTATTTTTTTCCTAAAGACAAGGATGAGATCTTTATTTCTGTAGAATGAGTAGAACTCTAAGTTAAAGCCTATTCTGTGAGGCTATATTGCTGTGACACTAGCAGAATTTGGACAAAAGTGTTCTGGTGCCCGTTTATTCAGTGCAATTCTCTTTTCAGTCGTGTACCTATGGTAAGCATTGAACTAGATGCTGAAGATTCAAAGATGAATGTTGTGTGGATTTTGCTTTCAAAATGCTTAGAGTTTAACATGCCAAAAAGGTTTAGCAATCTGGAAATTATGTAAAATCTTTGAAACAAAAAAAATGTATAGGATTTCAGAGATTTTGTTTTTTCTCTATAGAGATGGAATCAACTTCATATCCTATTTTCGTCTAAATTGTAGTTAAGTCTCAGATAGTCATAAAAATTTGCAGCTACATCTTTCAGGGATTTATCAGGTTTGATGGAATTTATTGTTACTTAACCAAGTTACAACATTCCTTTTGGGAATGTTCAGAATGAAGTGGGTCTGGACTCTTGTCTATTTTTAGGGAATTCCCCTTTACTCATCCTTGGACCTTAGATTCCTAATTGCCCATCTAGAGTAGGTGTTTATTTGGATTCGAAAATTTCCTTCCTGAAATAGTTTCTTCTCTTAGTTTTCTGATTTTCCTTCCCTGCTCTCTGGCTATTCCTTCAGGTCTCCTCCACTCCCCCCCACCCCCGACCCAAGATCTTTAATTGATGGTCTCTTTAAGTCTTGGTCCTTAGTCTGTCTCCCTTCTCTAATCTTAACCATTCTGTGCCTTCAGTCACCACATATTATTATTATTTTTTAAAAATAGTTGTTTGTTTTTATTTATTTGATTGCACCAAGTCTTAGTTGTGGCACACAGAATCTTTTAGCTGCGGCATGGGAAACTCTCAGTTATGGCATGTGGGACCTCATTCCCTGACCAGGGATCAAACCTGGGCCCCCTGCATCAGGAGTGTGGAGTCTTAGCCACTGGACCACCAGGGAAGTCCCATCATATATTTTTAATACAACCAATTTTTTATCTATAGTTCAGACCCCTTTTCTGATCCCAGCTGTCTGCTCAGTCAGCATCTCCACTTAGATACTCAGGTAATTTGAATTGAGTTGCCCAGAGTAAACTCTTGATCTTGGTTCCAAACCTACACCTTCTTCACTGTACCCTGTTTCATTAAGTGGCTCTGTCAACAACTTACTGAAGCCAGATTCTTGCAGTTTTCTTTCCACCTCTAGTTTCCCCATCCTAGTCTTGGCCATCTTTTCCTAAGAAAATTATTATAGTCAATTTTAAATGGTCTTTCCTTGTTTTTTTCACTCCTGTTTAAAAAAGTAAAAAATACAGTATTACCAGTATAGTTGAAGTCTTCTGTTTCCTTACCTGATTGCACCTCCTCTCCCCTGATAACCGCTGTTGTAGGGCTCCTAACCAGAGGTAATCACCAACCTGAATTTATTATTCTCTTGTGTTTCTTCATACTTTTACTATGTATGTATATGCAGTATACTCTAATCTACTCCTCTCACATCAGCTAAAATTGTCTTTAAAAAGCAAATTTAATCGAGTCACTTATCTGAAAGCTTCTGTTCTCCCTTTAAAGCCTTCAGTCTTAACAGGGTGTGATTTGGCCTTGCTACCTCTCCTGCATCATTTATTTTTACTTGCTTTCTTGTAGTATATGGTCTAGCTATACAGATCTTTCTTCCCCCCATTCACTGAAGGTTCAGCGCTCACCCAGCAGCCTTTCTACATGCTGTAGCTTATCTCTCTGTCTGGAAGGCAGCTCTTCATTCTTCAGAACTTGCTTCACTGTGTGCTGTGCTGTGCTTAGTCGGTCAGTCATGTCCGACTCTTCGCGACCCCATGGACGGTAGCCCTCGGGGCTCTTCTGTCCCTGGGAATTCTCCAGAGAACAATACTGGAGTGGGTTGCCATGCCCTCCTCCAGGGGATCTTCCCAACCCAGGGATCGAACCCAGGTCTTCCGCATTGCAGGTGGATTCTTTACTGTCTGAGCCACCGGGGAAGCCCATATTAGATTAGGACTGTCTTATAGCACCTTGTACTTCCCTTATGTAGGATAGATCACAATTTTAATTAGTTTAATTATTTGTATAGTACCTATTTCATCATTAGACTATACTTTTTTTTTTTGTCACACCTCCTGGTTTGAGGGATTTTAGTTCCTTGACCAGGAATTGAACTCAGGACCCAGAAATAAAAGTTTAGAGTCCTAACCACTGGACTGCCAGGGGGTTTATATGCCATAGACTATACTTCATATGCCATAATGTCAAGAGAAATGTCTGTCTTGGATGGCAGATATCCCTAGCAGCGAGTTCATAGTTCATTTATATATTCAACAATTATTTGGATGTTTACTAATTTCTTTTTTATTTGTAGCTACTGGTGGTAATGAGGTAACTTCTGTCAGAGTTTTTGTTCTAACTAGAAGTCTTATTATTGTATTATTATTATTTTTTTTTTTTTTTTGCATTTTTGGTCTTATATGCCAATATAGTGCTAGGTTTTTAGTAAATACTTACTGATGTAAACTTACTTGTATCCATGGCCTGATCAGTCTTAAGTGGTTTTAATAAACCAAAATACTATGATCACCTATGATGTAATATACATAGTGGAGACTCTTACCTCCCAGGAAGATAATCACAGGCTTAAGCAGGTTGTCAGATGGAATAAAGAAATTGAAGATTAGTTTTTTCTTTTTTTAAAAAACATATTTTATTTATTTATTTGACTGTACCAGGTCTTAGTTGCAGCATGCAAGATCTTCATAGTTGTAGCAAGTGAAATCTAGTTCCCTCACCAGGGATGTAACCCTGCGCTCTGTATTGGGAACTCAGAGGCCCAGCCACTGGGACCAGCAGGGAAGTCCTGAATATTAGTTTTGTTTTGTTTTTCACATAGTTTGCCTAGTTCTGATTTTAATTTCTTCCCGTTTACTGGACCAAGAGTCAGTATAAATAATGTCCTAAGAAACTTGGACATATTAGGCAATTATACATTAAGGCTGGCATTGATAGTTTTGTACTTGAGTATTTCACTTCACTGAATTAAAAAACAATTTTAATAGGTAATTACATAGTACAAAATCAAAGGTGTGAGGAGATTTACAGTGAAAAACAAGCCTTCCTCTGTTCTCTTCTCAGTTACTCAGATTTCTTCTTTCTGCTGAGGCAATTACTGTTTGCTTTTTTTGTGTGTGAATTCTTTCAGAGATATCCATACACTCAGTATCCCCACAAATAGCATACTCTACACACTGTTCTATATCCTGCATTTTCCACTCATATATCTTAGTTTGTTTCTTATTATTACCGACACAGCTGACTTTTTTTTTTCATTACTAGATGTGCTGTAATTTGTTTACGGAGTCTCTTACTGATAGCCTTTACATTGTTTCCAGCCTGTTACCAACAGTAGTGCAGTGAATATTCTTGTGCAATATTTTATATATCTGAACATTTCATTAGATAAATGTTGAGCACTGGAATTGCTTGCTGGATCAGAAAGTATGTGCATGTTCAGTTTTGATGGATAGTCCATCTTGCCTTTTATAGAGGCTTACCGTTTTACCCCACTTGTAGTAAAGCACAAAGAATGCCCACTTATGGGCTTCTCTGGTGGCTCAGTTGGTGAAGAATCTGCCTACGATTTGGGACACCTGGGTTCAACCCCTGGGTTGGGAAGATCCCCTGGAGGAGGGCATGGCAACCCACTCCAGTATTCTTGCCTGGAGAATCCCCATGGACAGAGGAGCTTGGCGGGCTACAGTCCACGGGGGTCACAAAGAGTCAGACACGACTGAGTGACTAAGCACGCACACACCTTATCAGTGATCTGTTATCAATTTAAAATTTTTTTCCAATTGGACAAGTGAAAAGTAGTATGTTGGTACAGTTTTAATTGTAAATCCTAATGACAAGTGATATTGAATATCTTTTCATGCCGTATTATTAAGAGCCATTTACATTTCTCTTCATTGAAGGTTTTTTTTTAATTGAAGTGTAGTTGATTTACAATGTTGTGTTAGTTTCTAGTGTACAACAGAGTGATTCAGATATATATATTTACGTGTGTTCTTTCTCAGATACTTTTCCATTATGGTTTATCATAGAATATTGAATATAGTTCCTTGTGCTGTACAATTGGACCTTGCTATTTATCTGTTGTATATATAGTAGTTACTATCTGCTAATCTGAAACTCTGAATTTGTCTCCCCTCCCTTGTCCCCTTCGGTAGCATAAATTTGTTTTCTGTATCTGCATTGCACATTTCTATTGAGATTGTTTGTTTGTTTTTTAAATTATCTGTTGAAGCTCTTTATGTGTTAGAGAACTTAGGCTTTTCTTTTAAAAATTGCAAATAATTTTAAGCATTTAGTATATCTTTTGAGTTCTGTATTTTCTAGCTTTCTAGAATTTGTAATTAAATTTGTCAATTCTTTCATTTGACATCTAAGTAGTTTCATTTTAGAAAAGTTTTCACTACCTAGCTTATTAAGAAAAAATGTTCATTTCATCTAGCTTATTGCTTTGCTTTTAATTTGAAATCTTTGATCTATTTGGAACCTAAAGATCAAACTTCATGTTTAATTTTTTCTAGATAGCTACCCATAGTAGTTCAATATCATTTATTGAGTGTTCCATCTTTTTCCTGTTAGTTTGAAATGCCACCTGTATCATACATTTTCTCAGATGTATTTAGGTCTTCTGAGCTTTATTCTGTTCCAGTCTTCTAATCATTTTGCCAATTTCACCTTTTAAAGTTATTATAACTTCATAATATATATCTAGAGAAGCTCGTGTGCCCTTGTTTCTCTTCCTGAAATTTCCCAACCATTCTTACTATTTAATTTTACACATGAAATTTAGAATTAGTCTGGTTCCAGAGAAATTCTACTGGTATTTTTAGAAATCAAGATTGAAGGCAATGGCCAGTACTCTTGCCTGGAAAATCCCACGGACAGAGGAGCCTGATAGGCTGCGGTCCATGGGGTCACGAAGAGTCGGACACGACTGAGTGACTTCCCTTTCACTTTCCCTTTCAAGAACTAATATTTTTATGATTGCTCTTATANACTAATTTCTTTTTTATTTGTAGCTACTGGTGGTAATGAGGTAACTTCTGTCAGAGTTTTTGTTCTAACTAGAAGTCTTATTATTGTATTATTATTATTATTTTTTTTTTTTTTGCATTTTTGGTCTTATATGCCAATATAGTGCTAGGTTTTTAGTAAATACTTACTGATGTAAACTTACTTGTATCCATGGCCTGATCAGTCTTAAGTGGTTTTAATAAACCAAAATACTATGATCACCTATGATGTAATATACATAGTGGAGACTCTTACCTCCCAGGAAGATAATCACAGGCTTAAGCAGGTTGTCAGATGGAATAAAGAAATTGAAGATTAGTTTTTTCTTTTTTTAAAAAACATATTTTATTTATTTATTTGACTGTACCAGGTCTTAGTTGCAGCATGCAAGATCTTCATAGTTGTAGCAAGTGAAATCTAGTTCCCTCACCAGGGATGTAACCCTGCGCTCTGTATTGGGAACTCAGAGGCCCAGCCACTGGGACCAGCAGGGAAGTCCTGAATATTAGTTTTGTTTTGTTTTTCACATAGTTTGCCTAGTTCTGATTTTAATTTCTTCCCGTTTACTGGACCAAGAGTCAGTATAAATAATGTCCTAAGAAACTTGGACATATTAGGCAATTATACATTAAGGCTGGCATTGATAGTTTTGTACTTGAGTATTTCACTTCACTGAATTAAAAAACAATTTTAATAGGTAATTACATAGTACAAAATCAAAGGTGTGAGGAGATTTACAGTGAAAAACAAGCCTTCCTCTGTTCTCTTCTCAGTTACTCAGATTTCTTCTTTCTGCTGAGGCAATTACTGTTTGCTTTTTTTGTGTGTGAATTCTTTCAGAGATATCCATACACTCAGTATCCCCACAAATAGCATACTCTACACACTGTTCTATATCCTGCATTTTCCACTCATATATCTTAGTTTGTTTCTTATTATTACCGACACAGCTGACTTTTTTTTTTCATTACTAGATGTGCTGTAATTTGTTTACGGAGTCTCTTACTGATAGCCTTTACATTGTTTCCAGCCTGTTACCAACAGTAGTGCAGTGAATATTCTTGTGCAATATTTTATATATCTGAACATTTCATTAGATAAATGTTGAGCACTGGAATTGCTTGCTGGATCAGAAAGTATGTGCATGTTCAGTTTTGATGGATAGTCCATCTTGCCTTTTATAGAGGCTTACCGTTTTACCCCACTTGTAGTAAAGCACAAAGAATGCCCACTTATGGGCTTCTCTGGTGGCTCAGTTGGTGAAGAATCTGCCTACGATTTGGGACACCTGGGTTCAACCCCTGGGTTGGGAAGATCCCCTGGAGGAGGGCATGGCAACCCACTCCAGTATTCTTGCCTGGAGAATCCCCATGGACAGAGGAGCTTGGCGGGCTACAGTCCACGGGGGTCACAAAGAGTCAGACACGACTGAGTGACTAAGCACGCACACACCTTATCAGTGATCTGTTATCAATTTAAAATTTTTTTCCAATTGGACAAGTGAAAAGTAGTATGTTGGTACAGTTTTAATTGTAAATCCTAATGACAAGTGATATTGAATATCTTTTCATGCCGTATTATTAAGAGCCATTTACATTTCTCTTCATTGAAGGTTTTTTTTTAATTGAAGTGTAGTTGATTTACAATGTTGTGTTAGTTTCTAGTGTACAACAGAGTGATTCAGATATATATATTTACGTGTGTTCTTTCTCAGATACTTTTCCATTATGGTTTATCATAGAATATTGAATATAGTTCCTTGTGCTGTACAATTGGACCTTGCTATTTATCTGTTGTATATATAGTAGTTACTATCTGCTAATCTGAAACTCTGAATTTGTCTCCCCTCCCTTGTCCCCTTCGGTAGCATAAATTTGTTTTCTGTATCTGCATTGCACATTTCTATTGAGATTGTTTGTTTGTTTTTTAAATTATCTGTTGAAGCTCTTTATGTGTTAGAGAACTTAGGCTTTTCTTTTAAAAATTGCAAATAATTTTAAGCATTTAGTATATCTTTTGAGTTCTGTATTTTCTAGCTTTCTAGAATTTGTAATTAAATTTGTCAATTCTTTCATTTGACATCTAAGTAGTTTCATTTTAGAAAAGTTTTCACTACCTAGCTTATTAAGAAAAAATGTTCATTTCATCTAGCTTATTGCTTTGCTTTTAATTTGAAATCTTTGATCTATTTGGAACCTAAAGATCAAACTTCATGTTTAATTTTTTCTAGATAGCTACCCATAGTAGTTCAATATCATTTATTGAGTGTTCCATCTTTTTCCTGTTAGTTTGAAATGCCACCTGTATCATACATTTTCTCAGATGTATTTAGGTCTTCTGAGCTTTATTCTGTTCCAGTCTTCTAATCATTTTGCCAATTTCACCTTTTAAAGTTATTATAACTTCATAATATATATCTAGAGAAGCTCGTGTGCCCTTGTTTCTCTTCCTGAAATTTCCCAACCATTCTTACTATTTAATTTTACACATGAAATTTAGAATTAGTCTGGTTCCAGAGAAATTCTACTGGTATTTTTAGAAATCAAGATTGAAGGCAATGGCCAGTACTCTTGCCTGGAAAATCCCACGGACAGAGGAGCCTGATAGGCTGCGGTCCATGGGGTCACGAAGAGTCGGACACGACTGAGTGACTTCCCTTTCACTTTCCCTTTCAAGAACTAATATTTTTATGATTGCTCTTATATCCAAGAACACGTAATGCTTTAAGTCTTTAAAGTATTTTAAACATTTAAGTCTTTTTTGTTACTTGGTAGTGTTCCTTGGTAGTATGTTTCTTGTGAAGCTTATTCCTTAGTATTTCATGTATCTGTTGCTATTTTAAGTGGAATCTTTAGTTTTATAACTTGTATATCACTGTCAGTTTTTTTCAGTGACCTTCTGTTTGGTCTTAAAACTAAATACTAAATTCATATAGTATAGGAAAAAGATCATTAGGTTTTGAGTTGTGTTTTAGGCTTTACAGCTAATTTCTTGGGTGATCCTAAGCAAGTCATTATGATCTTTAGTATTCTCTTTAGTACAATATGGGTATTAATCTCATACTGTGGGCTGGTGCCAGTGCAGAAGCCATAAGAGTCGTCGGTTTGATTCCTGAGTTGGAAAGATCCCCTGGAGGAGGGCATGGCAACCCACTCCAGTACTCTTGCTTGGAAAATCCCGTGGACAGAGGAGCCTGGCGGGCTGAAGTCAATGGGATCGCAGAGAGTGGGAAGCAACTGAGCACATGTGCACATTCTCATTATTCAGAGTGAAAGCTTTGTGTTTATTATAGGTTGAGCAATTCAAGCAGATGTGCACTTTTCAGATTTACTTGGAAAGGAAAGCTTTTATTTTTGAGTTTGGAAAAATTAGTAGAAATTGGTAGAATGTCTCAGTTCTTCCTGAATTGTGTGTCTGAAGCCATTGTCACCTATCATACTTGAAGGTGGGAAAGGAAAGTATGTTTATGATTTGAGGTATATCCTGGGAGGACAATTACGTATATGTAGCTTGAATAGATTTATTTTGGTTGCCAGTTAATTATGGTTATTAGTTCAGAGAGAAATTTAAAGTGACCTTAGCATTTTGAACCCCAGGTAAAATGCTCTTAGTAGTTAGAAGCTTTAATTTCTACTGCTTTTTATTTATTTTGCCTCAGAAAAATTTTTTGCCTTTTGGTTCAAATTTACATACATGTCAGTTTAGTTTTTCTTTTTTTTTTTAAGCTATGATAACTCTTCTGTGATATATTCTCCTAATTAATTTAGCTGTGCTGGGTTTTTGTCAGGGACCGAGCTTGATTGCTGCGCCAGGGCTTCTCATTGTGGTAACTCTTGCTGGGGAGCACCGGCTCTAGATGTGCAGGCATCGGTGGTTGTGGAGCATGGGCTTCCTTTCCCTGAGGCCTGTTGTATCCTCCCATACCAGGGGTGGAATCCGTGTCCCCTGCATTGGCAGGGTGATTTCTATCCACCGTACCACCAGGGAAGTACAGTGTAGTTTTTTTTTTTTTTTAAGGTGCACAGGCTTAGTTGCTCTGTGGCGTGGGGGGGGTCTTCCTGGATCAGGGATTGAACCCATGTCTCCTGCATTGGCAGGCGGATTCTTCACCAGTGAGCCACCAGGGAAGTCCCCCCAGTGTAGTTTCTTCAGATAGGAAAATGGAGATGAGATCTGTGCTCAGAATAGTTCCCTTAGGAAAGCCTTAAAGTAACCAATTATTTTGGTTTTAAAAACTCCATTTAGGGCGTTATATTAACATTCAGTGCCTTCTCTCAGGAGATAAATCTTTTGGGTTTGCACTGAGTCTCATGGGCACATTCTTATCCCAACAGAAGAATCTTTGATATGAAGTGAAGTGATTAGGACAGGAAGTATGAGTTTTGTAACATTTTCACATGCCAAGCAAACATTTAATAGAATTCATAATGGACACTGGAACGTTTTTGGTGGCTGTTTTAATAATCATTTTCTCAAATAGAGGTAGCTCCAATTATTCAGTATCAGACACTCATAACCAGCAGGTAGCAATGGCACAGTGCCAACAATGCGTTTCAAGGAAGTATTGAGGATGTTAATTTTCTGTGTTGCTTTGGACCACTTTAGAGTGCGTCTCTAAAGAAATGAGAAGAGCAGCATTATGATACTAACTGCTATATAAGATATGTCAGAGAACTAATAACTTTTGATATATCCTTACAAATTAAGAATTACCCTGTTGTCTCATCATCCTATATTTTGCTCTAGGGTAAAATTTTATATAAGTTCTTTCCTGGATCCCTTTATGCAGGAGCAGTGTAGTAATTGTATCAAATATTCTATGAGATAGTTAACTTTTCTGTGATATATTCATTATTTAATTAGGTCCTTATGAATGTAAAATATGTATGTATGCAAATATTATGAAATTTGTACCCTGACCTATTTTTTAAATTTCTCTTGGGGCTTTTGTTGCATATGAAAGCTTTGCCAGCTTCATTATTACATGTTTATTGTAGAAAATACTGAAAAGCAAATAATACAGAAATCATCAAATATCCATCCATATTTCTGTTCAGATATATTGTGAATTTTTTTTGTTTGATTTTTTTGTTTCTCTGCTACATATGAGCATTTTCCCACACAATGAAACATTTTTAAAAAACAGATCACAAATTGGCAGGCTTTATTCAGCTAATACGATATCTGGCTCAGTATTACTTAAATATTTATTTTTCTTATTAGTTGCCAACATGAAAAAAGGAAAAAAAGAGACAGGTAGAAGTGCAAATTGATAAACCCCCTTAAGAAAGGAACTAATCTGCTTAGGCTGACATACGTGGACCACACAGCTAGCAATTCTAGGTCTCTGCATTCAACAACATACATGCATTCACTGGAAGACACACTTGGTGTGTTCACAGTAGCATCATGCATGATAGCTTCAAACTGGAAGCTACTCAAATGCCCACCAGCAGTAGAATGGATAGACTGTGATATGTGCACACAGTGGTGAAATAATAAAGCAAAGAAAATGAGTAGACTAGAGCTAAATGCAACAAGATTGGTGACTCTCAGCAGATGTTGAATCAGACACAAAAGTGTATTCTTTATGATTCTGATATAAGAGAATTCATTCTGTGAGTCCATTTATGTAAAGGTCAAGGACAGGTTAAACAAGTGAGTCTTGGTGTGGTATAATATTGTTTCCCAAGGGGCATTTGGCAGTGTCTGGAGACATCTTTGGTTGTCACAGCTGGAAGAAGCCAGGGACGATTCAATCCATTTTGCAATGCATAGGACCATCTCTCACAACAAAATATTACCAATCTGTCAATAATGATGATTTCTCTTAGGTAGGAAGGGGCATAATTATGGCTTGTAATGCTTTGTTCTTGATTTCAGTGCTGGTTACATGGGTATATGAAAATTTATTGATCTGTACATTTCTGTTTGTGTACCTTTCTGTGCTTCCCTGATAGCTCAGTTGGTAAAGAATCTGCCTGCAATGCAGGAGGCCCTGGTTCGATTCCTGGGTTGGGAAGATCCACTGGAGAAGGGATAGGCTATCCATTCCAGTATTCTTGGGCTTCCCTTATGGCTCAGCTGATAAAGAATCTGCCTGCAATGTGGGAGACCTGGGTTCGATTCCTGGGTTGGGAAGATCCCCTGAAGAAGGGAAAGACTACTCAATTCCAGTATCCTGGGCCTGGAGAATTCCATGGACTGTGTAGTCCGTGGAGTTGCAAAGAGTTGGACATGACTGGGCTACTTTCACTTTCACCTTGTTGTAGGTATTTTATACTTCAGTCAAAAAAGTATCCCCAAATTGGGCTTCACATAAAAATCCTGGTTAAAGACTTATTTTTGAAAGCTGTGACCATCTGCTGACTCCAAAGGCTGAAGCTGATAAGCAGTAGCCCCTTTAGTTGGTTCTTGTGTTGTCCAGGCCCTACTGTTCTGTTTGAGTTACTTGTATCACTTACTGGTATCTAGATGTATAGAAAATGTCTTAAACAGCTTTTCTGAGGTATAATTCACACACTGTACAGTTCACCTGTTCAAAATGTACTTCAGTATTTTTAGTACACTCACTGGGTTGTGTAGCCTTCACCACAGTTTAGTTTTATAATATTTTCATTCCCTTCAAAAGAAACCCTGTACCTGTTACCAGTTACTCTCTACTCCTCCCCATCCTTCTCAGTCCTAGGCAACCACTAATCTACTTTTTGTCCCTGTATAGTTGTATGAATTTTATAATCTCTGTCCTAAAACAAGATTTTTGGAAGGACTGATGTTGAAGCTGAAACTCCAATACTTTGGCCACCTGATGCGAAGAGCTGACTCATTGGAAAAGACCTTGATGCTGGGAAAGATTGACGGCAGGAAAAGGGGACGACAGAGGATGAGATGGTTGGATGGCATCACTGACTCAATGGGCATGAGTTTGGGTAAACTGCGAGTTGGTGATGGACAGGGAGGCCTGGCGTACTGCAGTTCATGGGGTCACAGAGTCAGACACGATTGAGCGACTGAACTGAACTAAAAACAAGATAATGATTGTGCAATATTTCCTCATAGAGATTATATCATAAGTTACATAAAATTCTTACTTTATTGGGCATTTATTTAAGATAAATTATTAGATGTGGTGTTACTGATTAAAGGACATAAAACATTTTAAAATTTCTGGTGAATATTACCATAATACCTTCCAAAAAGGTTGTATCAGTCCAGCCTCACCATCACTGTATGATAATGTTTTTTGCAAATTTTGTATTGTGACCCTAGTCATATCAGAAATGTTAAATGTTTATTTTTGTTTTTCCCTAGACATGTCATTTTCCTCGACCGTTGTTCATTTGATTTGACCTAGGCTTTAAGCTGTTTTGGACTAATGTACCAATACTGTCCTTTTTTACATAAAGACAGTAGCACTTACGATGCACTGTGAATGAACACATTATCCCAGGTTCCCCATACTTCTCCAGCTGGTTCCTGAAGGTTCTTACATTCAAATAGAATGGCTTTTTGCCAGCACAAATTGACACTTCAGCCCACAATGGTGTATTTTGTTTCCTCGTTAGTTAATAGAGCCAAGATACTTTCTCTCCTTTATTTTATAATTTGACTTACAGCAAATTTTAAATATTTGTTTTTCAAATATGGTTCATAGCCAAGAGCTCTTTTGAAAAACACATTGTTTTCCTGTTTGTAATACATAGATTACTGTTTGTAATACGTAGATTAGAGCTACCATAATGCTTTTGCTGAGAAATTGTCACTAGCTAGTTATTAAATATCTATTATCACTCATGCAGAATTAACTTCCATTTAAAATGTTCCAGTTAAACAAAACTTCATTGTAAACCCTTTAATTGATTCCTTGTGTCTGCACATAAAGCAGTCTCATTCAGGAGTGTGAATCACTAGCACAATTCTTAGTGGATCACTCACTCATAATCTGGGAGGCCTAGATAGTTAATACTTGAGAATCATGATGAGTCAATATGGAAAATTTTCAGTTTAGCCCAACCACGGATTTTCTGGGATGACTGTTTGGAAAACGCCTTTTTGAAAATTTGATGTCTTAATATTGTTCAGTTTCACTGCTTGTTACTTTGCTTCTTTCCTGTCCCTGGAGTTCTGAATTCCATGTAATTTATTGGTTGTTTTGTGAAAAGTGCTCTGCCTGAGTTGATTTTCATCAACTGTTAAGGACCTTAGTAATGATCTGATGTGATATTGTTCACTTAATTCACAAATGAAAAAGTGGAAAGAAATGTTTATTCCTGAAGTGCCTGTTAGACTCTCTTGGCTCTCAGGTCAGGGCTTACTCTCAGTTTCATAAAAGTCAAGGTTAGAATCACTTTACTTCCCTGGTGGCTCAGACGGCAAAGTGTCTGTCTACAGTGTGGGAGACCTGGGTTCAATCCCTGTGTCAGGAAGATCCCCTGGAGAAGGAAATGGCAACCCACTCCAGTACTCTTGCTATTAGTTCATCCTAGATTTTTATTTAGAAAAGGAATTAAGATTTTTAAGTGAAAATGAAAGTGTTACTCGCTCAGTCTTGTCCGAGTCTGTGATCCCATGGTCTGTAGCCCACCAGATTTCCTCTGTCTATGGGATTCTCCAAGTAAGAATACTGGGATGAGTAGCCATTCCCTTTTCCAGGAGATCTTCCCAACCGAGGGATCGAACCCAGGTCTCCTGCATTGCAGGCACATTCTTTGGAGCCACCAGAGAAGCCCAAGTGTTTTTTAATTAGAAGGAGATTAGGACTTTCCTGGTGATCCAGTAGCTAAGACTCTGCACTGCCAACATGGGAGGCTCCAGGTTCGATCCCTGGTCAGGGAACTAGATCCCAGATGCCGCAGTTAAGACCCAGATTAGTTAAATAAATACTTTTTTTTTAAAGGAGATTAAAACTTGGCTCTGACCTAACTTGATTGTGCATTTGCAAGACATTTAAAATAGCACTACTTATTTTAATTTTTAAAGTTTCCTAGTTATTTCAGTTTACTATTTTAAAATTGACAAGGGAAAAGTTATATACTTTTTTAGTTCATCTGAATCTCTTGGGAGCTTTTTTTTTTTCCTCTACGTGAGTCTATGAGAAACTTTTCCAAAGAAATGTATAAAATTGATATTTTTGGATTAATGGTGTTTTTGTGGCCAACATTATAGTAAAGCGATTGTAATGGAAAAAATGAGTCAGATAAACTGGAAAGTAAAGCATTTCCCTGTAGAGTCACTGTGCTATAAAAATGTTTAAACTTTAACAGATGATTCCAGTTATTTCTTCTAGTCTTTTGTTGTATAGCATATATAACACTGAATACCTCTTTTAATATATATATATATAGATATATAATATATATATTTTATTTGACTGCACCAAGTCTTAGTTGTGGCATACTGTCTTCAGTTGTGTCATATGGAATCTACTACTGCTGCTGCTAAGTCACTTCAGTCGTGTCCGACTCTGTGACCCCATAGACAGCAGCTCACCAGGCTTCCCCGTCCCTGGGATTCTCCAGGCAAGAACACTGGAGTGGGTTGCCATTTCCTTCTCCAATGCATGAAAGTAAAAAGTGAAAGTGAAGTCGCTCAGTTGTGTCCGACTCTTAGCGACGCTATGGACTACAGCCTACCAGGCTCCTCCATCCATGGATTTTCCAGGCAAGAGCACTGGAGTGGGGTGCTATTAATCTAGTCCCCTGGAAAGGGATTGAACCTGGGCCCCCTGCATTGGGAGCTTGGAGTCTTAGCCACTGGACCACCAGGGATGTTCGTAAATAACTCGTGAATACAACTGTAATTTTATTAAGTGTTTGTAATTTCTTATAAACTTTTATTGCAAGCTTCTTGATAGTAGTAAATACTAATTGCATGAGTGAATTTTAGGTTTTTTTTTTTTTTTTTAACTTGTTCACTGTGGTAAAATAACCATAACATGAAATTTACCATAGGTCTATAGCATTAAGTACATTTACATTGTTGTGCAGCAGTCATCCACATCTGTCTCCAGAACTTTATCTTCCCAACTGAAACTCATTTCCCATTAAATGCTAACTCCCCATTCCTCCCAGCTCCTGGCAATCACCAATCTACTTTCTCTGAGTTTGACTATTCCAGGGCCCTTTTGTGGGTAGAAACGTGTAATATTTGTCCTCTTGTGACTGACTTCTTTCCTTAGCCAACTGTCTCCAAGGTTCATCAGCATTGCAGCATGTGTCAGAATTTCCTTCCTTTTAAGGCTGAATAACATTGTGGGTATATACCATATTTTGTTTATGTGTTGGTGGATACGGTGTTGCTTCCGCCTTTCGGCTGTTGCGGATAGTACACTGTGAACATGGGTATACAGATATCTGTGTGCATCCCTGCTATCATTTCTTTTAGGTTGACATCCAGAAGTAGAATTTCTGGATCATATGATACTTCTGTATATAATATATTGGGAAAATCTTAACATTTTCTGCAGCAGCTGCACCATTTTACATTGTCAGCAGTGCATAACAGTGATTCCAGTTTCTCCATAACCTTTTCAGCTCTTGTTTCGCGTCTTTTAATAGTACCCATCCTTTTGGGTATGAAATGGTACCTCTCTATGCATTTTTTTGTCTCATTTGCATTTCCCTAATGATTAATGACAGTTTAAAACTTCTTGTAATTTAAACACAGATTAACCCAAGCCTTGTTTGTTTAAAAATGCATTAGAATCATTGGTAAGGGAGTGAGGAAAACAGCATTCTTTTATCCTTGATAGTGGAAATATAAACTGGTACTGGCTTTTTGGAGGGGTCATTTGGTAATACATATTAAAATTTTTTGGAGAGATAGTACGTGAAAAAAATGACCTTTTCTTAACACACAAAGTTTTCCACAATTTGTACAACTTTGTACAAATTTCTCTTATACAAAGAAATTCTTCTGTAAATTTATCCTAAATCTGTACTGGAAATGTGCTTCCCTTTAAAAGTTCAGCTAGTAAAGAATCTGCCTGGCGTGCAGGAGTCCTGGTTCAGTCTCTGGGTCAGGAAGATTCCCTAGAGAAGGAAATGGCAACCCATTCCAGACTTCTTCCCCGGAGAATTCCATGGACAGAGGAGCCTGACGAGCTATAGTCCATGGGTTCACAAAGAGTTGGACACGACAGACCGACTCATACACACACACACAAAGTTTTAAGTATTATCGTAAATCATTGTAAACAACTTAAATGTTTAACAGTAAATGTGTTAAATTCTGATTCAGTACGCCCGGGAGTGGAAATTGGGTAAGTAGGACCAGGGAATGGGCATTTTCAGTGAGCGTGCTGGATAAATGTGATGAAGATGGTCTGTGGACCACATTTGAGGAACACTCACTCACCATTGCTTAACACGGCTTACTTTTGGGTTTCGCGGTGTGCTAAACCCCTCTGCAGACGGGCCTTTGGCCTCCCTGTTCAGCCTTCTCTGCGGCTGCTTCCCAGACATCTCCGCCGTGTTCCAGTCTAAGAGCCGGTGCCACTTCCACTCACACCATGTTCTCCATCCTCCTTGCCCCTGCCTCCCACCCCAGCTCTGTCTGGTGAAACCATACCCATCCTCCAGAGACCCACTTGTCTTGTGCAGTAAGCTTAAACTTTTTTTTCTGGCTTTATTGCAATATAATTGACAGCTTATACTTTTTAATCTATAGAAATTAGTCTCTTTTCCTTTTCTGAGTATTTTCACATTTCGTGCTTTATTCCATTCATTGTATTCTGCTCTGAAATGATTATGTTCATGGACAGTGGACATATTTTATATTTTCTGCCTCTTATAAATCGATTTAGAGCTTCTGTTGAATGTAACACACATATATTGAGCTATATATGAGGGCTCAGAGAATTTTTAGAAGCATGGACTTTCCTCTCAAGAAACTAATATTCCAGCAGAAGAAACTGATCCCACTAACTCAGTTTGCTAGATTAAGTCCTGATATTGGTGGAATAAAAATTTATTATGGACTTTCTGAGGAGGAGATTAAATGAGGAGGTCTAGAAAACTTGAAGTGACTTTTAGGCTAGATCCTAAAGGATAAAAAATTTTCCCAAGTAGGAAATTGTGGAAAGACCATATAAAGTAGAGGAAAATCAATGAGCAGAGATTCAAATTTATTAAATGACTCAGTTAATAGTTTTTCTAAGTGCCAGGGTTATAAGAACAAAGTCTTTATTTAATTTGATTGAGGTGACAGATAATGAACAAGTTAACAAAAAAGTGTTTGAGGAGTGTTGAGTGCCCTGAAGAAAAAGGCCGGGCAAGGGTGTAGAGAAGGTGAAGGATTTTATTTAATTTTTTTAACTTTAAAAAGTTTACAAAAGACTTATTTTAAAATCTCAAGCAGACTTTATTCTCTAGGACATGGAATGTTTTGGGCAGTGTTTTCTTCAAAAAGACAATATATTCCTTTGGTTCAAAAAATAAGACTATAAAAAGATATGTAATAAAAGTCTTAATTCCCATCCCTCTTTGTCTCCTCCTGCACTTTTCTTTGTTAAAAAGAAAGATATCCTTGTGTTTCCTTATAGAAATCTAAGCAAAAAACACAGATTGATATTTTTTCTTTTTATAGAAAAGATGTATACATATGTACACATACACTTTGCTGTTTTCACTCTTTGAATGTCTGGAATATCTTTTCTCATGTTTTACAGCCATGCGGTATTCTGCTGTGTAAATAGGCCATGGTGCATTTAACTGTTCCCTTGACAGTGGACATTGAGTTACATAGAAACAGTGTTCTACTTTGATTATTCCCAAAAGTGAGGTACTGGGTCAAAGGATACAGATTCACGTATAATTTTGTAGGTATTAGTAAATTGCCCTCCCACCAGCAGTGTTTGAAAACGTCTATTTTCCATAACCTCTCCCACTTCAGGATTTTTGCCAGTGTGATAGGAGAATTGTATCTCAGAGTAGTTTATTATTGAGATATAATTTATATGCCCTAAAAATTGTTCTTCTAAAGTATACAATTCAGTGATTTTATTAGATTCACAAGGTTGTGTAACCACCACCATTGTCTTAATTACAAACATTTTCATTATCCCCAAAAGATAGCCTATACCCATTAACAATCACAATCCATTTCCTAGAGGCCCTGAAGTGAAGCTCAGTCGTGTCCGACTCTTTGCGATGCCCTGAACTGTATAGTCCATGGAATTCTCCAGGCCAGAATACTGGAGTGGGTAGCCTTTCCCTTCTCCAGGGGATCTTCCCGACCCAGGGATCGAACCCAGGTCTCCCACATTGCAGGGGGATTCTTTACCAGCTGAGCCAGAAGGGATGCCCATAGGCCCTAACAGCCACTAGCTAACCTGTCTCTGTTGATTTGCTTATTCTGGACAGTTGATATAAATGGAATCATACAATTGGTGGCTTTTGTGTCAGACTTCTTTCACTTGGCATTATGTTTTCAAGGTTCATCCATGTTGCGCATTTTTTAAGGGGAATTTGTGTTTTTCTCTCTGTGGAATGTCTGTTTTGAACTCTGTGTATATTAGAGATTAGCTCTTTACATATAAAAGAATTACTGAAGCCTCTTTCCCCAGTTCATTGTTTTCTAGTATTGTTTAAATTGTTTTTTCTTTTATCCGTGGAGACACTTTATTTTTTTATACTCAGATTCATCTTTTCTTCCCATGTCCAGAGTTATAACAGATATCAACTATGTTTTATTCTAATACTTTAAAAAATCCATCTTGGCCCCAGTGATTTGAGGGGCCACTTTCATTAGTGTCTTTTCAGCAAAGGAGTAACAACACATCCATTTTAGAGACAGAATTCTAGTGGAGATATAGGAAAAAGGCTAAAAAAGGGAGAAGGTAGAGTAGGTATTCATTTATATCCTTTCAAGCTTTTTTTTTTTTTTTCTTCTAGGGTTTTGTAATGCATAAATTTTATTTGTTTTCACAGTATTGGGATAATATTGTTCTGAGTCCTATATTTCCAGTTAATACATCAGGGACATTTTTATTAAACAGATACTTATTGAGAGGGACTTCCCAGTGGCGCAGTGGTAAAGAATCTGCCTGCCAATGCAGGAGACTTAAGAGACATGCATTCAATCCCTGGGTAACTCTGGGTTGGAGTGGCAACCCACTCCAGTATTCTTATCTGGAAAATTCCATGGATAGAGGAGCCTGGCAGGCTACAGTCCATGGGGTCACAGAGTGGGACATGACTTAGCGAACACGACTTAGTGACTGAGCACAATTTATTGAAAACCTACTACCTTTTGTCAGGCTGTGGGGTTTTAGGTACTGGGGATAAAAGAACAAAAGCCTGCCTTCAGGGAGTTTACCTTCTATAAACAAATTGTAAAATAGAAATTATGTGAGGGTAAGTGCTATAAAGAAAAATTAAAGGGCTGGAGAATGAGAGATGTTATTTTAGAGGAAAGTGCCCTGAGCAAAGTCATTAGGGAGATGACTTTTGGTCTGACTTGAATGAAGTGAGAGTGTGTTCTGCTAATATCTATGAAATTAAATATTTCAAAGCAGTGAAAATAACAAGTACAGTAATCTTGAGGCAAAAGTATGTCATGAGTGGTATGAACAGGGGATGGCGAGGATGTAGGTATTCCTTATTCCGAGCGAGCCAGAGGGAGAGCGGAAGGGGAAGAGACCAGAAGTGTCCTAGCGGCTGTGTGATAAAGGGTGCCATCAACAGACTGTGGTGAAGATTGGAGGTTTTGTTCTGAGAGAATTTTGAGCAAAAGAGACACATTATCTGACTTGTTTTCTAAAAGCTTTACTCTGGTTGCTTTTTGGAGAAGAGACTTGGAGGGTTAAGAGGATAAGCTGCTGCTGCTGCTGCTGAGTCACATCAGTAGTATACAACTCTGTGCGACCTCATAGACGGCAGCCCACCAGGCTCCTGTCCCCGGAATTCTCCAGGCAAGCACACTGGAGTGGGTTGTCATTTCCTTCTCCAGTACATGAAAGTGAAAAGTGAAAGTGAAGTTGCCCAGTCGTGTCTGACTCTTCACGAACCCATGGACTATAGCCTACCAGGCTCCTCCGTCCATGGCATTTCCCAGGCAAGAGTACTGGAGTGGGTTGCCATTGCCTTCTCTGAAGAGGATAAGCTAGGGGACCAATTAGAAGACTCTTGCTTTATAAGTATAGTAATCTTGGCTAGAGATGAAGGTGACTTGGATCAGTGTGATAGTGGTAGAGATTGAAAGAAGTGGTTGGACTGTGGATATATATTTAAAAGATAGAACTGACAAGATTTGCTGATAGCTTGGCTATGGAGTGAGAAAACAGAGTGAGGTTGTCTTGAAAATTTTGGCCTTAAAAACATCATGAATGACAAAACTACTTACTGAGTTTGGGAAAACTGAAGACAGAATAAGAGTAACTCTTTGGGAAGGGGCGGATTGGTTTGGGGTGTGTTAAATTTCGGGGCCTGTTAGACATCCAGGAGAAGATGTAGAGCAGCAGTTCAGTTGCAAGTCTGAAATTCCAGGGGGATGTTGGGGCAAACGGGACATCGTTTACAGCCTGAGTTCTGGTGAAGGAGTCAACAGAGAGTGCTGAAAAGGATGGGCCAGTAAGATAGAACAAAAATCAGGAGATGTCTTTAGGAGTTTGGAAAGGAGAAGTGAGACAGGAAGATAAAAGCCGGGAGAGCTGGCCAGGCTGCCCAGTGCCTCCCTGCGCCCCTATAGGCAGCTGCTGTTGTGCTTCATGTCACCATAGGCTAGCTTGCGTTTTCTAGAATTTTTATAAATAGAATCATATCATGTGGTGTTTTTTTGGCCTGACTTTGAGATTCATCCATGTTACACATATTGGTAGTTTATTGCTGAGCAGTATTCTATTGTATGAATGTACCACAATTTGTTTATTCATCAATCTGATGATGGACATTTGTGTTGTTTCCAGTTTTTGACTATTAGACATAAAATTGTTGTGAACATTTATGTTCAAGTCCTCTTACAGACATAGGGTTTTACTTCTTGCCTAGGATCAGACCGGCTGGATCATAGAGTTGATATATGTTTGCATATGTATGCTAAGTCGATTCAGTCATGTCCGACTCTTTGCAGCCCTATGGACTACAGCCCACCAGGCTCCTCTGTCCATGGATTTCTCCAGGCAAGAATACTGGAGTGGGTTGCCATGCCCTCCTCCAGGGGATCTTCCCCACCCAGGGATTGAACCTGTGCCTCTTATGTCTCTTGCATTGGCAGGCAGTTCTTTACAGCAAGCTCCACTGCCAGACTGTTTTGCAAAGTGACCAGTGTTTTAGAGTACCAGCTTCTCCACATCCTCACCAACACTAGGTATAGTCATTTCCTACCCAGTGAATGTCTCTCTCTCTCTCTCTTTTTTTTTTTTTTGGCTTTTCAGAATCTCAGGGACCTCCTCCCATAGTCATTCTTTTTCATTTTAGCCATTGTGTTCTGTTTGTCCACTCTGCTGATGTGTTTTCTTTTTTCCATTTTCCTATAGTTGCTTGAACATTCTTTAGAATTCTGGTTTATTTTCAGTATTTTTGAGCACATCTGAGCACATGTATATCTCCCCTTTAACAACTCTAATCATTCCTGGACTGAATTTACCAACTTCTCTAGCCCCTATTCTCAATGCCCAGAGAAGTCATCTTTCTTAGTGAAATCATTATTTTTCTTTTCCAACTGCCAAGAAACCTTGAAGTTCTTTTGGGGCTTTTTATTCTGTTGTTATGGTAGGGGGGTGTTTTGGTTTTTTAACTTGCAGTTCATTCTGTGTATAAGATCTTAAACTCTGAAATTTCCCCCTTGATCTTTGTGAGTTTACTTTATTATTTAGTCTAATTCTGATCCCAATGATTGAGATAAGGTCCCCTCGTCTGTGTTCACATGGGACCTGTACTTGGTTCCAACTCATCTGTAATGTAACTCTTAACTAGTGGTTAAAAGCCCAGAATCTGAAGTAAGACTGACTTCAGATTCTAGCTTCACCTCTTAATAACTGGGTGATCTTGGGGAAATTTTAAAACCTTTCTGGGCCTCATTTCCTCATTGTTAAATAGATCTGATCATATAATCTACCTCCAGAGATAAACCAAAAAATGAGCTTTTACATTTGGTCTCCAAAGATGCTTTTAGTTTACAGAAAAAGGCAGTAAACTTTGACTTGATCCTATTTAGGATATAGCTGATAGGAAACTCTTCAAATATAAATAATTTGGGAGAGGATTACATAATTTATTACCATGTTGATACCAAGTAATTTTTAAAATTTGCTTTTCTAGTGTAAGACAAGGTAGATTTGAAAGTTTATTTGGAAAACAGACTAAAAATAGCACGTTTGATTTCTGTCCAGTACATTTTATGTAAGCAAACATGATTTTCTTCAGTATGTGTTGTGGGGTGGGGATAGAATCAAGAATACTTTTGAATTATGGACTACCAAGAATTTTGCAGGTTATTTAAAAAGCTATCTTAGAAAGAATATTTATTTAACAGATTGACTGGTGTGACTATATAAAGTAGTAAACTTTGGAGGAAAACAAATATATTTATATTAAATGTCAAATGCAGGATACATTCTGCAGATAAATGGGCAAAAGGATAGGAATAGTTCCTGAAGAAGGAGGACTATAGGGGGAATGTATCCTGCTGTATTAAAAACATACACATTGAGATACTTCTGAAATTCCATTTTGCATCTAGCAGAGTAGCATAGCAGGCAGTGCTGCTGGTCTTGAGGTGAAATTGTGCTTCATTGCCAGGTGTTGTGAATTGCTAGAGCCTTTTTAGAAACTCAGATGACAGTACAGGGCAAGAACCATGCAGATTTACATTTCTTGTGTCCTAATTCTACTAACTACTTCCTAGATTTGTCTATAGATGAATTCAGCCAAAGGATAAAGGCTATATTCAAGAAGATATTAAGTGTCAAAATACGTATAAATCTGTTGGCTTTCCTAGTTGGCAAAAAGCATTTAGTTGTTCAGCATCCCTCCCCCCATCCCCACCACATTCATCACACGTTCCCATGTCACTTTCCATTCATAGATAAAATACGGAAATGATTTTTATTTTTTCATGAAAGCCATTCACAGTTAATTCTACACTCTCACTCCTCACTCTTTAACCAAGTTTGTTTGCTGAAGCAGGGACATCAAAGAAGACAGTGCCTGTTGTTGTTGTTCAGTTGCTAAGTTGTGTCCTACTCTTTGCAACCCCATGGACTGTAGCCCTGCTGGGCTCCTCTGTCCATGGGATTTCCCAGACAAGAATACTGGAGTGGGTTACTCTTTCCTTCTCCAGGGGATCTTCCCTGGTCAAGGATCGAACGTGCGTCTCCTGAATTGACAGGTAGATTCTTTACTGCTGAGCCACCAGGGAAACCCTGTTGTTTTGTCTGCTAGCAGAGCAAAAAAGTGGTAATGAGAAATGGGAGTTTTAGTGATGCAACAACACAGTGCGACCACACTTGGCAGTGACACAGTTTTGCTTAGAAACGTCAATTCCAGGACGCACAATTCTACTAGCTGACTCTTTTCTCCCCTTTCACTCCCTCCCACTTTCCCTTTCTACCCTTCCCCACAAATTGGAGTAGTGTACTCTGATATTTAAGCCTTTCTCTTAATGCTTACAAGGAGAGGAAAGGGATTTGGAAAGGAAAGAGTATGAAAGGAAGAACCCACTGACAGCTCAGTAGATCCAAAGAGTGGTGATGCTGCCATTCGGTTAGGAAGCCTGTGGTTACTTTAGAAAGAAAACCACTCATCATCCATGTTATGAGATGCCGAAGTTACAGTACTGTACACATCATTTATACTCAAGGTTTGGGGATAGGGTGCTATGGCACTTATAAAACCTTTGGGAAAGCAGGCTTTTAAGTGTTCAGCATTGTAGAGGCCTGCAGCTTAACCAGTATGAAATGTGTGTTTCTAGTTGTCTTTAAATGACTGCTTTATTATACAGGCGTTGAAGGATTTGCCATTGATCCCCTCCCCCCAAAAAAGTTAAGATTATTGTATGAAATACTGAATTGTTGAGAAATTATTTCATAGCAATAATTGTTTAAAAGCTATCCATTTGTTTTTGGTACAGGTCGAAGTGTAGAGAATGAGTTTTCTAACCAATGATTGCACCTTCATGATTTGGCTTATTGGAACAAATAAAATTTCAGGCTTTAAGGGAAATGCTTTAGAGATGGCATTTTGGAAAAATGTGAACCTAGAGCCTGTGGATGTGATTCATTATGGAAACCTGGCTTACATCACCATTTAAAGATTGCTTATTATTTACTTTTGTTTTGGTTTTATAACTTGTGTATAGAGTGAGAGGAGAACTGTTGAGCTCAGTTGGACATCAGTGCTGGAAACGAGAGTTGTACCTGAAGTCCTGTGGCGAAATACTTGTGTGATTGGACTCTTTCGTGTGTAAATCTTGATACTTGCACATAATGTAGATGCCTCTGAACTTTTTTCTTCTTCATTGACCTTTTGGGAATTGTTTTGGGGTTTTTTCATATATCTTACCAAAAAAAATTTTTATTAAGTTACTTTGAACATATAATAACTTTGAACACTCAGAGTTTGTTTTACATTTTATTTATTAAATTAAGGGATAGCAAATGAGGATGATCCGTGAGCATGGCTAGCCCATAGTTGGCAGAACTTGATAATGAGAAGTACTTTGCCCTGTGTATATACGCTAGTGATCACGGTGCTCGTGCAGATGTTCTCCTTCTGTGAGCAGGTGTGTCTGTGAATCACCTCCTATGGATATGGGTGTCCCAGTGGCGGGGAGCCAGCTGTTGGGTGTTGTAAGTAAACAGCTCGCTCCTAGTTGGCTGCTCCAGAGAAGAGGGCAGGAATAGAGCGCATGGGGTGAAGATTTTCACCACGCCTGTAATGACCCCGCTTAAATTCGTTGAGGTTTTCTGCTGTGGCTTTTTCCTATAGGTGCCAGAGTTCATCTGTTTCAGATTTTCACAAATGATTCATCTCCCTGTCATATTTTCTTGGACTACAGTGACTAAAGCATCTTCGAGTCACTTTTAGGTACTTTCTCCTATCACAATGTATTGGAGAAGAGAAGAGTGATATTCAAGCTCAGTCCTATTTTCCATCTCATGCTGATTGATTCCTCTGGTACATGGAAAACTTTCTCCCTGAAAATGGCATTCTGGTGATTTACTGTTTTCTGTGGGAAAAAACTTAATGGCCTTCTCTTCTGTTTCTCTTCCAGAGAAAATCTGGAAAAGTTGTAAACAAAGCATCATTTCTCTAAGAAAATTTTGGATAGCAGAAATTCTGGATAACAGGTAAAAGGGTGTTTAAATTTCTTTGATGATGCTGATAAGCAACTGTAATCTGCAGAAGTAAAGCAAGAGAGGAAAGATAGAGAAGAGCCAGGTGTGCTTTGTGTTGGGGCTGAATTAGGGACTGTACGTATATTATCTTGTTCAGATGGTTTTTACCAAGATTCTGAAGGTAGATCTAAGAATCTCAGAATAAAACTATCAACTATCGTTTGAAATACTGTTTTAAGTAGATTTACCTCTTGATTGAATTTTCTGTCTGCAGGCATTTTTTGACATCAACCATAAATACAATGCACAAGTATAATACAGAATGCTAGAATCTGCTGTGATGCACCCTAGCTAAGGCTTCTGAGTTTCTGTCTTTTAGTTTAGTTATTGATCTTTGCCAGTTATTAATATTTGCAGCTATACTGTCTCCTTAATTCTTTTTAATACTTTGTTACCAGATCCAGTATTTAAGTTTGCCAGTAAGGTGCCTCTTCACAGTGGAGTCCAGCCCCGGCGTCCCCATCGTCTTCTCGGTGGCAGTCTTACTGTGGCTGAATAGGTGTACCTTTGTACTCTTCCCTCTATCTCATAAAATTCAGAAAGTCTAAGAAATAAAACGATATGTAAAACATCCAGTATACTTTAAGAATTGTATCTCAGATGACAGCTACAATTTTACCTTTTAAACTAGAGAGACATGGAAAGAAATCAGACTTCCCTAAGACCCTGTCAGCATAAGCCAGTGCTCAGAGACTGTGGTGAAGGGCCTTTCCTGACAGTGGTGTGGCGGGTGAGGCGCTGTTCACTTTGTCATTCTAGTATGAGCCTTGAAGCTAGATTTCACCTAAGTAGAGAAGTAGTTTCTAAAGATACCATCAATTTAAAAAAAAAAGTAAGATTTTAATATTTGCTGATCTTCCTTTGGTATTTTTCATTTTTTTCAGGGCGGACCAATTTAGTCACCATGAGTTGGAGCTTCCTCACTCGCCTACTAGAGGAGATCCACAACCACTCCACATTTGTAGGGAAGATCTGGCTCACGGTATTAATCGTCTTCCGGATTGTTCTTACAGCCGTAGGAGGAGAATCCATCTATTACGACGAGCAAAGCAAGTTTGTGTGCAACACAGAGCAGCCGGGCTGTGAGAACGTCTGCTACGACGCCTTTGCACCCCTCTCTCACGTGCGCTTCTGGGTGTTCCAGATCATCCTGGTGGCCACACCCTCGGTCATGTACCTGGGCTATGCCATTCATAAGATTGCCAAGATGGAGCACGGCGACCCAGACAAGAAGGCCGCTCGCAGCAAGCCCTACGCAATGCGCTGGAAACAGCACCGGGCTCTGGAAGAAACGGAAGAGGACCATGAAGAGGATCCCATGATGTATCCCGAAATGGAATTAGAAAGTGAGAAAGAAAATAAAGATCAGAACCAATCTAAACCTAAGCATGATGGCCGGCGGCGGATTCGGGAGGATGGGCTCATGAAGATCTATGTGCTGCAGCTGCTGGCAAGGACCGTGTTCGAGGTGGGTTTCCTAGTTGGGCAGTATTTCCTGTATGGCTTCCAAGTCCACCCATTTTATGTGTGCAGCAGGCTCCCTTGCCCTCATAAGATAGACTGCTTTATTTCTAGACCCACTGAAAAGACCATCTTTCTTCTGATAATGTATGGTGTTACCGGCCTTTGCCTATTGCTTAACATTTGGGAGATGCTTCATTTAGGATTTGGGACAATTCGAGACTCACTAAACAGTAAAAGGAGGGAACTGGAAGATCCGGGTGCTTATAATTATCCTTTCACTTGGAATACACCATCTGCTCCCCCTGGCTATAACATTGCCGTCAAACCAGATCAAATCCAGTACACCGAACTGTCCAACGCTAAGATTGCCTACAAGCAAAACAAGGCCAACATCGCCCAGGAACAGCAGTACGGCAGCCATGAGGACAGCCTCCCACCCGACCTGGAGACTCTGCAGAGGGAAATCAGAATGGCTCAGGAACGCCTGGATCTGGCCATCCAGGCCTACAATCACCAAAACAACCCCCACGGTTCCCGGGAAAAAAAAGCCAAAGTGGGGTCCAAAGCTGGGTCCAACAAAAGCAGTGCTAGTAGCAAATCAGGGGATGGGAAGACCTCCGTCTGGATTTAATCTTGGCTGGGCTTAAAGCTTGTGCTTTCATAGTTCATGGTAAGCAGCGGCTCACTGAAAAATGACTTCCGTTGAGTAAACATTTGGCTCTGCTTATCTTCAGGGATGCTGTTGGCTCATGATCCAAGCTCAGGGGACTCTGAAGGTGGGGCTGGGGCAAGGGGGAGAGAACGGGAAACACAGCGTTCCTGGATATGAGTTCCAGCAATAATACAGTTGCAGAACTTTACATTTGTGTCTTCCAGATCTGGAAAAGAACAGATATATTTAAATCATTCTTGTTGAACAGTTTTTGTATGTACAGTATTATGGTACTTTTTTTTTTTTAAGTATGAGAACTTTTTTTTGTATTTGTACATTGGACCACTGTAGTTATACTTTTATATTAAAGGGGGAAAAAATCCTTAAGGTAATGCCTATTAGGCTAGTGTTATAACTTTGTTCAGCAAACTCTACCCGGGGTTTAAAGTTTTAATAGATGCTATACACCTAATAAAAAGTGCCTCTCGTGTTACAGGGACGATTTCAAATGTGTGAGGAGCTGAAGGGGGATGAGTCAGTTCTTAGCCTTGGAGAGGAAGTCCACGGTAGAAGGAAATGGAGATCTCTCTCTGACTTGAGAAATCTTTGAATCTTATTCATATGCCCAGAGTTGTATCTAGTCTTTGAAAAGCTATTTTTGTTTTCAAGTGATTCACTGCAGGAGTCCTTTAAATACCAAGCCTTGCTTTGATGGTGTGTATGTAGCGTCAGTTGTTTCAAAAGTCTGATGCACAAGTGTCCTCAACCAGTAGCGATGTGGAGACTGTGGCTAGAACTGTTCTGAGATTCCTCTATCACCAAGCAAAGCCATGCCTAGAAAATAAGCCCTGATGTTTAGTTGTGGGCCTGTTTGATTTGCCTTAAATCTGAATAAAAAAAATCTGCCTCTCTCTGGTTTCTTAAGATGCCAGTGATGAACATTTTCTTTATATGTTAACAATAAAAATACAAAAATTCCCTTCTAGGCTAAAAATTAATCAGAGCCACTTATACTGCATGTGGCAGAAGGCCTAAATGCAACTTCCTTATTATCATTTACC
Source organism: Neotragus moschatus (assembly GCA_006410615.1). Taxonomy (NCBI): domain Eukaryota; kingdom Metazoa; phylum Chordata; class Mammalia; order Artiodactyla; family Bovidae; genus Neotragus; species Neotragus moschatus. The sequence continues at coordinate 498,198 of SJYA01002495.1, read as the reverse complement.
ATGGAATTTTTATAATTTACCTACTTCTGCCAAAGTAGGTTTCTTCCCAGAAGACCAGTTCAGACCTGTGATTCTGTTTGTAAATAGTCTGAAAGAGAATTTCAGTATTTCTTCACTATAGGCATATCTGTTTGTCAGTGACAAGCGTTCATGTTCACATAACACTCATAATTTGCAATAGTATTTAACTACCGTTTTCAACCTTCTGTTGGATAACTTTGTTCTCTCTGTCATGTCCACATCATTTGTCTTACAGTTTAAGAGCTTCTGAGTGAGAGCTTGGTAAAGATTTAAAGGAAGGAGTGTTTGCTTCACCAGGGAGCATTTCATTTGGGACATCTCACTCTTCTCTAACAGAAAGTTAATTGCAAGCCACCTGGAACTTTGAAATTCCAGGATTGGGTTTTGTTTTGTGATTGCTCTTAATTTTTAAATGTCAGTTCTTTACTATTTAAGAGGGTCTTAGAACAGCATTTTGTGTACAGTTCTTTTTCCTTTGTTCTCCATTTCTCCCCCTCCCCCCAAAAAAATTCAGTTGAAAATTTAAGCTTATCTTCTAGCCATGCATTTACATTTATTTTGGTTTTTTTAATCTGTAAATTTTACCCAAGAGAAGCTCCTCAGGATCTCTAAACACTTGAGCAAAAGGTCAACTCCAGTGAGACTGAAGGGAAAATTTCAGAAAATGACTTGCATGCATATGTATCCTGGATAATTACCAGATCTGCACAGTTTCCTTCAAAACAAAGTGTTACTGAAGAATTTCAAGTAATTATTCTAAAACAGGCAAGATTTTAAATATTTCAGGCTGGCTAAGATAAAGAACTACCAATAATTCTTATGTAGAACTTCACGCATACTTCTGAATTGAAGGACAGAAAAAAATACACGTAGCTTCATATCCATCTATTCAGAGCCTGAGGGAAAATAGAGTGGCTTTGCCTTTGGGAGGGTTGGGCATTTGAATGATAGGAGAGGGACTGAGTCAAGCAGAAATGCCAGGCAGACATTCGGCGCCAGAAGCATCCACTTAGTTTCTACATGCAGGGCCTCCGGTGTTTCATCTTGGCTCGTTCTGATGAGAATGTTATCTTTTGTGTCTGGATAATTCTTCAACTTCCTCAAGTACATAGAAAGATATTCTGGGTCACTTTCACATGTGTTCAAATCTATTTTTATTCTCTCACTAAAGTTCTAATTATGACATAGATTTCCCTGACTGCTTCCTTAGTCCATTTCTTTTAGCCTTTTGCCAAAACCATTCTCACCTAATAACGTGTCATGGACCTATATTAAGAAAATGGCTCTTTCAATGTCTGGCTTAACCCCCTGAGTGAATGAGAAGATTGTTCCAGTTACTGTTCTGGGACCTGCAAGTGTTTGTATAAACAGCATTTTTTTTTTCCTATCAAGATCACATTCCTTTGAATTGCTGCACAAGACATGCTGTGTCTTATGACATGTGCTTCTCTAAATAGTAGTTGAACGCTTAGTCCTTCACATACTGTAATCAGGATATGGTCAACAGCATGTTTATATTCCTTAATATACCATCAGATTTATTCAGATGTGTGTCCTCTATAAAGCAAACAGGCTTTTTTTTCTTAGCTCAAATTTGAGGGAAGAATTAGATGGCATTTTCCTCTAAAGAAGTGTTAATGTTCATTTTGTGGCTTCCTTTTGCTTTCTGCTTTAGTTTTGCTAGCTTCTTTATTTGTTCATTTAAAACCACAGGTGTGTTATTTCATTAGAAGTCAGTTTTTCTGGGGATTTTCCTTGACTAACACCTATAGAATTACTTTTGATAAAGATGGACTCTGTCATCTAAAATGGTTCTCACAGGTTAGAACTCCCACACATCTGGCTTTAAGAAGGACACCTATGTCTTCGAAAAGAAAAATGTCATCATTAGGTACCTTAACTGTCATTTCTTTGTGGTATGAAACTAAGCAATTCCCTTTACTTTTCCAAGTTCCAGAAGTGTTATGGAGTAGTTAGAGAAAGCCTCTGGTGAAAAGTATTAAAAGACCAACTGTCGGTCATTGTCTGAGCTTGAAGCTTCAGACAAATCATTGAAAGAACTGTATGATACAGTAAGATGTCCTTCAGTCTTTATCACAGGAATCAGTTGTTGAAACACTGAACTTGCTCTAGCAGCTCATTCTGAGAATGGACTTAAATGTTATTCCTATTAGTCATACCTATGGTTTACCCGTTAAGCTTATAAATGTCCAGGCTTTGTGTTTTCCATCTCATTTATGGGACTGTACACTTCTAAAAATAATACCTATAGTTGAGGATAAGTTTTGGCCAGGCAGTGTTTGGTAAAAGGCAAGTATGTTATACCTGAACCTACTTCAAGAAATGCCTTTTTATAAAGGAAAGGTCTTTCCTGACTGTGAGGTACCTGAAGTCAGAGATACACAGTCGCTGGTCATTTTGCTCGGAAGGTTCCAGATATTGATTTTATCTTCATAAAATCATGTAATTTCATGAAGAGTCTTACCACCTAAAAATAATAAAGCCCCTGCACTTACACAGTGCCAGGTTTGGAAATAAAACTCCACTCACTTATGTATCATAAATCTGTAATAATTCACAGTCACCATCAAATGTTAGAATCATTAGGTTGACTTGCATACTTTTCACTCATTCTGGCCACATATCATGGAGAGTTTAAAAGATTTTATTTGTTGTGTCTAATGCAGTTGTGTTGTTTTTGTTGTTTTTAATAATGGTGTTGAGTTTAGTTCATGCACATTCCATGTTAAGAATCATACTTTTAAAAGAAGCAATCCGTGTATTCCAAAATGCAGGAGTCCAAACAAAAGAAAGCCCTACCCCTGTACAAAGTCTCTACAGAAATGAAAGAAGTAATAGTTCTGCATTTCAGGCTTGGCTTGTTGAACCAGCAAAGACGTTTAGCTATAATATGCTTCCAAGACCAGAAGTGTTTTTCTTCATTATACTCTCAATTGTGTTCTCTTCAATAAATCTCTTACAGAAGTCTCTACCTCAGGCACTGCTAGATATGATTAGCATATTGATACTGAAAAACTTAGCTAGGACTTCAAACTTTTAAATGTAAAATTCAACTGTTAACTAGCAATTTAACGTCATGTAATGTTCAGTTTGGATATTGTATGAACAACTAAGGAGTTACCCATTCTAGTGCCAAAGATTACTGGTTACTAATTTCATTCTGTACAGTTAATGTAAAACTTTACGCAGTGGGGACAGACTCCTCTCAGGGCCTTGTCTCTAGGAAGATTTTTGTTGGTTCTGAATGTTTCTGTCATTTCCAAATACAGTTTAGAAGATTCATTTGTGGTCTGTGCATCTTTTTCCAAACTTGAAAACTCAACTGCCAGAATGTGTCATTTTGAGGACTTTTACCCCATCCTTTGTATAACATAGTGCCCGAGAGCTTAATGGTTTACACAGGAAACCTGATATGGAAATCTCTTCCAGTACATAAATCACCTGTAAGTTGATCTCAGTGGGAATACAGGAGCAGGAAATTTTCAAAGTAGAGGCTTGGGCTCAAAAAGGTACCACCTGATTTTTCATAGCTGTGTTAGAATTCCTCTGGAATTGCTGTGGCTGGAAGGATTGGGCATGTTTGTGGCATCTCCATCTGGGGAGGGTAGGTGACCTTGAGAGGGCGGGGGTATGGTCTAAGCAGCCCCTGGGAACACACCCCATCTCTGGCTCCCCTTGGTTCTGGACTCCTGGAGAATCGTGCCTTCTGGGAGGGATGCCCCTCACAGAGATGTAGACCAGTCTTGGTGTGACTCATCCATTCTTTGAGAAGAGAATGGCGTGGGGGAGTGCTGAGGAGAGGGTAGCCTTTACTGCAACAATGCCCTCTGTTCCCCCAGACACAGAACCGCTGACAGACTGACAGAACAGGTCCTGCACTGAGCGCGCCCTCAGCAGCACAGATTGTAAGCTGGTCAGCCAGCCATATTTGGTAATAAGCATGTGAGCCATTTGAAAGCTGTTAGAGCTGCTAGTTTGGAAAGAGGTCGCTTCAGCAGATTTGCCATCAGAACAGAGACTAGTACCTGGAAGCGGTGTTGCATCCAAGTTAAAATTTGCTTCATTTGCCATGTAGAGTTTAAAATAGTTTTTCTAAGGATTTGAGGGCTTATACCAGTCTTAACATGCAATGCTTTTAAGGTTGGAAGCATATTACCCAGGTCCGCAGAGCATACAGAGGTTGGGGCAGAACCGAGAACAGACCTGGGTCTGCACACTGATTGCCCAGTGGCTCAATCCAGCATCCTTTGGTCTTTTCCTGGAGAAGTGCAGGAGCCACTGTTGGTGGGGCTGTCATGGTACCTGGGGGTGGACCCTGCTTGGTGGACCTTGCTGTCTTCAAACATTTTCCTAAATGTGACCATTGGATCACCTATGAAGAAGTAACAGGGAATGCCTATTCAGATGCTGGTTCCTTGGACCCATCTCAGGCTCAAATAGAAAGTTTTCCAGGTGATTTTTTTTTAAGGAATCTTTTATTAAGGTATAATTTATACAATGTAAAACTCATTCTTTGAGCGTGTAGTTATAGATTCGTGCATTAAGTAAGCTACCACTGGAAGATACAGAAGTTATATTTCCCAAAATTCTCTATAGCTGATTCTTATGTATATTAAGGTGTGAGAACCGCTTATCTTAGGAAAACAATATAAATATGAAGTGTGTGCCAGAATAAAAGGGAGAAGGGGATTGATTTGAGTGATCACTGTTCAAGGAGGTTTAAACCAGACAGCACATGAATGTCATCTTGTGTCAGCTCAGAACGATGGCTGTCTGGAGTGGAGGACTGGAGATGACTCAGAGACTGGAATCAGCTAAATAATCCATAAGTGATTTGGGAGAGGGACAGGGGCTACCAGGAAGAATGCTGTCTCTAGCTAGATGTTTAAGCATGTTTTCTAAATTTTTATTGGAGTGTAGTTGATTTACAACGTTTTGTTTCTGCTGTAGACCAAAGTGAATCAGTTATGTGTGTGTGTGTGTGTATATATACTTTTTTTATTTTAAGATTCTTTTCCTATATAGGTCATTATAGAGAACTGAGAGGGCTTCTCAGGTGGCTGAGTGGTAAAGAATCAACTTGCCAGTGCAGGTGACATGAATTTGATTCCTAAGTCAGGAAGATCCCCTGTAGAAGGAAATGGCAACCCACTCCAGTATTCTTGGCTGGGAAATCCCATAGACAGAGGAGCCTGATGGGCTACAGTTCATGTGGTTGCCAAAGAGTCGGACAGGACTTAGCAACTAAAACGAGAGTATTGAGAAGAGTTTTCTGTGTTGTGCCGTAGGTCCTTGTTAGTTATCTATCTATCTAGTGTCGTGTGTATATGTCAATCCTAATCTCCCAGTTTAAACCCCTCCCCACCTCCACAGAGCATGTTTTCAAAACATCTTCCGGTAGGCATTCCAGACTTCCACTTATCACTGTAACTGGACCCAGAACCATCCCAGCTTGTATGTGAACAAATTGGTACCACTGCTTCGGAGTTTCTCCACCCTACATTTTATGACTTCTTTGAGGAAAGTAGAAACAGGAAGTGACTCAGGTTGGAAAACAAAAGAGAAAAGAGATGATGGTGACCGGCGTCTGCTGTCAGTTGGTTTTCTCCTGCCTTCTCAATTCCAAGGAGGTGCACAGCATTTCCTTGCTGTGCCCTTGACATGCCGTGCCTACTTTCACTGAGATTTGGGGATTGTGAAAAAAGCCCATGGAAGCCCACTGCAAGAGCCTCAAGGAAAAGCTGACCGAATTCCCTCTTTACCCTCGGCCGAAGCTTCCACAAGTAGCCTTGTCTGCTCTGCGGGGCCATCACGCAGGGTATGGCTGGCTGACAGCCTTGAACTCCAGGCAAGGCAGAGCCAAGCAACTGTTCATAACCGATTTCAGTGCATAGCCAGTGACCTGAATGGGACCTGACCATGGGGAAAAATGATACAGAACTAGATTGCTTTTTTCAATTTTATTTTTAGTTTGTGTAGTCAGTCCGGCGAAAGTGAAATTTTATCTTTGCTCTGGAAACACTGAAAAACACTGACAGGGAGCTCCTTCAGCCTGGCCCATTTTCCGGAAAGCGTGTTGCAGCTGTGGCTTCTGCCCAGTGGGCAGAGACTGATGTTTGATCCTGGACCCAGGTGCTGCTGAGAGCAAGGACAGGCCTCAGCCTCTGACTGCAGAATCCTCTGCACAAGGACTGGGACTCCTTAAGACACTTTTAATGCCAAAAGCCATGGAAACCGGATGAGTGTGAATTGTCAAAGAATTGTTTACTCCACATTCAGATGGGAAG
>SJYA01002495.1:463787-491769 GCA_006410615.1 Neotragus moschatus | reverse complement strand
TGGGGGGAGCAGGGCAGGGGGAGGGGCGGCTGTGTGGTAAGGAGAATGCCCACCATAGCATAGCTGGGTACTCCCAGAGAAGGTCGGTGTAGATTGACCTGGAATAGATGTTCTGGAGCCCATCACCCTTGATTTAGGATTGCCAGATAAAACACAGATGCCTGATTCCACTTGAATTTCAGGTCAATAGCATATATTACATGGGACATGCTGATATTTAAAAAATTATTTATTTATCTGAAATTCGAATGTAACTGAGTGTCCTATATTTTTATTTGCTAAAACTGGCAAACCTACCTTGATGCAACTCAGACATGTGTTCTGAGGCCTGATGACAGAGGATGGAGAGGTTTCCCTGGTGGTCCAGTAGCTAAGAGTCCGAGCTCCCAAGGCGGGGAGCCCAGGTTCGACCTCTGGTCAGGGAACTAGATCCCAAATGCTGCAGCTAAAGACACGGTGTGCCAAAACTAAGACTCGGTGCAGCCAAATAATAAACATGGAAAAAAAATAGAGGATGGAAAAGACTTTAGTCAACTCTTAGAAAAGCCATATGCTAAGTCTGAGCCGCTTCATATGGAGAGTAAGACACGACTGGCGAGGAGTGCTTCTTGGTCTTTTCTCTTGATGCAAACCATTTGGAGGATTTATAATTTTATTAGTAACAATTTAATAACCATGTCAACCCAAGCTCAGGCCAGCAACCATCTGCCTTTAAACACACATGCACACACAAACCTATATTAATCTATCAATCCCACTTCTGGGTATATACCCAAGAATTGAAAGCAGAATCGAAGAGAGATTTACACACCAATGTAACTTGCAGCATTTTCCACAATAGTCAGGAAATGAAAACAATTCAAATGTCCATCAACAGGTAAGTGGATCAAGAAAATATAGTACATATATATAATGGACTAGTTCAGCCATGAAAAAGGAAAAGACCCCGTCACATGGTTGAGCCTTGAGGACAATATGCTAAAAGAAATAAGCTCGTGGCAAAATGACAAATACTATATGAGTCCACTTAGATGAGCTATTTACTCAACATCAGGGAAGCAAAGTAGAGTAGTGATTGCCAGGGGGCTGGGAAATGTTGAGAGTGCGGTTTTGCGAGAGAAAAAAGTTGCAGAGATGCGTCACACGATGTGAATATAGCCATCACCACTGAACTGTACACTTCAGAACCACTGAAGGTAAATTTTACATGACATGCTTTGCAACTACCACAATTAAAAAAGGAGAAACCTACTGAATAAAATCATAAAATAATTTTGACCAGTACTGAAGGATCTAAAAAAGTTAAATGTGGAGACTTCCCTGGTGGTCCAGTGGCTAAGACTTCACGTTCCCAATGCAGGAAGCCTGGATTCGGTCCCCATTCAAGGAACTAAATCCTGTGTGCTGCAACGAAGACCTGGTACAGCCAAGTAAATCTATTTTTTAAGTAAAATGCTCCCTCATATCCTATTCACGTTCCTCAGAGATAATCACTGTTTGGCATTTCCTTCCTGAAATGTTTTCGCACATACAGGCATATACATGTGCCTACTCTTTGTTTCAGTTCAGTTCGGTCTTAGCAGCCATTTCTTCAACAGAATTACAATTGGCTTTAGTAATAGACTACCGGACTTCAAATGTAAAATGGGTGGTACCAAAGTTAGAGAACTTAATTAATTGTCTGGAAAGGGAACACTTTGAAATTTAACAGGAACATCTGCTAGTGTACATGAATTAATCTTCCATGAAGATGATAACTTATGTACTATAATACAGACTTTGAAATGAAAGAGCTCTAAAGATTTTTTAAGCTCTTAAAATTAACTTTATGGAGCATAATTAACAGACAATAAATGTGCCTGTTTTCAATGGCTTGTGTCTTTTTTTTTTTTAATCCCAAATACCATTGCCTGGTGTTTTTTGGTTATTCTAGGTTTTTAAAACATATGTATTTATTTATTTGTCTGCACCGGGTCTTAGTCGCAGCATGTGAGATCTAATTCCCCAACCAGGGATCAAACCCGGGCCCCCAGCATTGGGAGTGTGGAGTCTTAGCCACTGGACCACCAGGGAAGTCCCTGGTTACTCTGTTTAAATGATATTTTCCCCAGTTATAAAAGTGTATTACACACTCCTTATAAAAAAAACTTGGAAAATTAGAAATAGAGAAAATGAAAAACATTGTTGTCTGTCCCTAAAAAACCATTATCATTGTCTCTCTTCGAAAGCACGCAGGCACTTATTCATCTTGAAACAGAAAAGTATGAAGACAATAAGAATAGTCTATAGTTTCCACACTTGGATTTTCCTTGCTGGTCTTTAAAAAGGAATATACATGCTTGTGCGCTTCCCCAGTAGCTCAGTTGGTAAAGAATCCACCTGCAATGCAGCAGACCCTGGTTCAATTCCTGAGTTGGAAAGATCCCCTGGAGAAGGGATAGGCTGCCCATTCCAGTATTTTGGGGCTTCCCTGGTGGCTTAGTCAGTAAAGAATCTGCCTGCAAAGTGGGAGACCTGGGTTTGATCCCTGGGTTGGGAAGATCCACTGGATATCCACTCCAGTATCCTTGCCTGAAGAATCCCCGTGGACAGAGGAGCCTGGCGAGCTGCAGTCCCTGGGATCGTAAAGAGTCAGACAAGACTGAGTGACTAAGCACAGCATACATCCATGTATCTTAAAAATTCAAAGTACTAAAACATGTTAAGTGGGTGAAGAGTAAATACCCCTTTCTCCAGTTTTTCTTCCCGGGTGTAGCAGCTGGCTCGTTTTTGTGAAATGGCCACTGGTTTCTCCCATGCGTATGTCAGCTTGCATGTGAGGTGTCGTCCTGCAGAGCACCTCCATGTCTCACTTTTTCGCCTCCTACATCTTGGAGCACTTTGCGCATTATCTGCAGACCTGCTTCAGTGTTCTAAGGACCACTCTACTCAGCACAACCGTGGATGGCTGCCTTCAGCTCCTACTTTCTGCGCCCAGTGACCCTCAGCGCCGTGCTCTCTCCCCAGGGGAGATCACTTCCCAGGAGTGAATCTGTAGTGCTTACCAAAACGGAGGGCCATGCAGGTGCTTGACGGGGGAGGGGGAGTGTCTTCAGCTGCCTCTCCAAGTGTAATGCCTTAACGTCTCTGTGTGATACATTCTCTGAACAAGGACTGACACGTAGATTTGGCCCTTTCCTAAAAACTAAAAGCTTTATTAAATTTAGCCCACGTCACTTTGTCAGATTTAATGTCTACAGATTTAAGCCAAATCATGGCAGGATGAAGGCCAGTAAACACATTCCTAGCGTAGTCTGCTCGGAGCGCAGTTACTGCTGCTGTAGATGTGAGGTTTCCTCATCAAGGATGGGAATGGGCCTGGTGCTTCGGCTCTCCCGGTCATGACACGCTAGAGTATTCTGTTCCTAGGCAATATGCTTTAGGAGGAACATGGGTAGGCTAAAGGGTGTCCAGAGGAGAGTAATAGGACAGGGCAGGACCTGGGTCCCTGGCCTTTGAAGGACATTTCACGAATCCAAAAGGATCTTTAGCCTGAGGGAGAGAAGACTTGCACTGGGAAAATAGCAGTGGTCTTCACAGTTAAAAGGCTGTCCTGGGAATTCCCTGGCACTCCAGTGTTAGGGCTCTGCCCTTCTACTGCAGGGGGTACGGTTTCGATCCCTGGTCGGGGAACTAAGATCTCACAGATCTCATGGCAAAAAAAAAAAAAATAAAAGACTGTCCTAGGAAGACACTAGTCGGGAGAAACCAGAGAGAGGCTGAATGTGGTTTCAGTTTTTCTGATAAACTTTCTCTAGGGTTTTGAGATGGTGTGTTTCCCATCATTGTAGGAATTCACACAAAGGCTAAATGGTTGTACAGGAGGAATCGAGCAGGGATTTGGACAGATACTTTCTCAGGTCCCTCTCATCTCCACATTCTACAATTCTGTCTGAAAAAACAGAATTTTAGTCTCCATCCCCTTTTCAACAACATTGATTGTTAGGATTTGTTTCTTTTTTTCCTCAGAAGCTCCTGGAAAGGCTGGAAAGTATTTTAGTAAGTAAACACTATAAATCTTTGAAGTCTATGAATTGTTCAGAAAAGGGAAGAACCCACAGAAGTCCTTTGAAGCAAGTGACTGGCTCTTGTGTTGGAGCAGCAGGCCTGTCCTGGGCCTCAGGAATGACACAGGGTTATTGTGTTAGAGTCCTTACCTCCAAGGATGTGAGGTGGCCCCACATAAAAACTGGAAGATGCAAAAAGAGGGAAAATGAGACTCCCTGGGTGCCATCACAGAACTGCAGAAAACAGAACCTTTATATCAAAGTTAACAGGGACTTCCCTGATGATCCAGTGGCTAAGACTCTGCTCCTAATGCAGGGGGGCGGGGGGTTCAATCCTTGCCTGGGAGCTAGATCCCACATGCAGCCGCTAATACTCAGTGCAGCCAAATAAAGAAATAAAATTTAAAAAACCAAAAAACAGTGACAAATGAGTGTCACAGGCAACATAGTGAGTGAAAGTTATTCAATCGTGTCCGACTCTTTAGGACCTCATAGACTATACAGTCCATGGAATTCTCTAGGCCAGAATACTGGAGTGAGTAGCCTTTCCCTTTTCCAGGGGGATCTTCCCAACCCAGGGATCAAACCCAGGTCTCCCCCATTGTGGGCAGATTCTTTACCAGCTGAGCTGCAAGGGAAGCCCAAGAATACTGGAGTGGGTAGCCAATTCCTTCTCCAGCAGCTTTTCCCCACTCAGGAATCGAACTGGGGTCTCCTGCATTGCAGGCGGATTCTTTACCAACTGAGCCATCAGGGAAGCCCAACATACTGAAGGCGTATCAGAGAAGGCAACATGGTGGGTTCAAGTGGAGGTGTCTCTGAGCCTGGGTTTCCATGTCTACCAGGTGGGGCTAGAATAGCCCTGCTGCATTTGGTGAGTGTGCCTACCTGCTGAGAAGCCACTCTGGTGCCCGGTCCACAGTAAACACCAACTAGGGGCTGTGAGCTCTCAGGCTTCATACGTGAGGGTGCTTGATGGGAAGACTGGCGTTTCCACTAATAAATCTGGAAAGGCTCAGAGGAAACCTGGTTGAGGGAGAGGCTGTGACATTGGGAATATAGTCCCAGTTCTTTCTTTACAGTAACAAGTCAGTTATTCTTTGTGCTGTATGTTGGAAAAGGAATTTCCAGAATGAGCACATCCCATGGGTTATGTCTCAAATGAAACCGTTTTGCTTCCACACCCAAAAGATCACACAAATTCCAGATTAAACTTCAGTTAAACAGGACAGTTGTGAGCTAATCTGGGCTTCCCTGGTGGTTCAGATGGTAAAGGATCTGCAATGCAGGAGACCTGGGTTTGATCCCTGGGTAGGGAAGATCCCTTAGAGAAAGGAATGGCTCCCTACTGCAGTATTCTTGATTGGAGAATTCCGTAAACAGAGGAGCTTGGTGGGCTTCAGTCTATGGACTCAAAAAGAGTCAGACACCACTCATCGACTAACAAACAGGACAGTTGTGAGCCAGTCTGGATTTTCAGGTCCAATTTTATGTTTCCCTATTTTCTATTTTTTGCCCCCTTACCCAACACTCAACCATCCAATCCAGCCTTTGGATGGCACTGCTTTTGTTTTTCACTTGACAAACAGTAAGTACCATGAATGTCACAGGTACTAGATTACATGCTGGGAATATGACTTTGTAAAAGGCAGGTTCCACCCACCCATCAGGGAGCTGATGCTGTCTGGGGGAGCTGGACAAGCTTCATGATGGCGTGTGCTGCATGCTATGACCTAGGAAAGGAGAACGTTAAAATACTTCACAAACATGTTGGGAAGACACCCAACCCAGGCTGGCTTTCTGGAGCAAGCCGTATACTTTGAGACCTCAAGGATAAATAGGCATTAGCTGGATAAAATGAGGGTCAAGACAATAGGAAGGAGTTCCCAGGATAAAATACTTCAAGGAACTGAAAGAGATTCCCAAGGTTGGAGTCTGGGGGAAGGTGGACGCAAAGTGAGCTGGAGAGGCAGGAAAGGGGTGGACAGGCGAGCCAGAACTCTGGGTTGAGAAGGGACTGGAGAGGGCATGGCTGGAGGGGTGGAGCTGGCCGTCACCAGGATCCAGATGATGGGACGAAGAAGGAGATGAATTTATGGTTGACAACCTCCAGTGTTTGCTCCAAGGACTGAATGATTGATGAGGAAGCGTGATGGTGGGATCAGCCAACTCCCTGGCGGTCTGGTGGTTAAGAGTCGGCACTCCCACTGCAGGGGACATGGGTTCAATCACTGGTCAGGAAACTCAGATTTTGCATCCTGCAAGATGTGGGGAGGGCTGGGGAGGGTGGCGGAGGGTAGAAAAGAAGTGTGCCTGTGAAGATGCATGGGTGGTGGCCAGGGATTTTCTGGTGGTGGTGATTTTATTTTCAAAGATAGAAAGGTCTTGAGTTTGGGAAGAACTAGAAGATATCAGAGGAGAGGGTTAGGAAGTGGCAGAATAATGTCCTGAGAAGGTAGGATGGGTTGGTGTTCAAAGCAAAGAGGGATTGACCCTTGTGGGGAGGACCCAAGAGCACTGGTAGGAATGCAGGTGAGACTCTGGCAGGGTCTTAAGAGAGGATTTCAGACTGAGTGTAAAGTAGGAAGGGAGTGGAGGCAGGATGGGATGAGTTTTGTAGGGAGCAAAGGAGGTGGGATTAAATAATGGGGAGTGGGACGAGCAGTGGCCAGCTAAAAGCAGGTGTGTTTGTGCTATTTTCTTGAGTGCCCAGCTGAGGTTAGAGACCACAGGTCATTTTTTTTGTTTTATTTTGGTTTTCATTTATTTATTTTTAAATTGAAGTATAGTTGGTTTATAATGTGTTAATTTGTGCTGTACAGCAAAGTGATTTAATCATACATATATGTACATTCTTTTTTAAAAATTACAGTGTATCATGGGACACTGAATATGGTTCTCTGTGCCACATGGTAGGACTTTGTTGCTTATCTAATCCATTTATAATAACTTACATCTGCTAACTGTATCCGGTCTCATCACTTCATGGCAAATAGATGCTGAAACAGTGACAGACTATTTTGGGNAAGGAATTTCCAGAATGAGCACATCCCATGGGTTATGTCTCAAATGAAACCGTTTTGCTTCCACACCCAAAAGATCACACAAATTCCAGATTAAACTTCAGTTAAACAGGACAGTTGTGAGCTAATCTGGGCTTCCCTGGTGGTTCAGATGGTAAAGGATCTGCAATGCAGGAGACCTGGGTTTGATCCCTGGGTAGGGAAGATCCCTTAGAGAAAGGAATGGCTCCCTACTGCAGTATTCTTGATTGGAGAATTCCGTAAACAGAGGAGCTTGGTGGGCTTCAGTCTATGGACTCAAAAAGAGTCAGACACCACTCATCGACTAACAAACAGGACAGTTGTGAGCCAGTCTGGATTTTCAGGTCCAATTTTATGTTTCCCTATTTTCTATTTTTTGCCCCCTTACCCAACACTCAACCATCCAATCCAGCCTTTGGATGGCACTGCTTTTGTTTTTCACTTGACAAACAGTAAGTACCATGAATGTCACAGGTACTAGATTACATGCTGGGAATATGACTTTGTAAAAGGCAGGTTCCACCCACCCATCAGGGAGCTGATGCTGTCTGGGGGAGCTGGACAAGCTTCATGATGGCGTGTGCTGCATGCTATGACCTAGGAAAGGAGAACGTTAAAATACTTCACAAACATGTTGGGAAGACACCCAACCCAGGCTGGCTTTCTGGAGCAAGCCGTATACTTTGAGACCTCAAGGATAAATAGGCATTAGCTGGATAAAATGAGGGTCAAGACAATAGGAAGGAGTTCCCAGGATAAAATACTTCAAGGAACTGAAAGAGATTCCCAAGGTTGGAGTCTGGGGGAAGGTGGACGCAAAGTGAGCTGGAGAGGCAGGAAAGGGGTGGACAGGCGAGCCAGAACTCTGGGTTGAGAAGGGACTGGAGAGGGCATGGCTGGAGGGGTGGAGCTGGCCGTCACCAGGATCCAGATGATGGGACGAAGAAGGAGATGAATTTATGGTTGACAACCTCCAGTGTTTGCTCCAAGGACTGAATGATTGATGAGGAAGCGTGATGGTGGGATCAGCCAACTCCCTGGCGGTCTGGTGGTTAAGAGTCGGCACTCCCACTGCAGGGGACATGGGTTCAATCACTGGTCAGGAAACTCAGATTTTGCATCCTGCAAGATGTGGGGAGGGCTGGGGAGGGTGGCGGAGGGTAGAAAAGAAGTGTGCCTGTGAAGATGCATGGGTGGTGGCCAGGGATTTTCTGGTGGTGGTGATTTTATTTTCAAAGATAGAAAGGTCTTGAGTTTGGGAAGAACTAGAAGATATCAGAGGAGAGGGTTAGGAAGTGGCAGAATAATGTCCTGAGAAGGTAGGATGGGTTGGTGTTCAAAGCAAAGAGGGATTGACCCTTGTGGGGAGGACCCAAGAGCACTGGTAGGAATGCAGGTGAGACTCTGGCAGGGTCTTAAGAGAGGATTTCAGACTGAGTGTAAAGTAGGAAGGGAGTGGAGGCAGGATGGGATGAGTTTTGTAGGGAGCAAAGGAGGTGGGATTAAATAATGGGGAGTGGGACGAGCAGTGGCCAGCTAAAAGCAGGTGTGTTTGTGCTATTTTCTTGAGTGCCCAGCTGAGGTTAGAGACCACAGGTCATTTTTTTTGTTTTATTTTGGTTTTCATTTATTTATTTTTAAATTGAAGTATAGTTGGTTTATAATGTGTTAATTTGTGCTGTACAGCAAAGTGATTTAATCATACATATATGTACATTCTTTTTTAAAAATTACAGTGTATCATGGGACACTGAATATGGTTCTCTGTGCCACATGGTAGGACTTTGTTGCTTATCTAATCCATTTATAATAATTTACATCTGCTAACTGTATCCGGTCTCATCACTTCATGGCAAATAGATGCTGAAACAGTGACAGACTATTTTGGGGGGCTCCAAAATCACTGCAGATGGTGACTGCAGCCCTGAAATTAAAAGACGCTTGCTCTTTGGAAGAAAAGCCATGACCAACCTAGACAGCATATTAAAAAGCAGAGACATCACTCTGCCAACAAAGGTCCGTCTAGACGAAGCGATGGTTTTTTCAGTAGTCATGTATGGATGTGAGAGTTGGAAAGAAAGCTGAGCGCTGAAGAATTGATGCTTTAAAACTGTGGTGTTGGAGAAGACTCTTGAGAGTCCCTTGGACTGCAAGGAGATCAAACCAGTCAATCCTAAAGGGAATCAGTCCCAAATATTCATTGCAAGGACTGATGCTGAAGCTGAAACTCCAATACTTTGGCCACCTGATGCGAAGAACTGACTCATTTGAAAAGACCCTGATGCTGGGAAAGATTTAAGGCAGGAGTAGAAAGGGATGACAAAGGATGAGATGGTTGGATGGCATCACCGACTTGATGGACATGAGTTTGAGCAAGCTCCGAGAGTGGTGATGGACAGGGAAGCCTGGCGTGTTGCAGTCCATGGGGTCACAAACTGAGTGACTGAACCGAACTGACATCTGCTAACCCCAGCCTCCTACCCTATCTCTTCCCCAGCCCCCTCCCCTTTGGCAACCACCAGTCTGTTGTCTATGTCCATGTCTATTTTGTAGATGGGTTCATTGTGTCATATTTTAGATTCCATGTATAAGTGATATCATATGGTATTTGTCTTTCCCTTTCTGACTTACTTCACTTAGTATGACGATCTCTAGTTGCGTCCATGTTGTGGCAAGTGGCATTTTTTATGGCTGAGTAGTATTTCACTGTATATATGCACCACGTCTTCTTCATCCGTTCATCTGTTGATGGACATTGAGGTTGTTTCGAGACTATGCATTTGTAATGAGGTCAACTTAGACAAGCCTGGGAGTCTCTCTCCNCCTTTCTGACTTACTTCACTTAGTATGACGATCTCTAGTTGCGTCCATGTTGTGGCAAGTGGCATTTTTTACGGCTGAGTAGTATTTCACTGTATATATGCACCACGTCTTCTTCATCCGTTCATCTGTTGATGGACATTTAGGTTGTTTCGAGACTATGCATTTGTAATGAGGTCAACTTAGACAAGCCTGGGAGTCTCTCTCTCCCTAAGATCAGCCCTGGCTCCCACCACCCTACACATGTACCCTCAACCACACCTCAACCTGGGAATGACCCCCAGAGAAGTGACAATCATCTCATGAAGAAACAGGAGTTTTCTGGGGTCAGCTTCATACAGTCTGTCCTCAGTGAAGATGCCAGAACACTTTCCTGATGTGGCCTCTGGGATGATGGTGGCCCTTACTCTCAGCGGCAGCCAGGATCGGCAGCTCAACCTGGAGGAAGTTGCAGGGGTCAGGCTGAAGAAAGGCAGAGTGGGAGTTTATTTTTAAACCCAAGTGGGCACTCCAGCTGCCAGGGAGGAGCGGACAGCTCTTGGGGAGAATAGAGACTGGCAGCTGGTCAGACACTTGTCAGGAGTGCTGCAGGCTGCCAAGTGGGCAGGGGTTCAGGTGGCTGAAGGCCAGGACTCTGCCTGAAGGGTCACCCAGTGGGAGGGGTGAGGGGAGCAGCAGTTAACACTTTGCAGCCCAGGAAGGCAGTGGGGACTCAAGGCCCGATCCCAGGGACCCTGGGGCTGCCCTGGAGCCATCAATGTACTGAACACTCCCGGCGTCCCTCCAGGTTGGGATGGAGGGGTCACGGCGGAAATCTCAGTTCACAGTCAGATGGATCATGTGAATATCTTTTCTCAAGAGCAAAGGGCAGTCAAGCATCAGGGCTGTTCTGTCGGCACTCGGGGGGACCGAGTGTGCCTTGTGCCCTTACAGATCATCTGGAATGCAGAGGTGGCCAGGGCTTTGCAGCCTCATCAACCTCAGGAGGCAGGGAGAGGCTTCTGCCAAGTTCAGGTGACAGTGAGCCCTCTGGATGACTCTCGCTCCGAGGGCTGCCAGCGCATGTTTCCGGAGCTGTCACCAGGGGAATGGCATCCAGGTCACAATATCAAAAAAGGACAATGACAGCTTGAGTCACAGCACTGACTGACATCAGGAGGACTGAAGAGCCTCCATGAATGAAGAGCTAAGGTCAGGTTTCAGAGGGTCTCTGGACTGGGTGGGAACACCTAGGGGCCTGAGCAGACCTCAGTCCCTTAAATGTATCTGTGGCACCTCAAGAAATGAGACTTCCCTTGTGGTCCGGTGGCTAAGACTCCACACTCCCAATGCAGGGGGCCCAGGTTCGATCTCTAGTCAAGGAACTGGATCCCACATACCATAACTCAGACCCAAGATAGTCAAAAAAATAAATATATACTTTTTAAAGAAATGAGACTAAATCTTCATCTTCAAAGGCCAAATGCTGAAGCTGAAGCTGTTACTGACAGCTTATGAATTCCTTTCGGCAAAAAGAGGTGTCCTCGACACCAAGCCTTAGGCCCAGGGTTGCCTCTCTCCCGCTGACCTTCTGAAAATGTTGATAGAAGTTGGACTCTCTACTTACAGCAAGTTCCCGGGGGGCCAGAGCTGCGCTCAGAGGGCAGGACACATCCAGAACTCCCAGTCTAGGTTAAGTTAAAATTCCCCAATCCTATCAAAGTCCTCCTAGCCCTTCTTTTGCCTTCTAGAAAGGAACACCCAAGATCCCTCTGACCTTCTGTGAGGTCTTGCCCCTGGCAGCTGGTTCAAATCTTTCTTGCTGTACTTTGTTTCATCTTTTAGGTCCTTGCCTGATTTCCAAGTTGCCTGGGTTTGATACTGCAACTTAGTAGCATTAGTTCTTGTCTAAACCTAAGCTGTTCATTCTGGTGGCTACTGGCCACACGTGGCGATTGAGCGCTTGAAACATGGCTCACAGAAACTGAGATGGGCTTTAAGTGAAAATACATTCCTGATTTCAAAGACAGATGCAGAAAACAAATAAACCCAAAAAAAAACAAACCAAAGAGACCAATGTAACATCTCAATGATTATGTTGATTGCATGTTGAAATGAAATTATTATGGATACAGTGGCTTTGCATGCTAAGTCACTTCAGTCGTGTCTGACTGTTTTTGACCCCATGGACTGTATCCTGCCAGGCTCCTCTGTCCATAATATTTCTTAGGCAAGAGTCCTATAGTGAGTTGCCGCTTCCTAATCCAGGTGATCTTCTGGACCCAGGGTACATCTGCATTTGGCAGAAGGGTTCTTTACAACTAGCGCCACCTGGAAAGCCCATATTGGATTTAGTAAAATATATTAACTTTACCTACTAGAAATTTTTATTTTTTAATTTCATTGAATTTTTTCTCTGTGCTGTGTCTTCGTTGCTGTTCTTGGTCTCTTTGGGTTTTCTCTGGTTGCGGCAAATAGGGCTACTTGTCACTGTGGTGTGTGAGCTTCTCACTGCAGTGGCTTCTCTTGTTGCAGAGCCCTGACTCTGGGATACAAAGGCTGCAGTAGCTGCAGTTCCCAGGCTCTAGAGCCCAGGTTCAATAGCTGAGGCAGAGGGGCGTAGTTGCTCCACAGCATGTGAGATCTTCCCAGACCAAGGATCGAACCTGTGTCCCCTACACTGGTAGGTGGATTTTTATCCACTGTGCCACCAGGAAAGTCCAGAAAAATTATAAATGCATACATAGCTTGTATGTGTAGGCTGCACTCAATTCTGTTGGTCTAGCCACTGGGATGAGCCAGAATGAATTTGCAACCCTTCCTTCAACTCCACGAGTAGACTCTAAAACAACCACAAGGTGCCAATGTCCCCACCTTTGAATCTTGGTCACCTCCAACTCATGAGGACGCCAAGGGGACCCACACATTAACCCAAACAAATAGAACTGGAAATTGAAATCTGCACCCATGATCCACCCAGAAATCCTCAACAGGGACTTCCCTGGTGGTTCAGTGGTTAGGGGTCCCTACTCCCACTGCAGCGGGCATGGGTTTCATCCCTGGCAGGGGAACTAAGCTCCTACTTGCCCAGTGGTGTAGCCAGAATAAATAAATAAATAAATCCTCAGCAAGCAGGTCCTGGTTTAGAGAGGGAGACTCAGACACAGACTGGGAGTCATTTTATCTACTTTTTTTGTTTCTACTTTTGAAAAACCAGATACTCATGAATTCCTCCAACAGGTGGTCTTCAGAGCAAGTTTAATTTCTGGTTCCACATCACACTTTTTAGGCACCACTCTGTCAGAACTGCCTGACATGTTCTAAGCCAAAGCAAGTACAGGTTTCCCCGCTGCCCAAATTAGAGTGCTCCTAGGAGAACTTTCATAAGCCAAAATGGTGTCAAGCGAAGAAGCAATTGCCTTAGGAAACATCTTGCTAACAGATGCACAAAACAAGTTGAGGTAAAGTGTAGACGTTCACAGTTCAAAGCTATGGTGGCTTAAAACAAGAAGAAGGACTTCCCTGGTGGTCCAGTGCTTAGGACGCTGCGCTTCCACTGCAGGGGGCACGGGCTTGATCTCTCGTCGGGGGGAATTACGATTCCTCCTGCCATGCATCACGGCCAAAAAAGAAAACCCAAATGAACAGAAAAGGCTATGGCCAGTAGATGCTGAGTGTGGTTCCTTCTGGGGTCACTCTCACTCCTGGGGTGCTCGAGGCCTCTGTAAGGGCTATTGCAAACAGATGCTGAATGCTATTTCATTAAATCAAAAATCCTCTTCAAACTCCTTTCAGTTAGGAAAACAGGTACTAATACAGGTCTCTTGTAAAAGCAAAAGAGCATAAAGTGAACTTTCACTGAACAAGGGATGCCTGTAGTTTTCCAATTATCTGTCTGGGCCAGGTCTGATTGTTCCATGCCAGCCTACAGAGTCTGACACCTGGGCAGATGGGGGGGGGGGCTGGCATCAGAGGTGCTACCTCCCTGGCATTCCCAGTGCACCCCCTTGCACCTGCTCCCCTCTGCAGCGTCCTGCATCACTGTGCACCCATGTAAATAACAGGGAGCTCTGCGGGCTCCTGAGGTTGAGAGGCAGGTATGAGTGGCGGAGCACTGACCTGCAAGAGCCAAGTGCCGAGCCTCCCCTGAGTCCCCCGCCACTGTCTGCCAACAGCCACACTTTATTTATTTTTAACTGTTGGCTGCACTGGGTCTCCATTGCTGTGCACAGGCTTTCTCTAGTTGCAGTGAATGGGGGCTACTCTCTGTGGTGAGCGGGCTTCTCATTGCGGCAGCTTCTCTTGTTGCGGAACACAGGCTCTAGAGCGTGGGCTCAGTAGTCGTGGCGCACAGGCTTAGTTGCCCCTCGATATGTGGGATCTTCCCAGACCAGGGATCAAACCTGTGGCCCTCGCATTGGCAGGTGGATTCCCCACCATTGGACCACCAGGGAAGTCCGACAGCCACACTTTTTACTATCTGAAGTGTCAGCTGTATACACATCAGACCAAATTTGAAGGTCAACATGGATCAGGAATTGATAAGGGGTATGGACAGGGATGGAAGAGTTGAGAGGCAGAAGCGATGACGCGGTAAGTAGGGTTTGCAGCCCAGAAGAGAGAAGACAGGGCGAGCCTAGACTTCAGGTCATGACTGAGGTTTGAGATGGATTCTTGTCGGGCTGCCTCGCCTGTGAACCCACTGGAGGAAAAGCTGATCTTCTGCAGTTGGGGAGTCTGGGGGCAGAGGTTCCAGATGTGCTGGAGGACTGAGATGCCAGAACAGGGGGGGGACCAGGAATCCAGGCCAGCACTGCCAGGGTCGAGTCCTGCTCTCTCTGCATGTGACTGGAGGAGTCCTGGGGGCTCCTGTCCTGGTGAGCAGCTTCTAGCTGCTCACTCTCCCCAGGTCCCTACTGCTACAATTTCTTGCTCCCATTATCTCCTCTCTCCCATTCCCTTTCTTCCTCCTTATCCCAACCTCTCTCATCTTATCTTTCCCCTGAACAAGCAGGACTTTCAGAGCCAGATATCTCCAGGCCCAAAGCATCCGGAGGCCAGGATGGAGAGACTAGGTTCTTGGCTCAAACTTGGCCCCCAGTGTGGGGAGGGCTCTTGGCCTTGGCTGTGCTCAGCCCCTTCCTGCTCCAGGCACAGTGAGGCAAGAGCCAATTCTCTGAAGGCCTGAAATGAAAGCACAGCACCCTTGGGACCGGAGAGCGGTTTGATCCAGCTTTCTGGACTCTCTTGGGAGGTGAGGAGAGTCTGGCTTCAACCATAAAAGGGAAGTTGAGTCTTCTGCCTCTTGCTAAGATGCTTTCCTGCTCAACTCCCATCTACTTTGCTGAAACCGGAAAGGACAGTTCTCTTTGTTGGGAGAGTGAGGAAACGGAAGGGCCAGGCCCTCCACCCAGTTGGTGCCTATTTCCTGGCCTTGAATGGAAAGCCACGCCCCCTCTTCCCAGTCTCCCAGTCCTGGGTGCTCCCTTCCCGCTTTTGGTGTCCAGTCATCACACTCCCTCCAGGGCCACGGAACACAGGGGAGGGTCCTGGCCACAGTGTGGTCATTCACAGAAAGGAGACACAGGCTGGTGTGAGTTCCATGGAAGCCCTGGGACGTGATCTTTAATGGACGTTCCTGTCCCTGCCTCCCCACCCCGAGCCCCAGATGACATATTTACAGGATGCTGTTTGGAGCCAGTTCCAGGCCCACGTCAGTGTGCCTCCACCCCTCCCTGGGCGCCGCCAGGTGGGGGCTGCCAGGGTGGGGCAGGAGGATGTGGACAGCTGGGAGCCAGGTGGACTGGTCACAGGAAGTCTTGGGTTCTCCACACCCCGCCCCCACCCCATGTGCACGCACACACAGACGTGCCTGTGTGTGCAGAGGTATTCACGCTTGTGCGGAGATGTGGATCCAAATGCTTGTGCTGGATGCATGGCCGCCTGTGCGCACGCGTGTACCACAAGAGGATGCCTTAAGGTACCGCCGCAGTAGTGCAAAACCCAGCTCTTAGCTTCCCGCCCCCGCCTCAGCTTATGTGGCTGGCTGGTGGAGCAGAACTGGCCAGAGGAGTACCCCACCCACCCCCTTGCTTGGGCAGTGCCAGCTGGAGCCCAGTATCCAGCACCCCGCTGCAGCTGCATCCAGCCACCTTAAAGGGTGTCAGTGGGCCTCGGTCCCCAGTTTGCCCTGAGGGGTGGTACAGATCAACTGGGAGCCATTTCTTCCAAGATTCCTCCTCACAGATGCCCTAGAGGAACTAAGACAGGCAGCTCAAAGACCCTGGGGGTGTTTGGAAACCCCTGGGGAGGCTTGGGGGTATTCCTGGGCAGAGGAACTCCATTCATTTGTGGCTTTCATCCAGAAGGTAGCTTGATCCCCAGCTTGCCACTGCCGGCTGGTTTTTCGCAGTCAAGGAGCCAGAGCTCCTATGTCCCAAGTGAAGGTCATGAGGAAAGGCCACGGGCAGGACTGTTTGTGGGGGGACTGAGGAATTCTGCCCAGCCTCGGTCTCAAGTTCGGCTGCAGTGGGGATCAGATCGGAGGCCTAATGGGAAAAATGACTGTAAACTTACTACTCGGCCCTGGAATGGGGTTAAGGAGCAGAATGGGCTTGACAGGGCCTTAAGGACATTTCTGGAAGCTGAGGATCAAACGTTAAGACTTGCCTTTTCCTACTTCCTCTCGCAGATCACAGGCAGAGCCCCTAACCCTCCAGGCACTGGGCCACCCCTGGCTTTCCCTCCTTGGGAGAGTGCTCCCCCAGCAGATGGCCTGGGACCTCCAGGCCATGCCAAGGGGCACCTAAACCCTGAGTCAGCCCCAGCATCACCCTTCTGGAAAGGGGTAAGGTGCCAGGTTATTTCAGGGACTATATATTCTAGGACCCTACCCTCCTCCCAAATACATGCGTCCTGGCAGGGACAGCAAGACGACTGTTTTGGAATTGAAGACAATCTGGGACGTGTGGTCGCCGTACCCATAACCTAGGCCTCGGGCACGGAACAGGCAGCTTTGGTTTGATTCAGCACTCGGACTTGTCTCCAAGCTCAGCAGGGCTGGGCGGAGGGGGTGTGCAGGGTTGCTGGGCCCCTGCCTGGCTTGGGGACTTCCACGTTCAGTGAGAAGATGCCAGGTGTGACCACCCCTGTGGGGACGGCCAGAGTCACACCCCTTCTGGGAGGGCCAAGAGGAATGGCCAGGCCTCAGCTCCTTCAGTCCCTCCTGCAAATGTCAAAATATCCCTACAGCTGCCTGGCCCGAGCNGTCCCCTGCAAGTTGAGCCAGGTGAATGTAAGGGAGGGTGAAAGACGGTCCCCCTTGTGTGGACACCCTCTTCACTTCTAGAATGTGGGTCTGGGCTATGGGGGGGGGGTCTTCACTGATACCTGCCGAGCTCCGGTGTTTATTCCACATCATGCCCAGGTTCTGCCCCAGCGTCTGGGCCAAAGTCACCGCCATGGCCCCCATGTTGTCATACTTGGGGTGAAGAAGATCGAACCCAAAGATGTCGACATCCCTCCAAAAGGCACAATGTTCATGCCCTTTGCAGCCCCCTCCCTCCAACCTCCCACACCAGCCACACCTCCACCCAGCTTACCTCGTTCACGCCCCCTCCCCTAGACAGTGAGCAGATGCCCCCCACGTAGGCAGCCCCGCTGCTGGTGCTCTGGAAAGTTCTGCCCCTGGAAGAGAGAGGGTTGCCAGGAGAACTGGCTAGCCTGTTCTCCCTGGTGGCTAGCCTGGGCTGTGAGGGGAGACAGGTGAGCCCCCATACCAGAGCCCTCCATGTCAGCCTGTGTGACTCGGGCAAGCCCCTTTCCCCTTTGGGGTTCATTTGCCCATAAGCCAAATGAAGGATTTCTAATAGGTCATCTCTAATTGTAGGAGACCTGGGTTCGATCCCTGGGTCGGGAAGATCCCCTGGAGAAGGAAATGGTAACCCACTCCAGCATTCTTGCCTGGAGAATCCCATGGACGGAGAAGCCTGGTAGGCTACAGCCTATGGGGTCGCAAAGAGTCGGACACGACTGAGCAACTTCACTTACTCACTCACTTTATCAGACTTTTCTCCTGTACCAGGGCATTGGGTCCCTGAGAAAGGGATGCTGGGACCATTTGAAACGGGAAGCAGGGTGAAGGGGAGGTGATGGGCAGAGGAAGGTCACCAGGGTAGGGAAAAGGGGCCTCAGCCTAAGAGGCAGGGGAAGATGACCAGCCACCGTTGCAAGGGCAGGTACAAGGGGATCCCAGTCTCCTCGCCCTGTAAGAGCACCTGGCTCAGAGCCATGTTCAGTAACTCTGTGATCTCCAATGACCAACAGAGGCTGGCAGGGTCCATGGAGTGGGGGACTCACGAGAAGAGGTGGGTGGCATCACTGGCCTCAGGCAGGCCCTCCCGCCTGTAGACCATGAGCCTGGCCAGGGTCTCCAGGAGGTCATCCTGCACCTGGATCTTGTCCCCATCTGCCCACGTTTCCATGGCAACCAGCACGATGCGGGTGTTGAGCTGCTCCTTGTACATCTGTGCCAGGAAGGGAGAAGATGAGGAGGGGGCTGGAGGTCAATCTGTCCATGCAAGAAGTGGGGGGTCAGAGGCTGCCTATGCTGTCGAGCACTCACCCCAAGGACGTGTGCATTAGTGTGGGGTGTGGGAGGAGAGGGGAGGGCAGGGAGGGCTGCTCACCACATCTGCCAGGTTCACCACGGACTTGGCAAAGTTGCTGGTGAGGACCACCGACTGCCGCATCTGCCCGAACTGGGAGAGAAGAGAGTGGACAGAGGGCCAGGCTGCTTCCAGTCACTCCTTCTAAAGTCACTGCCCCCGCCCCCGCCCCGCCTGGGAACGTACCAGCTGGTGGTCATTGATCACAATCAGCTCCACGTACTTGGTCTCACTGTGGACTGTAGGGTGGCCCCGGCGGACCTAGGGCGTGGGTGGGCACTTGGAATCAGTTCCCTCCACATCTGGTCAAGCCGCAGACAGACTCAAGAGGGGCTGGGCTCCAGCCAGGAACAGTACCAGCTCCCCACTGGCGGGGGTCCCATCCAGCCTTGGTATGAGGCAGGCAGCCTCGGTTTGCCCAGGGCGGGGATGTGTGTAGACATTAGCCTTAGGAAGTGGGGTGGGGGGCTTCCTCCCAGGGATGTTCTCTGACCTCCAACCACATCAGTCAGAGCCCTCCTTTGCCCCAGCTACAGACGGGGGTGTCCTGTCTGGACCACTGCCCAAGGTCTCTGCAGTGGGAGGTCTGTACGGGCCCCCGTACCTGCCTTTTCCTTCTCAGCCTCAGCCTGTCTGGAGGAGCAGGATGGTCCGGGGCAGTAAACAGGCAGCCTGGGGGGAGGATGCTGGTGAGGGGGGCACAGCCGGCCCCCTCCCTAGCCCCGCTTTCCCTCCCTTACCTGGCTCCCTGCATCCGAGGGGGGCTGGGAGGAGAGGGGTCCGGTAAATGAGGTGGGGAAGGGGTCCCTGCAATGAGGGGAAATGAGTTCTTGGGGGGCTGGCCAGGTCTGCTCTGAGCCCCATTGTGGGGGGATATCTCCAGCCCTTCCCCCCACCCCACCCCAGGGTGACCCAGCACTGGCCGGAGCTCCCATGTCAGATCTGGTCTCCCAGATGCTCAGATTCCGGGGTCAAGACCTGGGGGTGCCTTGAGAGACAGGGGCAAAGGACACTGGAGCCTGGTGGGAGGTTACTTGGAGGACAGAGGGGACATTGGAGCTGGGGGCCATAGGAGGAGGGAACCAGAGCTGGGGTCGCTGCAGAGGGCAGTGAGGCTGAAGTTACCAAGGCGGAGGGGGATGGGGGGGAGGAGGCAGCTGCAGCCACGGAGATGACAGCCACTGGGATGATGAGCGGGGAGGGGCTCACCTGGGCGTTTTCCCGAGGCCCAGCCATCTCTCGGGGCTCCACGATGTAGGTGAAGTTCCCGTCAGAGAAGACCCCACTGCAGTGAGAGAAAGGCAGCTCCCCACCGTCCCCATTGTCCCCAGGCCTGGAGGCTCCTCCCACCACCCAGCCCCTCCCCACACTCACTGCAGCCCCTGGCAGGTGGAGAGGGCAGCAAAGGAGTGGGGGTTCCCTCGGAGCTTCCCCTGGTAGTAGCAGTGGTCTCCAGCACCCTAGAGGAGCAGAGAGCGTGATAGACGGGCCCCCTTCCCAGCATGAAGGCAGGAGGATGCGAGAGGGCTGCTGAAGCTGCCCCATGTGGTGTGCAGGTGGCTGGAAATCTGGGGACCTGGAGCCTGGCTCTGCTCTGGCTGTGCTCCTAATTGGCTGTTCCACCCTGGGCAAGTTTCTAGCCCTCTCTGGGCCTCCCTTATCTCATCTACAACATGAGGACCCTGGAGCACATCGGTGCGTCTTAACCAGGAGCTGGGGCTGGTACAGGGGTCACAGACCTCTTTGAGAAGACTAAATGACATTCACATAGCACCTACTGTGTGCCAGGCAGTGTTCTAAGTGCTTACCATGTATCAGCTTGCTTAATCAGATGAGAGCTATGGGCTCACCCCTGACACACACACACCATTTCACACCTTGTGTGTTCACAGATGCCTCAGCCTCCGTGGACCACCCCTGGTCACGTGGTCTGCGGCTGAGGAACTGAGCAGTGCGTGTCCTCCCGGCCCGGCTCGCGGGTCAGAAGGGACTGACACCCCCTCGCCTCTGCTTCCTACAGAATTACTTGTGCTCCAGTTACTGAACAAGCTGGAGGGGAAGGGCCGAGGCTATTTATAGACACTCATTCATCTTTGCTCACACCCCTGGGCCTTCGGGCCTGGGACTCTAGGGTCCCAGGGAGCCAGGAATTCCTGGGGCCTTGGTGCTGAACAAGATTCTGGCCATGGAGCACTGAGGGGTCCTGAAATGTCTCCAGGCTGGCAGACAGGCTGGCTGGGGTCTGTCCCCTGGAGGTGGGCAAGGGGAGCTCAGAGCTCCACCCCATTTGACAGGCTGCCTGGACTCTGATCCTGGAGGGGCCAGGCCAATCCCCAGTGCAGAGTATACTCCCAAGCCCACCTTCACTGACCACCTTCCCCATCATTCCACCTCCCTGGCCCCTTCCAAAGGCACTCACAGTGCTGTGCTGGGTCAGCCCCTCCCGGCTGAAGTGGCGCTCCACGTATTGTGAAGAGAGAAGGTGACTGGAACAGACAGAGTGGGCGGGAGGAAGAAGGGGGTCAAGGTGGGCTGGGTCCTGCTTGGGACCCAACCCCGCTCAGATCCAGGCCCCCTGCCCCAGCCCAGCCTCAAGCCCCGGCAGCCAGACAAGCCCAGGCCATGCCTTGCCCACCCACGGAGTGCTCAGCCCCTGGACTCCAGGCCACACTCACTGGTTCAACTCCAGATCCAGAGTGAAGTTGGAGTTGAAGGCTGGGATGACGAAGCTCACCTGGGCCAGATGGACAGGCTGGGGGAAAGGAGGGAAGGCAGAAGAGGAGTCGACCTGGGGAGGCCTGGAGGTGGGAACTGGGGGGCCAGGGAAACCTGGGTACAGGCAGAAGCCCTGGGGAGGGGATGGCCCAGCCCCGGCAGCTGTGGGGTCCACTGATTTGGAGGTAAGATGCTCATTTCCGCCAAGACCCTGTCCCTTCCTGAGGTGGAGGGGTAGGTGTGGGCATCCTTAGGCACTGACCTCCCTGCTCTCTGGGTGCCAGCCCATGCCCTCTGGTGTAGGTGCCTCTCTGGGGCTGGTCTACAGGAGCAGCAGGGAAGGACCAAGGCAGCTCAGCCTGCCCACGGCCTCACACCAGACCCTCCCTGCCGCTGGCAGGGCCAGCCCCGCGTAGACTAAAGGGAGACCCCTAGAAGTCTCACTGGAAAGAGGCAAACAGGAGATGGGTGCAGTGTGGCCCCAGGCCCCACTGAAGCAGGCCCCTCACTTTCTGCCTATGTCCCCCTCCCCACATTGGCCCCAGCCTCAATTTATGGAGGAGGCCTTATGCGCTCCAGACAGGGTTAGAATTGACCGAAGGGCCCCTGGAAGCTGGGGTGATGGGCAAATACCAGTCTATCAGGAGGAAAGAACTTGGCTCCTCTACCCTCAAGTCCATTGCCCTCTGCCTCGCCCAAAGCAGCTCATCTTTAATATTTCAATCCCATGGTTAATTTTTAAACACGGAAGTTTTCCCGATAAATTTTTCAGAGGGGCCTTTGCAGTGGGGCTGGGAGGCTCCAGGTTGTCATGGCAACGTACCAGGCCTGAGCAAGATGGCTGCCCTCCCAGGCCTGGGTGCCCAGCCACTGTGAGGGTTGGTAGGGGGAGGCAGGCAGTGCTCCAGAGCTAAAGCTAGTGAGCCTGGAAGGAAAGCGACCCTGAGATAAGAAGGGGCAGGAGAGTCTGGGCTGAGTGGGAGTTGGCTTTCTCAGCTCCCATGCCCACCACAAGCCTTAGGTCTTACAAGAAATCTGGAAGCAGGAGAAGGGCCTACACGAGGCTGGAGCCTTCTCACGCCCATCCATTCAAAATGGCTAAAATCCAGATCCCCGGATGAGGGGCCCACCACCAAGCTGTACAGATGTGAGGAAGTTTGTTGGCTATTTTTTTTTGCGGGCAGAGTGGGTTACAAGAAGGAGGGGAGCCCCAATGTCACAAAAGCGAGGCGGCTTCCTGGTCAACTGCCTAGACTTCTGCTCTTCATGAGACCTTAGTATGTGCCAGGCACTGTTCTAAATACTTTACGTCTGTGCGTGCTCAGTCGTTAAGTCATGTCCAACTCTTTGCAGCCCCATAGACTGTAGCCTGCCAGTCTCCTGTTCATGGAATTTTCCAGGCAAGAACACTGGAGTGGGTTGTCATTTCCTCCTCCAAGGGATCTCCCCAACCCAAGGATCAAACCTGTGCCCCCTGCATCTCCTGGATTGGCAGGTGGATTCTTTACCCCTTCACCACCTGGGAAGCCTAAACTACTTTCAGTATCATCAGAGTCGATCTTCTCAACAAACAACCCAATGAATAGATGCTACTGTTATCCTCATCTGACCTATGGGGAAACTGAGGCACAGAGAGGCTAACTAACTTGCCCATGGTCATAAGACTAAGAAGCAGTAGAGCTGGGACTCACGCCTCGGGAATCAGCTTCTGGGGCCTTTTTACCTGGAAGGTGAGGTAAGGTGGAAGTGGCCCAGTGTCCATGAGAGGCCTTGGGAATCAGGGTGAGAGTGCAGAGGGCCAGAGCCTGGGTCAGCAGCCCTCTGAGTCCCAAGGACACGGACTCACCCCATCCCAGGTTGACTGAAGCTCTAAGCCTCATCCTGAGCCCCTAGAGCATCGATTAGACTTGAAAGAGAAAGTCAAGGACAAGGAGTCACTGCCTCCTCCCCACCTTGGCCTGGATCATCTCTGCTTTCCCCCTGCCGCTGGGCCCTGACCAGCTCTGTCCCCAGTACCCTACCTGCTTGGTCTGGCGCACACCTGCCCTGCCTCTTCCCTTGGGGGACTTAGACTCTCTCTGCCTTCCCCACCCATCCCTGTCTGGACCACCTCTTTTCTCTCCTGTCCTTAGGTCTGTTTCTACTCGTTCGTTCTGGCCCAGGGACANCTTTCCCCCTGCCACTGGGCCCTGACCAGCTCTGTCCCCAGTACCCTACCTGCTTGGTCTGGCGCACACCTGCCCTGCCTCTTCCCTTGGGGGACTTAGACTCTCTCTGCCTTCCCCACCCATCCCTGTCTGGACCACCTCTTTTCTCTCCTGTCCTTAGGTCTGTTTCTACTCGTTCGTTCTGGCCCAGGGACAAGCCTTTGTTCCTGCCCCTATGCTGGCCACCCAGGCGAGCAACCTGTCCAGGCCCCTTGCCTTGATTCCCCTCTCGGAAGCTGGTGGCCTCAGGGATAACCCAGCAACTTCTCTGAGTTCAGACTTTTACCCCTGAAAATGGTAAGAGGAGCGTAGATGCAAGCCTGTGAGGTTGGCTTGTGTGGCAGAGGCTGTCTGGGCTCAGAGGATTCTGGAAGGGGTGACCCTGGTGCTTGCAGAATCTCCCCCACTTAGGAAGTTGGTGAGCTAACCCACCAGCCTCCCTGCTCTCTGTGTGGACCAAGCTGACCACCCCCTGTGGAGAAAGACAGATCAGTGGGGGAACAGACCCCAGGCCCTCTCTGTCCCCAGCCCTTCTGCAGCCTGCCGAGGCCTTGGCCCCCTCCCTACCTGGCAGGGCCTAACGGGACTGGGTGCCTCCCCAGCAGCTTGTGTCTGTGTCCCAGCAGGACACAGGACTCTGGCCAGGAGGGGACCCGGGGCAGTGCAGGGGCTGCTGTGGGGGCTGGGAGGCAGGCCAGAAGAAAGGGGAGGGAAAGTGTGTAGCTGTGCAGGTCTGCCTGACCTGGCCCGATGTGGGGGACACGATGGGGACATCCCTTGTTTGCAGGAAGGGAAAGATCAGGCAAACCCACCTCAGTCCCCAGGACCTCTGTACCCCAGGTGGCTGGAAGGGGGCTTCTGCTGGCACCAGAGTCCTAACCGCCCCCCCACCCCCAGTTAAGATTTCAGCTCATGTTCTATTAACCCAATTACTCCTAGCATGGCTGGGCTCCTGCCCCAGCCTGGCCCGTCCCTGACCTCTCCTGTGATCCCTTAGTCCTTCCCTTGGGAGCCCCTAGTGTCCCTGACTGCCGTCTTCTTCTGCACCCAGCTGCTGGTGACAGCCAACCGGGCCTCCAGCCCGTGCCCTGAGCCTCCTCTTGCTCCCCGGCCACTGGCTCCCACGTGCTCAGGCTCATTTGATCTCAATCCGCCCAGGCCATCTGATGCTCATTTTATAAGTGCCAGGGAGGGATACTTGGAGGTGACTGGCCCAGGGCCACACTTGGGAGGTGCTGGGTCAAGGCTCACCCTCAGGCTGGCGTTCCTGTCGCTCACGGGTGCTGTGACCACCTGGCTGCAGTGCCCTTGCCCACCCCGAGGTTTCCCTGTCACCAGTTGGTCCACTCTCCAGGCATCTGCTTGCCCACCACCAGATAGGATGCAGAGGTCAGGAGGTAAAGACCCTGCTGGAGTTCTAGAATGATAATACAGGAGCCAGGGCTCCTCTCTATACCTATGGGGATGTGTAGAGTCTTGGGGAGGAGTCTTGGAGAGTCTTGGGAAGGAGAAGGTTAAAGGCCTTTCTGGTTCCCAAATGCCCCAAAATACGAACATCCAGGTGCTACTCCTCACACAGCAACCTGAACCCCTCCCTCTGAACCTCCATCTCTTCCAGGACCTCACCCTTGTCTGTGACCACAAGCCTCCACCCACCCACCCGACAGGGCTCTGAAGTGAAGTAAAAGTGGCTCAGTCGTGTCTGCCTCTTTGTGACCCCATGGACTATACAGTCCATGGAATTCTCCAGGCCAGAATACTGGAGTGGGTAGCCTTTCCCTTATCCAGGGTATCTTCCCAACCCCAGGACTGAACCCAGCTCTCCCGCATTGCAGGTGATTTCTTTACCAGATGAGCCACAAGGGAAGCCCAAGAATACTAGAGTGGGTAGCCTGTCCCTTCCCCAGCGGATCTTCCCGACAGGGCTCTGGCTCCCCTCTATTCCTGGACCCTCGGGCACACTGATTTCTTTGGTCACTGATTCAACTTTTCACAGGGGTGGCGTGTAGGCCCCTGGGGCTCCAGCTGCACCTGCCCTTTTTCCTGCCCAGGAGCCCCTACACTTATGTTGTAGGAAAAGCAGCAGAAAGAATAAATGAGCTGCTTACCCTCTCTGAGCCTCAGTCTCCCCACTGGTAAAATGATGTTGTCATGAGGAAAGCCCTCTTTAACATGTTATTCTCACAAAGGTTGTGCTTAGTCGCTCAGTCATGTCCGACTCTTTGCGACTCCATGGACTGCAGCCCTCCAGGCTCCTCTGTCCATGGGATTCTCCAGGCAAGAATACTGGAGTAGGTAGCTGTTCCCTTCTCCAGAGGATCTTCCCAATCCAGGGATAGAACCCAGGTCTCCCGCATTACAGGTGGATTCTTTACCGTCTGAGCCACCTCACAAGGGTCAGTAATAATAAATGAAGAAGTGTTAATGTTCCAGCGGAGCTGAGCTTTGAGGAACTGGATAAACCATGTGGGCTGGTGGTGGCAGATGGGGAGGAGCCAGAGAGGCAGGAGCCCCGACCTGGGAGAAATCCCCCCCACCGTTCCCTGCCCTGGTCCCTCAAGATGCAATGAGGCTCCACTTTTCAGCAGGACCATGGGAGTCCTGGGGAACGAGCACAGTGGGACAATTTCTGATAATGGAATTTGACCTAAATGCTTGAAGACAGAGTCACTTCCTTACAGGGTCATTAGTCTCTCTGGGGACAGAGTCTGGGCAGCGGGGTCCCTCTAGGCAATCAGGAGGGGTGCTTAGGTAAGGCCAGGTCCACAGGCTAGTCTGGCTGGGGAGGACTCAAGACGCCTGCCATGTTGCCCCCCTTCCCCACAAACCTGCCCGGAGTCTGACAGGTAATCCTAAACGCCCTAGCTCCTGTTTCTGGCACCCAGCGCTCCTGCCACACCTGGCCCGGGAGGGACGGCAGGCCTGACAGATGTTGAGCATCTGCTCTTGCCAGACCCCAGGCAGGACACCTGATGCCCATCATCTCCTCTAATCCTCCCAGCACTCTGGCAAAGCAAGGACCACTGTTACCGCCATCTCATGGGTGGGGAAGGTAGGGTTCAGAAGGCTTGCCCAGGTCACTCAGTCAGAAGCAGGGGAGCCAGGACCCAAGGAAGCTGTCCTGTCTCAAGCCACAGGCGTAGCCTTTCAAAGGGAAACTGAGCTTCCTGAATGAATGTTCTCTGCCCAACCTCAAGGCAGGGCTGGTTCATGGCCCTCCCTGGAGCAAGCTGGACTCAGCGCAGATCCCAGCCCTGGCTTCCAGCCACCAGCCTCCTCCAGGAACCCCCTCCTGCCTCTGACCCCAGGGCAGAGATGTGACCTTGGCCACGGAAACCACAGCACAGCCTTGGCCCAGGGCGGGTGCTAGGGCTCCAGGCACAGATCCTGAGGCTCCCTGCCCGTGACTGCCATCTTGCAAGGGCAGGGGAACTAAGGCTTGCCTAATGGCCCCCAACCCTCTGCAGCAAGACAGCATGAACACTGCGGCGCACAGCCTTGGTCAAGGGCTTCCAGGTGGCAACTGATGGTCGGGACAGCTCTCACGGGAGCGCAACCCAGTGACTGAAGTCCCCTCCTCCAGCTGACTCAGGGCCCTGGGACCCTTCACCCCTCTGTTCACTAACTCACATCCTGCCCTCCGTTTTGTTCTGAAGGAGGCTGGGTTTTTCCAGGAGGAGGCACAGCCCACATAGCAGCTCGATCCCTTCAGAACACATACAGCCTCCAATTCATCAGCCCACTGACCCAGGTACCCCTGTGCAGTGAACAGCCAGCTGGACTGTACACTGTGGCCCAGCTCACTCTTCCACCTCACTCCCAGCTGCAGCCTCCCGCTGATCACAAGTTTCTGCACTTCCAGAAGCCCCCCCACCTCTTGGCCCTAGGCCCAGCCTGCTTGCAAACCGGACAGATGTGAGGCGTTGAAGAGAGCTGTGCCAAAGAGGGCAGAGGCCCCCGGCCCCCTCTTTGCTGCACCCCTGAGCGAGAGGCCAGCAGGCACTGGCTAAGAGGGCTGCTCTGAAAATTAATCTGGACCATGCTACTTAAGCGCTGTGTGACCTGGAGTACGTCACCTCTCTGTGCCCATTTCCTCATCTGTGAAATGGGAATAATAATATCCTCACCTCCTGGAACTGGGTTGAGGATGTAATAAATTAATGAGACACAAAGGCCAAACAGTGTCTGTCCCACCAAGGGCCCAGTAAATGTAAGCTTTAATTTCCCCTGCTTCTAATTCCTTCCTGGCCAGCTTCCCTCTCCCTGTTCCCCGCTCACAAAAGTCGGGAGTCTTTCCCCATCACCACCTCCTGGCAGTGGGTGGGTCTGAGATGAATGTTCTCATCATCTTGATTTGAGGGATCCAGAAGCTAGGGCTCAGAAAGGTGCGGTGGCCAGCCCAAGGCTGGAGCAGGTGAGCACCCCGGATCCCCCCATCCCACCCTGCCAGCCAGCATGTGTCCCCCAACTCGCCATGTGACCCACAGCAGATGGAGATCTTGCTG
>SJYA01002495.1:416025-454626 GCA_006410615.1 Neotragus moschatus | reverse complement strand
GCCGGGCGGACGGGCGGGGGGCGCGGGCCGGCGGGAGGCGGCGGGAGGGCTCCCGGCTCAGCGCGCTCCGGCCGCGGCCATCCCGGCGGGGCGGCGGGCCGGGTTAAGAGCCGAGCGGCGAGCACGTGAGCCTAGGGCCCGCCCCCGCCCCCCGCGGGCCCCCCCAGCGGGGCAGGCCGGGGCCGCCGCGGCGCGAGGACAAAAGAGGCGCCGCCCGCCCGGGACCGGCCTTCCCGCCCCTCCTCGGCCCCCTTGGCAGGTGCAGGGCGGGGCGCGCCGGTGTCCACCTCGCGGTCCCCTCCTCAGCCGCCCTTGCTTGGGGAGCTGCGAGGACCCGTCGGTTCGTAGAGGGCGGGAGGCGGGGTACAGAGGGACCCCCGGGCTCTGAGTCGGAGATGGCTCCTCTGGGGCAGATCTATGGCTGCCCTGCCTCGGTGCTCCCCGCTCCGGCTTCAAACCCAGGAGGGGGCTTCCTTGGAACCGGCCCCAAGCGCCGCTCCACCGAAGGCTGGGGAGCCATGGACAGGAGTGAGGGGCGGGGCTCTTGTGGCCCACAGCTGCCTCGGGCCTTTGGGATCTCCCATGGCCGAGCAGGGCACTGGGGGTCCTCTCAAACCAGACCCCTTTCTATCCAGCAGTTTCCTTCTCTGGGTGGATGATACCCGGGGTCTTCTGGCTTTGCTGCCGACCTCCGAGGAGGTTGGCTTCCCCTCTCTGGGCTGAGTGCCTCACACAGGGTGCCCTGATATTTTCCCCTTCCCCCAAATACATAAACTAGCCAGGTAATTTACATGAAGGTAATGTGTCCCATTTCTGTCCCTCCCTTTTGGCAGTCCACATCTTTGAGGAGCAGAAGATATCTCTGGAGCCCACAGCCTCCCCTCTCCGCCAGACTAGGTTGCCCTGGCTACAGACCATCTGGCCTCTGTGCCTACCTCCCCAGCTGGGCCCCCAGCTCAGCTCCCAGACTCCCAAGCAAGATGGGTTCCCACTGGGGCTCGGGATGTCTGACCCCTGCTAGGGGGTCCCAGGAGCCAAAGATGGGGTAAGGTGAGGTAAGACATGAGGTCCGCTGGTGAGGCCTCACCTTGACTTTGTGCCCCAGGCCAGAGCATCTTTGCACCCGCAATGGACAACCACAGGTCACTGAGGAAGGAACAGGAGTGGACACAGGGAGCCCCTTGCTGGGTCCTCTGCTTCCCTGGGGACCCAGGGCCTCTGTCAGGGAGGGTGCTGCCTTTAGCNCTGGTGAGGCCTCACCTTGACTTTGTGCCCCAGGCCAGAGCATCTTTGCACCCGCAATGGACAACCACAGGTCACTGAGGAAGGAACAGGAGTGGACACAGGGAGCCCCTTGCTGGGTCCTCTGCTTCCCTGGGGACCCAGGGCCTCTGTCAGGGAGGGTGCTGCCTTTAGCTTGTGACAGCACCCCCCCCCCCACCAGCTCTATTTTAGGCCCAGGAGAAGTGAGAAGGCGATTTCCCAGGAGGCTCTGACATCAGTGCTGGGAACAGGGCGACTCCCCTTCCCCCCATCCAACCACCTGCCATTCCAGACCCAGATGCGCAGCAAGCCCGAGTTGATTGTTCCTTCATCCCGGAGACATCTTGGAAACCTCCTCCAGGATGCAAGGGCTCTGGAGAATTAGGACCTACTGTGTGATATTCCCTGGAAACCTACAATTATCCAGGATGGGGAGACCATGCTCCTCACTTTACAGGTGGGGAAACTAAGGCTCCAAGAGACTGCAAGAGTTTCCCAAACAGCTGGGTGGTGAGGGGCATATCCCATTCTCCAAGGTCCCCCTCCCCGTATCCTCACCTCTGCCTTCTCTCTAGGACTTGGAAGGGACTGGCCCATCTACTCCATCTGGCCCACCCTTCACCCCTACTCAATGGGGTGAGCCCGTAGTAAGTACCCTACCCTCACCATGCTACAGGGCCTCCAAGGAGAGGTGGGGTTTGTCATTTCACAGTCTGGATCCCCCTCCCCAACATGCCCAAGACCACACAGAGACCCCAGTCTGTGGCCCTGAACCCCAGGCTGAGGCACATTCCTAACTCTGTGGCCGTGGTTCCTGGGGCTGCTTGTTGGGGAGAACTTGCTGACCCTGAGTGACACGCTTCTGGTAGCTTTCTGGACCAGCTCCACTGGTGCTCAAGTGTATGGCCTGTTGGCCTCCAGTAGCCCTTTATCTCCCTGGGTTCCCAGCTGGACATCTTGACTTTCCCTTGACCATATCCCGCTCCCTGCCCTGAGGCCCCTCCCTGAATCTTGTCCTTAGGGTTAGCTCTGATGCCAGCTGCACACCTTGCCCAATCAGAAGGCTTGTTTCAGATCCCTCACCCAACTTCCCTGCTGAGGTCAGGGGCTGCAAGCGGCCTTTCCTCGGACTGGGAAAGGAGAGGGCAGGTGGGGATTGTTGCCAAGGACGGGTTCTCACCTTAGACTGGAGGCCCTGAGGCCAGGGCCTGTGCCTCCCCCTCAAAGAGAGGTTAGTTTTCCTGGGGGAGTGCCCCCCACAGCTGTGGCAGCTCCTTTGGACCCTCTGCCCATTGCTTGTCTCTCCCGCTCAGAAGGAACCAGAGACTGGTGGCCCTTGTCGTCTTGACGCCACCCTGGGGCCGCCTCGGGGGAGCGGTTAGGCTCTGGTCCCCCCCGAGCCCTCCCTCAGGAGCCCCTGACTGTCAGGAGGCTGAGGCCTCCTTCCCCTGAGCAGTTCTTCCTGCCCTTCAACCAATTTTTCCTTCAAATTTTTCTGCACACGGGCCAGGCTGGGCTGATGGGGGCGAAGACCTAGTCCCACCCAGCAGCAGCTGCAGGTAAAGGAGGGGAGTCTGCTGCCCTGGCCCTGGGGTGGCCCTGGGCAGGGATCCTGCTGACAGAGGCCCCCCAGATCCCCACCTAGTTTGAGAGGCCTGCAGCAGAGGCTGTGCCAGGCAAGGAGGCAGGATGAGAGGTGGGAAAGGGCTCCAGGAAACCCACTGGGGTCCCAATCCTGGCTAACAGCTGTGTGACCTTGAGCAAGTCCCCCAATCTCTCTGAGCCTCCGTTTCTTCACCTGGGAAATAGGGCTTCAAAAGTGCTCCCCAACAGTGCTGCAGAGAGCTAGCTGTGTGGACGAGCCTCGAGCTCAGAACAGCGCCTGGTGACAAAAGGGTTCACTCACCGAGCTCACACTGTTCATGTTGCCCTTACAGTGCCAAGGAAGAAACTAGCTCCTGGCCGTTGTCCAAAATCCAAGGGACTCCTTTATGGCTTGGGGGCCTCAGTGTCCCCTCTACCCAGCATGCGGGGAGACTGACGACATGATACTGAGAGGTTGGGGAGTAGGGAAACGCCCGCAGGACGCTAGAACAAGGAGTTCCTTCTGCGCCTCCGCGTCTCATCACTGTCTCATCACCGTCCTTTTCAACCAGGAGAGGACTGGTATTGTCATTTGAGTATCTCTTGGAGGGAAGCCTCAGTCTCCTCCCTCCTAGCTGTCTGGATAGCCTCCTCCTTTTTACTTATTTCTTTATGGCTGCTCTGAGTCTTGGGTTGCTGCGTGGGCTTTTCTCTAGTTGCTGTGAGTGGGAGCTACTCTCTAGTTGTGGGGCTTGGCCTTCTCATTGTGGTGGCTTCTCTTGTGAACCACAGGCCCTTGGGTACTCGGGTTTCAGTAGTTGCGGCTCCTGGGCTCGAGCTCAATAGTTGTGGCCCGTGGGCCACTGCTCTGAGGCATGTGGAATCTTCCTGGACTGGGGATTAAACCGGTGTCTCTTGCATTGGAGTCGTGCATTGCGATCGTGCACCCAAAGGCCCCAAAGCACAATGCTCCACCGCCACCTCCGTCCAGTGCAAGGGATCCCCCTGGAGTTGTGGAGAGCCAGCTGTTGGACAGTCGGGGAGCTCAGGGATGGAGTGTCGCATACAATCCTTTAGCGGCTTCATCCACAAATTTACACTGGAGATGGGGCTCTGGGTCAGCAAGCCATTAACGAGGGAAATGAATGAAAATTAGCTCCATTGAAATTTCTAGAAGAGAGGACTCGCAGGTGTGTGTGTGTTGGTGGGGGCTGAAATAATAGTTTGTTGAGTGTTTACAATGTGCCACGCATCTCGCCAATGTATTTAATTCTTTTAAAATATATTTTTATTAATATTTATTTTTGACTGTGCTTGGGTCTTTGTTGCTGCGTGGGCTTTCTCTAGCTGCAGCGAGCGAGGGCTACTCTCTAATTGTGGTGTGCAGTCTTTTCGTTGCGGTGGCTTCTCCTGTTGCAGCACAGACTATAGGGCACGTGGGTTTCAGCAGTTGTGACACATGGGCTCAGTGGTTGCGGCTCCCAGGCGATAGAGCATGTGCTCACCCTTTGTGGCCCACGGGCTTAGTTGCTCCGAGGAATGTGGGGTCTTCCCATGTCTCCTGTACTGGCAGGTGGAGTCTTTACCACTGAGCCACCAGGGAAAGACCAAGATTTCTTTCTGACTCCCTAGTAAGGTGGCAACGACTCTTACTTCCATTCTTTAGATTTAGAAAGCTGACTCTCAGGAGTTCACCCAGGGTCACAGAGTGGCAGGACCTGGATTTGAACTCAGGCCTGCGTGACTTGAAGTCTTCAGGATTCATGGAGAATATGGAGGCTGTGCCTTGAAGAGTATTCTGGCTGTTAAGGGTCAGGTCAGGGTCTAAGAGCGGGCACACGGGGGCTGGATGGCCCAGGGTGGTCTGGCAGCAGGTGGCAGAGAGGACAGGGAGGCAAGGTGGGTTAAGGGGAGGAGGGTCAACAGGGAGAAAGAACAGGAGGGCCTGGGGCTGCTAGAGAAAGTGGGAGAGATGGGGTGGGCAGGGGAGTGGTTCTTGCACAAGGACTGAGTTCTAGGTGAATCCCTCTGAGGCAAGTAGGACAGGAAGCATACAAGGGATTCACAGGAGATGGCGGGGTTTTTTATTATTGGAGGAAGGACCCTTGAAATCATCTCACAAGAACCCCTCACTTAAAGATGAGGAAACCAAGACCTGGGGTAGTAAAGGGACTTGTGCTGAGTGTGGCTAAATCTCCTGCCTTCTCACCCAGCATGGTTGAAGACTGGAACCCAGAAGGGAGTCAGGGGTGGAGCCACCAAATCACTGAAAGAACCAGAGTTAGGAGGTAAGAACAAGGGCCCAGACTCACCTCTGGAGAGGCAGTGAGGGCTGGGGGCTGGGACTGCTGAGGGAACCAGTGCCCGTGGCAGAGAGGGCAGAGGCTGGGGGGAGGGGGGGGAACCTGAGGTCAGTGGGAGCAGGGGAGCCAGGTTCCAACAAGGTGGAGAAAAGGAAAAGGATGCCAATTTTGGTCATTATCAGGTTCTCCGAGATGACCTTGGAAGGGACGATCCTAGTGGAGTGCTTCGGGTAGAGCCACCGCGGAGGTTTGGACGGGGCAGGAGGTTCGGGCACGGAGGCAGTGGCTGTAGACCGCAAGATGTAGCTAGAGAACAGAAGGGAGCTCTCTAAGCTGCTGAATCAATGCAAGTGTTCTCCAGGCTGGCGTTTTCGGGCAGAAGGAAGGAGAGGTGACGA
The DNA here is from genome assembly GCA_006410615.1 of Neotragus moschatus. Taxonomy (NCBI): domain Eukaryota; kingdom Metazoa; phylum Chordata; class Mammalia; order Artiodactyla; family Bovidae; genus Neotragus; species Neotragus moschatus. The sequence goes on along the minus strand of SJYA01002495.1, from coordinate 449,078 downwards.
GCCGGAGGAGGACACTGCCAAGGCTGGCGGGGTGGGCTGGAGAGCAGACGGCAGCACGCTGCATCCTCTGAGAGTCAGACTGAAGGGGGACGCAGGGCAGGCTGAGGCTGTCCCGCTGAGTCTGAGTCAAGGTCATCTGCTGAGACGAGGGGAGGGGAAGGAGGTGTGAATGGTGCCCATGAGGAGGAGCCACCAAGGGGCTGGTGTCAAGCAGCACCTCGCCGTCCTGGCTCTGGGCTCGGGCGGCCTGGGTTCCTCTCTCAGCTGACATCCTAGAAGCCGGAACAGAGACCTGGAGGCAGGGAGATGTAACGCTGGGGCTTGACCTGGNATGGTGCCCATGAGGAGGAGCCACCAAGGGGCTGGTGTCAAGCAGCACCTCGCCGTCCTGGCTCTGGGCTCGGGCGGCCTGGGTTCCTCTCTCAGCTGACATCCTAGAAGCCGGAACAGAGACCTGGAGGCAGGGAGATGTAACGCTGGGGCTTGACCTGGCAGCGATGGGATGTCCAGATGCCACATCAAGTTGTTGGAATGGGAGGGGAAGGCCATATAGCTGGATGCGAGGTCCCGGGCAGATGGTGACAAGGGCGTCAGGACCTGGTGTGTTGGTCTTTGAGTGAATAGCACGTGAGGCTCTCAGAGGTCTGAGAAAGGGGCGGGGGAGCTCCCTACTCAAGGGGCAGTGTCGCGGGAAAGGCAGTGGGGGACGAGGCATGTCCCTGAATGGGAGAAAAAGAGATGCGCCCATGAGGCCTGGAAAGAAGCTGCTGTCTGTGCTCCAGGCAGAGAGGAGGACCTGGAGCCCTGGTTTATTAGAGCAAAGGCGTTTTCCTTGGGAGTGGGTGGCAAGTGCGCCCCCTTCAGGCAACTATGAGGTGGGCAACAGGGCCAGTGAGTGACTTGAGCAGATTGGACAGGCATACCCCCACCTCCCCTGAGCCCTCTGGAGCTAGGCCTGCAGAGGGCAGTGCACGCACACATGCTCTCCCACTTGCAGGTGGCACCAGCTTGCTACCTCATTGTTCTGTATCTGCTGGGCTGCCAGCCTACATGAGTCTTTGGAGGGCAGATCAAGACACATCACACGCCAGCCCCATCTCTTTGCTATTTGTTATTAATAAGATTAATTGTGAAATTTAACAGGATGGCATGAAAAGGCCAAACCTGATTTCTGTGAGTATTGTATACATAGCCATTCTGTTTCCAAACTAACAACTCAGGTCCTCATCTGCATCTAGGCACCCCCCCCCCCAACTTTCTTCCTCCAAAATGAGATACAGAATAGCACCAGGCTTCTGGGAGCTTCAACATTTAAAGAGACAAACACAAAGGCAGAGAAGAGTGAGAACCAAAGTACAAGATGTAATAATAAAAAAAAACTGGCCAAAGAATCGATAGCAAACTCATCTCTGTCTCCAGATTAATGGCTCAGCTGAAAGAAATGGGGGGAGGTCCTCGGGGAAGGAGGGGGATGCAGAAGTTGGCAGCTGAGCTACTGACCCTGGAACAGAACTCTGGGTGGGCAGCCACCCCAGCGGGGGCTCAGGCCATGTCCTGGGCTCGGCGGGGGGGCCCAGTGCTGGGTCCCCAGTAAGTGTGGCGGGAGGGAGCTTTGGAAATGGCGCAGCCGAGCCCCTCCTCTGCTTCATATGCTCCTGAGGATCTGTGTGCACCAGCGTGGGGGGCTGGGGGAGGGGACAACACACAGGCATCTCAGAAAGTAGGAGAGCCACACGCCTGTCGGAAAGGAGGCTGGGGTGGGGGTGGGGAACACCGACCACGAACCCTCTTGGCTGAGCAAGTGCCTGCAGAGGGACAGGAAGCCAGGCCAGGGCTCCTGCTGCCCTGGCTTCTCTGTGGGCCCTCCCTATGCCAACCTTGCCCCTGCCTCCAGGCCTGAGCAGCTGGCTGCGCCTGCACGATCCATGGCTGGAGAGGGCAGCCCCCAGCCCTGAAGACTTGGTGGCCAGGAGGACTGGCTCCATCTAATGGACCTAGAGCTCGGCCATGATTGTCCAGGGCCAGAATCCGTGTCGGCTCCTCCTTGTGTGTCTGGTTGGCCTGGGCTAGGTGTGCAGCCCTCAGCTGACGTATAACTTGCCCTCAAGTTGGGAGCTGTCTGGGCCCAGAGCTGCACGCCCAGGGGTGGGCGGGGACTCACAGAAGTAGTTCTCTGTTGGCGGTGGGCTGGGGTTGGGAGTCAGGGGCCTGGAAGAGGCTGGGAGGTCGAGAACCATCGGGAGCAGCTGGTCCGCCCATTGGCTGGCAGAGGGTGGCAGGGAGAGGCAGCCGGGCTCTCTGCAGGTCCTCCTGGGGGCTCCGTGCCTGCAGCTGAGGGCTGATGGGCTGGCAGCTGGCCTGGAGCTGCTCAGCCTGCTGGGAGACAGGGCCAGGGGTGGCACCCTCAGAACACTTAGGTCCTGGGAGCCTTCCTCCCCCAGGCCAGGGAGCCTGTGTGGCCCAGCACTCTGCCAATCTATTGGGGGGCTGCCTGGGAGGGAGAGGCAGGTCTCTCCCTGTGGGTGGCGCAAAGGCTGGAGGCTGCTGCCCAGAGACCTGGGCTCATGGCCTGGAAGGGGAAGGTGCTTGCTGCTGGTTGTCCTGATGCCACAGGAGCTAGGGGCTCTCGGGACAAAGAGTGAGGCTTGTGGCCAGGATGCGCCTGGCCTCTTCTCAGCACTGCAGCTGGGGAACTGAACCTTCCGCTTGTGGCCAAAATGAGGCAGCTCTGGGCCAGAGGAGAGTTCAGTAAGTCCTGAGCTGGTGAGGAGGTCCTGGTAAGCAGGGCTCCCAGAGCCTGGGGTCTCTAGGGGGTCCACAAAACTGTCAGCTGACCCCTTCAGCTCCCGGCAGCTTGCTATCGGTCCGGGAATCTTGCCAGCCTCCACAGGTTCTGCCGCTGCCTTCATGCTACTCACAGTGCCACCGTCCTCGGTGGCACCTGGGGCCTGCTGATGGTCGTCTTTCCTCCTCCAGGGAGATGCTGCCCTGAGAGGGGAGGGCCAGTGGGGAGGCGGAGGCTCAGGACACAGAGGGTCACAGTCGGAAGCCAAGGAGCCTGGCTGCCTGTGGGACAGAAACACCCAGTGGGTCACAGAGTTCAACTCCAGGGCAAGTAGGGGTCCTCCCAGGCTCGGGGCACAGTGGAGGCCCGTATGGTGCTACCCTTCTGGGGTTTGGTGTTTAGAAAAGAGCTGCCATTCTGGGTCCCAGGTGAAAGGCCTCTTCTTGGCTCTGCGGTCTGTGGTCGGGGCTGGCCAGAGGTTAGAGGCTGCTCTGTTTAATAAGGCAGTCATGGAGGAGGCTGCCCTTTGGTGGCTAGAGAAAGCAGCCCAGGTCCTGGCTGTCCACCCTGAGCCCAGGGAGGCTGCCTGAGGTGGAGACTTGGGGGTGCGGGGGATGAAGCCACAGCTCCTTGGTGGGCAGCGGGTGGTGGGTGCTCAGAGGGCCCCAGGATTCTGCCAAATCCTCTGCCATCCCTTCTGGGGTAAACTTCTAGAGAAGCAGGAAGACCCTCCTCTTCACCTTCACAGGAAAGATCCAGGAATCCCCCACCTGACTTCTAGAAGGCCAGACAGGCACGTGACCAGACACGTGGCAGGAGCAGAGCGACAGCTGGATTGCTGCCCCGCGCCCCCAGCTGTTAGGAAGGGAGCTCTGGTTGGGGTCCATCCTGGTCTGATGGGCTGAAGCCCCACATGGAGGCCTTCCCTTGACCGCCCCCTAAAGAACAGAACAGAAGATGGCAGGCAAGAAAGGGAACGAAGGAGTGAGAAAGGGGCCACAGCCTAGTCTCTGCTGACCCGAGGGCTCCTCTCCACCACAGGGCAGCAGCAGGAGAGCTGAGGAGGCGGTCGTGCCCGCCACACGTGGCAGGGTGGCATGGTGGTGCTTACCCGGGGAGGCTGGCCTGGAAGGGGATGTCTGCAAAGCTGTGGCTCAGCTGGGCGATGATCCGGTCGACTTCAGCGTACAGGTGGGCTTCCAGGGCAAAGCCCTGGTGCCGGGGGCTCTGGAGATGCTGCTCGGAGTGAGAGGAGGCGGGGGTGGGGTGGGGGGTGGCGTTAGACTAGGCTGGGGCGGGACACAAGCAGACCACCCAACCTCACCAGGGCGGAGAGACCGTCTGGGAGCAGCCGTGTGGTGGGGAAGGAGCTCACCCTGTGCAGCTCCTCGAAGGCTTCTTGGCAGCACTCACAGTACCCTTTCCTCCTCCTGGGCACAGTGCAGGCAGCCGATCGCCGGCTTGGCTCCTGGTCCTTGGCTTCTCTGGGGAGAATACAGGGTGGGGGAAAGTGGTCACTGCTGGAGCCCTCAGAGCAAACTGCGGCCCTGTGGCCTGGAGTCCAGGCCAGTGGGGGAAGAGGGACCAAAATGGCCAGAGTAGGGCACAGGCTGGCCTGCCTACAGTTGGCACCACTCGTTCAAGGGGGGCAGGAGAGGCAGCAAGGAAGGAGAGGCCTCTCTGTGAGTACCCCATCTTAGCTCCATTTTGACCCCACCCACACACCTCAAACCACAGGCAAGAATCCCTAGCAATGTTCCAGCTCCGTGCTCATACCCAAACCCAGGGTCATTTGACCCACACAGCTGTACCTTCCCTGAGGACTTTCACATCTTTCTCAAGCCTGACTTCTTTGAATTTCAGTCCTGCATTTGAGTTTTGATTTGTTAACTGAAGTATAGTTGATTTGCAGTGTTGCGTTAGTTTCTGGTATGCAGCAAAGTGATTCAGTTCTTTTTTCTTTCTCATATTCTTCTCCATTACGGTTTATTACAGGACAGTGAATATGCTTCCCTGTGCTATCCAGTAGGACCTTCCTGTTTATTTTATATACAGTAGTTTGTATCTGTTAATCCCAACCTGTTAATCCTGATTTATCCTTCCTCCATCTGATATATCTATCTGATATAGCAAGGAAAAGTAAGAAAGGCTTCCTAAGTGATCAATGCAAAGAAATAGAGGAAAACAATAGAATGGGAAAGACTAGAGANACAGAAGGGATGAAAAGCTACGTGTGAAAGACGCCCCACTGCATTTCTCCTGGGTTCTTAGGATCATGGAGTCAAAACCTGGCTCTTTCACCTCCAGCCCGGGTGACTCTGGACAGACTGAACTCTGAGCCCCACCTCCTCGTCAGAAAGGAGGAAATCACGACAGCGCTCCAAGTCTGGCCAGCGCTCCAAGTCTGGCCGGCCATGCCTTTTGTGTCAGTGCTTCAGAAGAACCTCCGGAGGCGGGGCTTATTCTCTCCCGGCCAGACACACCGGCCTCCAACTCGGCCCCTCGGCTCACCTGGTTTCTGATGGCCTTCTGCAGGAGCTCCTTCCCTCTGCTCAGAGGCACCTGGCGGAAGAAAGGAGCGATGGGGGAGCTGTGGAGACCACCTGCACACAGACACATGTTTTCGCAGGGGCTGGCCAGGACGACTGGAGGTCATGTCCCTCGGAAAGTGGGCGCGGGGACAGCCGAGCAGTGGCAGAAGTGAGAGCTGGAGAACCTTCCAGAGGGGAACGTAAAGCCATCCTCAGGTTCGGGCCGCTCACAGGCAGCTGCAGCTCGGGCGGCCTGGGGCTTGGGGAGGGCCATTCTGAATTCTCCCAAGGTCAAGTGTTACAGAAGTCCCGAGACCTCTCTTCTTTTTCTTTGTATTTTTTAGACCTCTCTTTAAAAGCTCACAGTCTCCAGCAGACAAGTGTCAGTCAATCCTAACAAGCCCTCTCTGGTTTATTCCCCTACTGTTTCTTTTTCTTACTTAAAAAAAGAAAAGTTTATTTATTTTTGGCTGTGCTGGTCTTCAGTGCTGCACGTGGACCCTCTCTAGCTGTGGTAGGCAGGGGCTACTTGGGCTGTGGGGTGTGGGCTTCTCTTGTTGCAGAGCGCAAGCTCTGAGCAAACAGATTCAGTAGCTGCGCTGCATGGGCTTAGCTGCCCCGTGGTATGTGGGATCTTCCCGGACCAGGGATCAAACCCAAGTTCCCTGCAATGGCAGGTGGATTCTTAACCACTGAACCACCAGGAAAGTCCTCCCCTACTGTTTCTGAATCTGAGACTCTGAAGTCCCAGGAAAAGTGAATATTTATCACAGAAGGGAGGGCATCGGGACGGCATGTCGCTGAGGTGTGTGGATCCAGAGCTGTGATAAGATAGTTTCAGCCCCTGAATTCAAATGAGAGATTAAATTAACCTGATGAAACTAAAACCAGAAACTGCTGAAGTGGGCTCACAAAGGCCTACTTCCTCCGTTTACGACACACACACTTCCCGCCCCGGGGGGCTCTTACTGGGTCCATGGCTTGCTGTGCGGGCCTGGCACGGCTGCCTTTTGGGTGGGCCACAGGCGGTGTGTCCACTGTGACCTCGCTGGGGCTGGGGCAGCCTCTGTGACTTGTCCTGCTGCTCTCGGCCTTCGCCTCCCTGCGGCTGGACACGATGTAACTTACTTCTTTGCTCAGAAAACCTTCAATTACCTGAAACCAGATCACAGAGGTGGCTGAAACCCAAAAGGCAGAAGTAGAATCATCAATATTGACAGGTCGAGGAAGGAAATCAGGTCAGCTTACAGAAACTCCGGAATCAATGTCCTTAAATAGACCAGATGCAATCCTGTGCTGGGCCCCCAAGAAGACATCATCCCAAAATATAATAAGGTTTATGTACAGGACAGAGGTTCTTGACTCCAGAACTGTAGCTCCTCCCAGCAGAACCTTGTGGGCTCTGAGTATCTGACTGGTTAGGGTTTGCCCAGAGTGAGAGCACACTGATGGGACTGGAGGATCAAGAGCTTGGCTAAGCTGTGATTTTGCTGTGAAGACACACCGGGCCGTCCAGATGCTGCATCTGTCATCTTGACCACACTACCAAGAGGCGCCTGAAATAAAACTGAGTTCTGGATATTACTCAGCTGCATAAGTATCCGCTCATCTTACCTGCAAGCCCTTTATGACACTGAGAGGGTCTGACTCATCCTAAGAAACCCAAAACAGTGCTGGAGACACAATGACACAACTCATGTCTGGGGGAAGAAGAAAAGATGGAAATAAGCAGCAGTGAGCTGGCAAACGCTTAAGGCCGGACTCCTGGGGTGAAAGGAAAAAAAACACCTGCTTTGTAGTGTTTGCTGGTTTCTGTGGGGTAAAATGCTACTGGGGCTGATTTCAAGGTAGCCATATGACATCCCTGAACGTGGGACTAGAGATGCTAACCATCGGTTCTCATGAGCCAGGACCAGCCAGCTCCAGCACATCTGTGAAAGGAAGGATGGATGATCTCTCTGAAGGGTGACTGGAGAAACCTGGCACTTAGGTTTAAAAAAGAAGTTGAGGTCCCTCAAAAAGCTAAACATGGATTACCACGTGGCCCAGCAATTCCTCTCCGAGGTATACATCCAACAGAATTAAAAATAGGGACTCGAACGGACACTTGTCCACCCATGTTCACAGCAGCATTATTCATAAGAGCTAAAAAGCGCAACAAACTGAATGTCCATTAACGTCTGAATGGATAAGCAAAATGTGGTCTGTCCATACCGTGGAGCACTANAAACAGTGCTGGAGACACAATGACACAACTCATGTCTGGGGGAAGAAGAAAAGATGGAAATAAGCAGCAGTGAGCTGGCAAACGCTTAAGGCCGGACTCCTGGGGTGAAAGGAAAAAAAACACCTGCTTTGTAGTGTTTGCTGGTTTCTGTGGGGTAAAATGCTACTGGGGCTGATTTCAAGGTAGCCATATGACATCCCTGAACGTGGGACTAGAGATGCTAACCATCGGTTCTCATGAGCCAGGACCAGCCAGCTCCAGCACATCTGTGAAAGGAAGGATGGATGATCTCTCTGAAGGGTGACTGGAGAAACCTGGCACTTAGGTTTAAAAAAGAAGTTGAGGTCCCTCAAAAAGCTAAACATGGATTACCACGTGGCCCAGCAATTCCTCTCCGAGGTATACATCCAACAGAATTAAAAATAGGGACTCGAACGGACACTTGTCCACCCATGTTCACAGCAGCATTATTCATAAGAGCTAAAAAGCGCAACAAACTGAATGTCCATTAACGTCTGAATGGATAAGCAAAATGTGGTCTGTCCATACCGTGGAGCACTATTCAGTGATGAGAGAGAAACACCGCTGATCTACTCTACAGCTGAGTGAGCCTTGAAACCTTTACCTTAAAGTGTAACAAACCAGAAACAAAAGGACCAACATCAGTGATCCCACTGATACAATATGTCTAGAATGGGCAAATTCAGAAACATAATGTGGATGTGAATTCTGGGGAGGTAGGGGGAGGTGAAATGGGAAGTTCGTGCTTAAAGGTTACAGAGCTTCTGTTTGGGGTGATAAAAGTTTGGGAAAACACAGAGTGATGGTTATACAACAGGGTGAATGTAATTAATGTCCATGAATTTACAGGGACTTCTCTGGTAGTCCAGTGATTAAGAATCCACCTTCCAATGCAGGGGACATGGGTTCCATCCCCAGTTGGGGAACTAAGTCCACACGCAGCAATTACTGAGACTGTGTGCCACAATGAAGACACATGGCAGCCAAAATTTAAAAAAAAATAAAATAAAACTTTTTTAAATTAAGAATGAACCATAAACAATTACAAAGGCATATTTTATGTCATATAAATTTTATCACAATTTAAAAAAATCTTTAAAGTGATAGGTTGAAGGAGTATGTCTGTCTACCTTCTGTAATATGGCAAAAAGATAAATGATTTCATGGCCACACATTTCTCCTATCCTAACAAGTCCACTCCTTAGCAATGCCACTCTGCTGTTCCAGTTCTCCAGAATTCTAGAATGAACAGAAATTACTTTTCTAATTAGGAAAAAAAACTTATCTTTACTTTTTAAAACATGGTTTACATTTAAGCTGCTTTGGAAAATGCAGTGATACCCCTGAAAATACCTGGAAATCACAGGCAGAACCCCTCTCCAGCTCCTGCCCTTTAATCCACAAAGGCACGTAGCACCACAGGGGAGAAGCAGGTTACCTACCCCACCTAGCTGCTGAATGGCCCCCGTCAAAAACTGGAGGTTCTTGCCGGCAGGCAGATCCAAGTAGAAGGATTTTCCAGAAAAGGGCTGCCTCCTGGCATCTGGTGAGCTCTTCTGGCATTTTCCCAGAGAACTGGAAACTCCAAGCTGAGACCCTAGAAAACAACAATAAACGGGAAGACAGTGAAAAGCTTGAGGGAGAGCCCTGGGGGTCAAGGAGCCTTTGCAGCTGACGGCCCCTGTGTGGTGCCTGGCCAGGCCCTGGGCACCAAGGTGGACACAAGACTCCTGTTCCTGCCCTTGGGAAGCCCAGGTGCAGAGAAACCCAATCCTTATACATGGATGTTGGGAATGTAAAATGGTGCAGTCACTTCAGACAACACTGCAGCTGTTTCTCAAAAGGTTAAGTATAGAGTTAACATAAGACTCAGCAATCCGATTCCTAGGTATACTCCCAGGAGACATGAAAACGTACATCCAGATAAAGTTCACAGCAGCATTAATTCATTGTAGCCCCAAAGAGGAAATAATTCAAACGTGAATAAAACAGTAAGCAAAATGCAGTATATTCATATGATGGAATACTATTTGGCAATATGAACTATCAGGACTTTCCTGGTAGTCTAGAAACTAAGAGTCTGCCTGCTGATGCAAGGGACATCAGTTCAATCCCTGGTTGGGGAAATAAGATCCTACATGCCATAGGGATCCAGTGGCAGCCAAATTAATTAATTAATTAACGAAAAATGTGAAAGTGAAAGTCACTCAGTCGTGTCTGACTCTGCAACCCCATGGACTATACAGTCCATGGAATTGTCCAGCTCAGAATACTGGAGAGGGTAGCCTATCCCTTCTCCAGTGGATCTTCCCAACCCAAGAATCGAACCAGGGTCTCCTGCATTGCAGGCAGATTCTTTACCAACTGAGCTATCAGAGAAGCCCTGATAGCTGCACTCAATATGCCAGCAAATTTGGAAAACTCAGCAGTGGCCACAGGACTGGAAAAGGTCAGTTTTCATCCCAAAGAAAGGCAATGCCAAAGAATGTTCAAACTATCGCACAATTGCACTCATCTCACACACTAACAAAGTAATGCTCAAAATTCTCCAAGCCAGGCTTCAACAGTATGTGAACCGAGAACTTTCAGATGTTCAAGCTGGATTTAGAAAAGTCAGAGGAATCAGAGATCAAATTGCCAACATCCATTGGATCATAGAAAAAGCAAGAGAATTCCAGAAAAACATCTACTTCTCCTTCATTGATGGTGTCAATCACAACAAACTGTGGAAAATCCTTAAAGAGATGGGAATATCAGACCACTTGATCTGCCTCCTGAGAAATCTGTATGCAGGTCAAGAAGCAACAGTTAAGACCAGACATGCAACAATGGACTGGTTCCAAATTGGGAAAGGAGTACATCAAGGCTGTATACTGTCACCCTGCTTATTTAACTTATATGCAGAGTACATCATGAGAAATGCTGGGCTGGATGAAGCACAGGATGGAATCAAGATGGCAGGGAGAAATATCAATAACCTCAGGTATGCAGATGATACCACCCTTATGGCAGAAAACGAAGAAGAACTAGAGAGACTCTTGATGAAAGTGAACGAGGAGAATGAAAAAGCTGGTTTAAAACTCAACATTCAAAAAACTAAGGTCATAGAATCTGGTCCCATCACTTCTCGGCAAATAGATGGGGAAACAATGAAAACAGTGACAGACTTTATTTTCTTGGGTTCCAAAATCACTGCAGATGGTGACTGCAGCCATGAAATTAAATGCTTGCTCCTTGGAAGAAAAGCTATGACTAATCTGGACAGCATATTAAAAAGCAGAGACATTACTTTGCTGACAAGAATTTGTCTAGTCAAAGCTATGGTTTTTCCAGTAGTAATGTATGGATGTGAGAGTTGGACCATAAAGAAAGCTGAGTGCCAAAGAATTGATGCTTTTGAACTGGAGTGTTGGAGAAGACTCTTGAGAGTCCCTTGGACTGCAAGGAGATCAAACCAGTCAATCCTGAAAGAAATCAGTTCTGAATATTCATTGAAAGGACTTGTGCTGAAGTTGAAGCTCCCATACTTTGGCCACCTGATACAAAGAACTGACTCATTTGAAAAGACCCTGATGCTGGGAAAGATTGAACACAGGAGGAGAAGGTGACAACAGAGGATGAGATGGTTGGACAGCATCACTGACTTGATGGACATGAGTTTGAGCAAGCTCTGGGAGTGGGTGATGGACAGGGGAGCCTGGCGTGCTGCAGTCCATGGGGTCGAAAAGAGTCGGAAATGACTGAACAACTGAACTGAATGAAAAAAAAAAAACTCTTCCCCAAATAGTTCCTGGTCTAATGAAGTCAGAAGTGGACCCAAAGGAGAGAGTAAACAAGAATATGAGCCTGACAAAACTAAGAGGACAGATACTGACTGCGGTGGCTTCTCTTGTGGAGCATGGGCCCTAGGGCACGTGGACTTCAACAGCTGCGGCTCCCTGGCTCAACAGCCGTGGCTCCCAGGCTCCAGGGCACAGGCTCAATAGTTGTGCAGCACAGACTTAGCTGCTCCGAGGCGTGTGAGATCTTCCCAGGTCAGGGACTGAACTTGTGTCTCCTGCATCGGCAGGTGTATTCTTTACCACTGAGCCACCAGGGAAGCCCCTGGACCTGATATTTAAAAAACATTTCTAAAACTCTGATTCTATAAATTCCGGCAACTCTCCTATCTACCATCCCGTCAGGCTTTTAATTGGACCTCCTCAGTTAAACCCTGCTTGCCCTGATGAGACACTATTTTTCTTTTTCTGAGTTACAAATTACTTATTATCTGTCCTTGTAGTATTTTCAGCTTCATATTCTTGTTTACTCATTCCTTTGGGTCTCCATTAGGCCAAAAACTACTTGGGGAAGAGATTTTTTTTTTTTTTTAATTTGGCTGCACTGGATCTTACTTTCGTCAGGTGGGATCTTTAGCTGTGGCATGTGGGATCTAGTTTCCCGACCACTGATTAAACCCAGGCCCCCTGCATTGGGAGCTTGGAGTATTAGCCACGGCACCACCAAGGAAGTCCCTGGGAAGAGCTGTTTGACTTACTTATGATTACCATTCCCATAATGCTCACACTAGATCCTGCTTTCCCATCCTCAGCTAGCATCTAGCCTTCAAGCATTCACCCTCTGGTCCTGTAAACCTCCCTTTTCCTGAAAGTCCTAGGTATTTAGAGCCCCAAAACTGGAAAGTCAGCTTGGCATCTAACAGAAAAGGCCTTTGTTCTGAGTCCTGCCTCCAGGACTAGCTGTGCAACCCTGAGAAAGTCACAGCAATCTTACTTAGGGTGCCTCAGTTTCTATTTCCTCACTTCTGAAATAGTGGTAACAATAAACACCCACTCTCATGGGCAGTCCATATGGGATACGTAAAATATCACACATGGTGTCAGGTAATGGTGTTTAGGAGCTATTCAAATACTTAATAAGCACTCAGGATGGAGACTGGCCAGAAACATCTGATCCAGCCATACCAGGCATACCAGCTGGATGTCAGGCCAGGGCATTATTCTAACTGTAGCCATTTTGGGTCCCTCTCTAAGGCCATCTTCTCCAGAAGGTGAGCCATGTGGGGTCATAGCTCCCCAATCAGGGACTGAACGGTAACCCCTGCATTGGGAGGTGAAGTCTAAACCACTGAACTGCCAGGGAAGGTCCTCTTTTTTCCTTTTGTTGAGCAGTCTAACCGACATACAATATTATATTAGTTCCAGGGGATACAACGTAATGATTCAATATTTGTATAGAAGGCTTTCTCAGAGTAAGCCCTTTTGACATTCACACAGGCCTACAACTTTCTCCACAGGGCCTAATCCTAGGGAAATCTCTGAAGAAAGAAGGAATGAGATGAGATGAATGGCAGAGTCAGACCCTGGCGTGCGAGTGCGGGCGGCGCTGGGTGAACAGCAAGCCTAGAGCGGAAGAGCGCCAGGACTCGCGGGAGGCTGAGACTGGAGAATGGCTTCTGGCTGTGCTCAGGGGGCCCCTGCCTGCCTGTGGCCAGTGCCAGGGAAGCAGTCCAGCACCAACCAGTGACAGTAGGGTAACATAAGGGCAGTGGTGGAGTGCGAGTGTGAGTGTGTGAAGCAGTTAACAAAAAGTCAGGGTCAAGGGGAGTTGTGAAGTCAAGGAGGCCAGTGAGCTGGCTGGCACAAATGAGCTTCCCTCCCTCCTCACTATTCATTTGGTGAATCAGGAAATTACAACTCAAGGAAAACAGCAGCTCTTGCAAAGCAGTACAAAGCAACATGTGTATTAGAGGGGAGTGGTGACTGAGCCCACACTGGAACCTGGGGCTTCCCACCTTAGGGTGGTTTTCCTCTTCTAACCAAACTCCAACCCCTGAACTCAAAGGATGAGCATAACATAGAACCTAAGCTCTTCCATCTTCCTTCCAGGAGCACATTATCAGTTAGAATGGCTAGCAGTCTCAAGGGAACATTAGCTTCTAAGAAAATATGAGCCAACCAAAGAAAGCAAGTACTATAAAAGAAGCTTTCTCTGGCATAGGTGTCCTTCTGTCATAAGTAACGGGCCAGACAGAAAGAAGAATTTTAAAGCATAATAAATATCTCAAGAAGGCAAGGAGCATACTAGAAATGCAAAAGAAGAACGGCAGGTAAATAAAATAATTGATTGAAGATAAGGGATATAAAAAAATACAACAGTTAAAAAACATCTCAAATAATAAAAAAGAATTGTCTAAAAATAAGCAACAGATAGACACTCTCCAAAAGTATCCAATGACCAATAAGCACATGAAAAGATATCCAAGGTCATTAGCCTTATTAGGAAAACGTAAACTGAAAACACAAAGAGATACCACTTCAAACCCACTGTCTGTTTGCTGAGTTCCTCAGTCGTGTCCATCCCTTTGCAACTGCATGGACTGTAGCCTGCCAGGTTCCTCTGTCCATGGGGATTCTCCAGGCAAGAATATTGGAGTGGGTTGCCATGCCCTCCTCCAGGGGATCTTCCCAACCCAGGGATCACACTCAGGTCTCCTGCATTGCAGGCAGATTCTTTACCATCTGAGCTATGAGGGAAGCCCAACAAGAGAATTGCTTAGCAGGCCCCAGGGAGATAACTGAGACCTGGTTTATAAGACTAGTGCTCTAAACCCTGAGCTATAAGGTCTCATGCCAAACGCACTAGGATGGCTTTAACAAAAAAGACAGGTAATACAAGTGTTGGTGAGGACCTGCAGAACTGGAATCCTCATACTTTATTGGTGGGAATGTNTGGAGTGGGTTGCCATTTCCTTCTCCAATGCATGAAAGTGAAAAGTGAAAGGAAGTCGCTCAGTCGTGTCCGACTCTTCGCGACCCCATGGACTGCAGCCTACCAGGCTCCTCTGTCCATGGGATTTTCCAAGCAAGAGTACTGGAGTGGGGTGCTATCGCCTTCTCCACATCCCTTCCAAGAATAAATTTAAAAGCCAGGCTGGTTTATCAAGTTCTCTTTTCCCTTATCTAGCAATGTCCAGCCAGAGGGTACCCTGTCAACATGGGTTCCAGACTTGCAACAGAAGCCTGGGCAAGCCATAACTGACATGTAGCATGAGTGACAGTCGCTCAGTTGTGTCTGACTCTTTNAATAAATTTAAAAGCCAGGCTGGTTTATCAAGTTCTCTTTTCCCTTATCTAGCAATGTCCAGCCAGAGGGTACCCTGTCAACATGGGTTCCAGACTTGCAACAGAAGCCTGGGCAAGCCATAACTGACATGTAGCATGAGTGACAGTCGCTCAGTTGTGTCTGACTCTTTGCGACCCCATGAACTGTAGCCTGTCAGGCTCCTTTGTCCATGGAATTCTCCAGGCAGAAATACTGGAGTGGGTTGCCATTTCCTTCTCCAGGTAGCATGAGCAAGAAGTAAACCTTTGTTGTTGTAAGCTACTGAGATTTGGGCATCATTTATTACCTGGGGCTTCCCAGGTTGTTCAGTGGTAAAGAATCTGCCTGCCAATGCAGTAGGCATGCAGGGTTTGATCCCTGGGTTGGGAAGATCCCCTGCAGGAGATGGCAATCTACTCCTCTTATTTCTTGCCTGAGAAATCCCACAGAGGTGCCTGGCAGGCTACAGTTCATGGGGTCACAAAGAGTCAGACACAACTTAGTGACTAAACAACCACCACCAGAATCTAGCTCAAGTTTCTCAAAGTGTGGTTCAGCCCTTTCAGAAAGTTCCATGAGGTCAAAACTGTTTTTACAATGATACTAACATCATTGTTCACTTTTGCTCTCATTGTGTCATGAATATTCAGTAGAGTATGCAAAAACAAAAATGAGAATCTAGCACTTTTTCATTATATCAGATATTTAAAAGATTTGCAGAAATGTAAAATAATGCCACTCTCTTAATTCCATTAAAAATGCATCATTAGGACTTCCTTGGTGGTGCAGTGGATAAGAATCCGTCTGCCAAGGTAGAGGACATGGGTTTGATCCCTGATCCGGGAAGATCCTACATGCCTCAGAGCCACTAAGTCCTTGCACCACAACTACTGAGCCTGGGCGCCGCAACTGCTGAAACCGTGTGCCTAAAGCCTGTGCTCCACAGGAGGAGCCACCTCAGTGAGAAGTCCGTGCACTGTAACAAGAGAGTAGCCGCCACTCTCTGCAACTAGAGAAGGCTAACAGGCAACAACAAAGATCCAGCACAGCCAAAAATAAATTTTAAAATATCATAGTGTGTACCTATCAAAAAAATTTTTTTAAGTGCTTAAGAAAATGCATCACTTATCTTAACACACGGTGGGCTTATTTTTAAATGAATAAATGCATTTTAAATGTTTCAATTTCTAATATGGTAAATATCAATTATGATTTTATTATAAGTATATACACAAATACATAAAATATACTTATTAGTACAAATTTAAAGATACCCATGTGGTGGTAGTTGGCCTGCAATGACTATCCTTGACTCCTGATAGTCATTGTTTAGCCGCTAAATTTTGTCTGATTTTTTTTTTGCGACCCCATGGAATGTAGCCCACCAGGCTCCTCTGTCCATGGGATCTCCCAGGCAAGAATACTTGAGTGGGTTGCCATTTCCTTCTCCAGGGGATCTTCCTGACCCAGGGATCCAACTCAAGTCTCCTGCAAGTCTCCTGCATCGGCAGGTGGATTCTTGACCACTGAACCACCAGGGAAGCCCCCTTGATAGTCATACTCACATCCAGTAAGGCTATATACCAATAGAGTAGTTTTAAAAATATCTATTTATTTACGTTCGGCTGTGCTGGGTCTTCATTATTGCACAGGCTTTCTCAAGTTGCAGCGAGTAGAGGCTACTCACTAGTTTCGGTGTGCAGGCTTCTCACTGCGGAGGCTTGTTTATTGTCAAGCACAAGCTCTAGAGCACAGGCTCAGTGGTTGTGGCAGTCAGGCCTAGTTGCCCCGTGGCAAGTGGAATCTTTCCAGACCAGGGATCGAGCCCATCCACCCTGCATTGGCAGATGGATTCTTAACCGCTGGACCACTGGGGAGCCCCTGTACCAATAGAGTATTGAGGCAATGACAGTGTGTGACTCTGAAGGCTAGGTTGTAAAAGATATCTCGATATCTTCGTTGCTCTTTCTTGGATGCCTGCTATGGGGGAAGCCAGCTGCCATAACATGAAGGCACTCAAGTATGCCTGTGGAGAGGCCCCTTGTGCAGAGGAACTGAGGCTTCCTGCCAACAGCTGGTCCTGACTTTCCCATCTGTGACCGAGCCATCTGCAAGTAGATCCTTCAGTCTCAGCTTAGCTTTCAGATGACTGCAACCTCACAAGAGACCCCAAGTCAGAATTCCAGCCAAGCTCCTCCTAAGTTGCAGGCTCACAGAAACTGAGAAAATAAATGATTAATGTTGTTTTAAGTCCCTAAGTTTTGAGGTGATTTGTTATACAGCAATAGATTAACAAATATACACATAAACAAAAAAGCTTGTTGGGATTCTCCATTTTAAACAATGTAAAAGGGAGGGAATTCCCTGGCCATCCAATAGTTAGAATTCTGGCCTTCCACTGCTCAGGGCCCAGGTTCAGATCTCAAAAACTGTGCGGCCAAAAATAAAAAATGAAAAGGGCCTAAAACCAGAACTTACCTTATCCTCACTGACAAAATCAGATCAAATTCCTCTTTTCAAAAACTTCCAGTAGCCAGCGACTTTTCCAGTTTGCTCCTCAGACCACACTTCTCTGAGTCTTGAACAAACCTAGCTCGTTCCTGCCTTAGGACCTTTGCACTAATAGTTCCATTTCCCAGGTCTTCTTTCTTTTTAGGCATCAGATCAAATCTCATTTATTTTCAGATAGGACTTCTGAGACTGCCCAACCTAACGGTAGTTTACTTGTTTGTGGCCTATATTTACCCCCTAGAAGGTTAAGTTTTATAGAACAAGCACCTTTTCTGTTTTACTCACTGCTATATGCCCAAAGTAAGAATGTAGTAGATTTTTTTTTTTAACTTATTTATCTGGCTGTGCCAGGTTTTAATTACAGCACACAAGATCTTCAGGGTCTTTATCTGTGGCATGTGGGAGCTAGTTCCCTGACCAGGGATTGAACTCTGGCCTGCTGGATTGGGAGCATGGGGTCTTAGCCAGTAAGTAGATGAACAGAGAAGTCCCAAGAATGTAGTACATTCTTAATGAATGTTGTTAAATGAGTGAAAAAAAATTAATCTCTCTGATCTTCATTTTTTTTAATTTGTAAAGTGAAGATAATATTAATACCAGGCAGTGAGGTTTTAAAGATTAAAGATGTGTTTAGCAAAGTCTGTGAACAGAAAAAGGTAGCTTTTACTGTGTGTGTTAGTCACTCAGTTGTGTCCAATTCTTTGTGACCCCATGGACTACAGCCTGCCAGGATCCTCTGTCCATGGAATTCTCCAGGCAAGAATACTGGAGTGGGTTGCCATTCCCTGCTCCAGAAGCTGTTCCCCACCCAGGGATTGAACCTGGGTCTCCTGGAATTGCAAGCAGACTCTTTCCCATCAGAGCCACCAGGAAAGAATATTTACTACTTGGCAGAAAATATTTTGAGATAATTCAAATTGTTCTTTCTGGTTGTTTTTGATTCCTGAGGGGAAGTGCTTAGAAAAAACAATCAGCTTATACCACAGAGCAAGGATTGATTTTTCAATATCTAAAAAACTTGTATACATAGATTCAGAAAAGATCAACCACCCAATTGAAAAATGGGTATGGGAACAGTCACAGTAAAGGAAATACAAAGAGCATTCAAATATGCTCAACTTCACTTAAAATAAGATAAATGCAAGTGACATCTATATCGAAATACCATTTTTCACTTAACAGACTGGCAAAGATCAGTTTTTCAAGAGAGTGACAAATTGCCTAACGTAGGGTTTATACCAGACTCCTGTGTAAGGCAATTTGGCAAGCTCTAGGAAAATTATAAACACATGTATTTTTCCACCCAGCAGTCCTGTGTCTGGGAGTTCTTCTACCGATACACTCATACATATGGGATATGACTTCTGTAATAAAGGTATTTACTGAAGCATTACCATATTTAGCAGCTATATGATGTTTATTAGACAAATATCTATAAAATAATGACACAGAAAAGGGATGCACATATATCTATTTATTTAATGCCACAAATACATATGGAATGCAAACTATAACGTTCAAGGTGCTTTAAAAATAGTAATTAATCTTCTTAACAATCCTCTGAGGTAGGCAGTAACTAAACCCATTTCATATTGAGGTTAAAAATTGGCTTGAGGTCTCATACCTAAAAGGTGTTAGTGCTGGAATTTGAACCCCAGCAGCCTGACTTCAGAATCCACGCTCTGAATGTTGTTCTCTGCTGCTTCTCAGTGTAGGGTAAATGGAAATCTGATATAGTGATATTAAAATCTGACAGAACAGATTTTGAGAGATAAAGGATTATTAGGAATACTGATATCATTTTTGATGATAAACAGTTTACCAGGGACTAAATAACCTAGTCCTTATATGACTCAAACATCAAAATAAGCCAGAAAGGGAAGGGAAAACTATAAAATCTACAATATACAAGGAAATCTTAAGATACTTTCCTCCTAAAAATAGATGATAGATGAAACAAAAATAAAATAAGACTAGTAACATATAAAAGATTCAATGAGAAGAATTCCCTGGTGGTCCAGGGGTAAAAACTTCATCTTCCAATGCAGGGTTTGATCCCTGGTTGAGGAACTAAGATCCCATGTGCTGTCCAGGAGGACCCCCCCCCCCAAAAAAAATAAATAAATAAATAAAGATTCAATGATATAACTGATAAATTTTAGTATATAAATATTAGAAAATACTCTCAAGTACATGGAAAGTTAAAAAATTGACTTGAACTATGCCACTATAGTATCAACCAATGCCAAAATACCCATATCATAAAGAATACATCCTATGACCACAAAATGAAGTTAGAANCCCCCCCAAAAAAATAAATAAATAAATAAAGATTCAATGATATAACTGATAAATTTTAGTATATAAATATTAGAAAATACTCTCAAGTACATGGAAAGTTAAAAAATTGACTTGAACTATGCCACTATAGTATCAACCAATGCCAAAATACCCATATCATAAAGAATACATCCTATGACCACAAAATGAAGTTAGAAACCAATAACAAAAAGTTAAGTTTTTTTAAAGAGTAAAACAAAACACATTACTCTGGAATTTTAAAAACCACATTTCTAAATAATTCATGATAGAAGAATAAAACAATGGAAATTGCAGTATATTTAGAACCTTACCAATGAAAAACTATAGGTCAAAAGCTGTTAAATACCTTTACCTTTTTAAAAGCTGTAAAATTCAGCTAAAGTGACTAGAGAGAAAGTATGACCTTAAATGTGGATGCTATATTAGAAAATAAGACAGACTGAAAATGAATTAGCTAAGTGTTCACCTTGAGAGGTCAGAAAATGAAAGGTACGCCCAAAGATTATGGATAGTCAAAAATAATAAAAGATAGAAATTAACGGAATTAAGAAAAATTAATAAGATCAATGAAAAAATTAAGAAAAAAGAAAAAGTAGATTCCTACAAATGAGCATGACAAAGACAAATAATCTAATAGAAAAACCCACAAGGGATATAAACAGGCAATTCAAAGATGAGGTAATTTTGGACTTCCCTGGTAGTCCAGTGGTTAAGACTCCGAGCTCCCAACGCAGGGGACACAGGTTTGATCCCTGGTCACTAAGATCCCAAACGCTACCTGGTGCAGCCAACAAAGAAACAGATAAACAAAAGAAACACTTTAAAAAAATGAGGAAATTTTAATGGCTGATAAATACATAAAAAGTGCTGACTCAATTGTAATTAAATGCAAATTAAGACCAAGCTAGAAATGCAAATTAAACAATTAGAAGCTCTTTCTCATACTTTTCACTGGCAAAAATTAAAATCAAGTTTTAGTGAAAACAGGAAGGCAAGGGAATGCAAACTGGAACAAGCGCTTGGGAGAGCAATATGGTGATAGCCAGCAAGGCTCATGCCCTTCAACCCAGCAATTCTGTTTTTTGATATATCCTGTTCTCTGAAGAGAGGTGTGCACCCCTCAGACACAGGATATTCACAGAGGTGCCAAAAGAAAGCATTAGGATTTAAATATTTATTTACTTCTGGCTGTGCTGGGTCTCGGCTGCTGTGCACGGGCTTCTCACTGCAGTGGCCTCTCTCGTTGCACAGCACAGGCTCTAGGCACTCAGGCTTCAGTAGTTTCGGCTCTTGGGCCCTAGAACATGGACTCAGTAGTTGTGGCTCTCAGGCTTTAGTTGCCTGTGGCATCTGGACTTCCCGGCTGGCTCAGTGGTGAATAATCTGCTTGCAGAAGAGGAGATGCAGGTTCGAGCCCTGGGTTGGGAAGATCTCCTGAAGAAGGAAATGGCTACCCACTCCAGTATTCTTGCCTGGGAAATCCCACGGACCGAGGAGCCTGGAGGGCTACCGTCCTTGGGGTCACAAGAGTCAGACACGACCTAGCCACTAAACAAAAAAAAATGTGGGATCTACCTGGACCAGGGATAGAAGTTGTGTCCCCTGTGCTGGTAGGCAGAGTCTTATCCACTATACCACCAGGGAAATCCTAAATATATGTAAGAGAAAAACAAGTAAGCCTAATAATTTTTAGTAAGCAGGCTAATGCTGGTGTCCTTCCTGTGCTCTTGTCAGAGATCCTGGCTTAAAAAGTAAAACAACTGAGCTATCTGGGTAAAAGGCAAGGGAGCTTCCTATCTAGACAGGTTGTCTGTATTTTTCTCTGCAGAGTTCATTTTACACTGTTCTCCACAATTTACATATCCCCAGATAAATTTACACATTATGCTATCTGGATTTTCCTAACTCCCAGAAGTGAACAGGAGGCTTAATAAGATTTGTCCAAAGAAGCAAAGTTAAGATTACAAATAATCCAAATGACACACACAAGTGAACACTCCAGGTACACACTCTGAGGTTCAGTGAGGAGTTAGCTGGCCAATGATTAAGAAAAATCACTGAAGTTCAAGAGGAACTCTTGCCAGTAATGAATCCTTTGCCCTAATCAACTGTACACTTGAAAGTGGTTCAGATCGTAAATTTTATGCTATGAGCATTTACAATAAAAAATTTTAAATAGTAATAATATGCTTCAGCCACATTATTTTCACTAAGTATTTTGATACTACAAACAAATAAATATTTGTAACATATTATTTCTCTTTTAAATCAATCTTTTGTTATTTAGTTTTTGGCTGTGCCCTGTGGCATGTGGGATCTTAGTTCCCTGACCAGGGATCTAACCTGGGCCGCCTGCATTGGAAGCGTGGAGTCTCATCACTGGACTGCTAGGGAAGTCCCTTAACCACCCTTTCTAAGTTACCTTTTTATATACTTATGATGGACATACAAATTTTGTAGAGTGGTTTACACTATTATGTAATTCATAAATACATATTAATTAATATGCTAGGTATGCAAAAATATTTTTTCTGCTAAAAGTATGTAGTAAAAACGTTTGATGCTCATTGGCCCAGAGAAATTTTTTCACAGTGGGGCAAGGAGATACATATAAGAATGGGACTTGAAGCACTGTTTGAAGAACTGGGAAATAATCTAAACGCCTATCAGCAGAGGAATGAATCAGCTGGGCTATATTCAAGCAATGGAATATTATACAGTGGTTTAAATGAATGGATAAGAGCTACATGTATCAACACAGGAAAATATTTTCAAGATCTTAAATGAAAAAAGCATGCTGCAGAAAGAAATGTCCAACATGTAGAACAATGTGATATATTATTTATGGATACATACCCATGGATACACACATATTACATACGCAGTAATATGTACTATGTTTAAAAACATTCAAGAGGAAGACAGATACAAAGTTCAGGAACAGAAGTTCCCTCTGGGCACGGAAGGAAGCAAAGGAGATTTAAAACAAAAGGTGGAAGGTAAATTAATGTAAGAAATACCATTATTTCTTATATTACTTTATTTTTTATTTATTTTCAGCCACATTGGGCAGCATGTGGGTTCGTAGTTCCCTGACCAGGCATAAAACCTGTGTCCCACGCATTGCAAGCATGGAGTCTTAACCACTGAGCCACCAGGGAAATCCCAATAGCTCATACTTCTAGAACAAGTCTCTCTGAGTTCTCCTCCTCAATGACAACCATCTTCACATTCCCTTGTGTATCTTTCCAGATATTTCATGCACATGCCAGGCCACATATGTGTATGTATTTCTCCCCATCCTTCCTCTTTGTAAACACAAATGGTAGCAAACCTTACATATCATTCTGTGCCTCACTTTTTTCTTTAACAATGTATCCTGAAGTTTGTTGTTAGTACATCAAGAGCTTCCTCCACCTTCAAGGCTGCACAATCCGTTTCTGTGGCTTGAGTCAGTCTTCTGTAGTCAGAATGTAAACGATTTCTGTTCTTTCACTACAGTAAGTGTCACTGCAATACATATCCTATTTTGTCATTCTGCACACACGCACGTATTATAATCAATTCCCAGAAGGAGAAATGTTGGGTCTTTTTCAAACTGCCCTCTAGCAAGACTCTACCAGTTCATCTGCTGCAGCAACATTTCCTAGTGCCCAGTCATAGACCCGCACTGTGTATTATCAGACTTTGAGAAGAAAACATGGTATCTCATTACAGGTTTAATTTGTGTATTTTATTTTGTAAAGGATGTTTCTTTGGCTGCACCAGGTCTTAGTTCCAGCATGTGGAATCTTCGATCTTCACTGTGGTGTAAGAGTTCTTTAGTTGTAGCATGTGGGTTCTTTAGTTGTGGCATGCAACTTCTCGGTTGTGGCATGTGCAAGCTAGTTCCCTGACCAGGGGCCGAATCAGGGCCCCCTGTATCGGGAACGCCGAGGCTTAGTCACTGGACCACCAGGGAAGTCACTGTTTGCATATTTTAAAAATTATAAATGTGGTATTTTTTATAGTGTAAAAAACTACCTTGATTTTTTTTTTCTATAAGTTTCCTGCCATTTGTCTAGTGGTATGAATTGGTTTTTTGAACTACAAGCTAATTACTTTTGTAATAAAATAGCCAGCAGGGATTCTTTTAATTGCAGAATCTGTAGAGCCTTCCCTCAGTTTTGTGAGAAGCTTGCATGTGTCTTCAAAAAGCCTTTGTTGCACTGTGCTAATAGTGGTTTCCCGATACTAATACTATAGCAATACAAGATGTTACCATGGGAGCAAACTGAGTAAAGGTGTACAGGTCTCTATGTACTACTTATGCAACTCCCTGTGAGTCTGGAATAATTTCAAATTAAAAAGTTCAGAAAGAACAAAATTTTGTGGTCCTTTTCTGATTGTGGGGACTCTGACATCAAACTGTGATCCCTGAGTCATGACGGCTCCCAAGTCTGCACCTAACGAACTCCACCTGCAAGACAGCCACTGGATTAAAATGTACATCTGAGAACCTGAAACTGGGACGAGTCTTTGGGGGTTGACTCCGGCCTCTGACTCCATTATTGCACATTCTAACTCAGGGAGCACACAGAAGCCATGAGGCTAACAGGCACATATTCTGTATTTCTACTGAGCTTTACAGTGTTCCATGTCCATCCATTTACATTACCCCAGCGATAATAAAGGTAGAGAATTCTCTCAAGAGGCCCTTTGCCAGTTATACCAGACCCTTCCTTTCCTTTTGTTGTCACTCCCTGAATATCTTCTCTCCGAACTCTGTGGTTCAAGCCGTCCATATTTCTCTGGAGGGCCCCCCACAGCTTCCTGCATCTGGGTCTGCTCCTTTTCTCTTTCAGTCTTTTTGGCTAAAGGACTCTCACTTGGTCTTCAAAAAAGAGAAAGCCTCACCTCCACTAGGAAGCCTTCCTCCATCTCTCATCTCCAGTTTCCAACTTCAATCCAACAGGTGAGGTTAACCTAATCTTCTTCCAGCCATTCTACCGCAATTTCCATTAGACACTGAAACCTTTCTCTCACTGTATTGCTATTATTAGTTTAAACATGTCTGTTCAACCCACTGAAGATCCTTTGAAGGGAGAGATTTTGTGACATTAATCTCTGTCTTTTAGTGCCCAGCAGCAATGCCAATAAATATGTACTGACTTGCCAGCCTCCTCTGCAGTTCAGGGAAAGCCAACCTGGGTTCTTGGGTAATTCATTTCAGCCCAGAGCCAGGTGTTTTGAGAATCAGCTGAGACTCTTCCTGATGTAAACAAGCACTTGCTTCTGGTTATGCTCCCTGTAAATGTGTGTTTTTTTCCTTATTTTTACTATGTGGACAACAAAAGCATCTCCTCACACGGTTGTTAGGAGGATTATAAGAGATAATGCCTCAAATGGAGAAGGAAATGGCAACCCACCCCAGTATTCTTGCCTAGAGAACCCCGTGAGCAGAGGAGCCAGGTGGACTGCTGTCTATAGGGTCGCACAGAGTCGGACATGACTGAGCGACTTCACTTTCACTTTTCACTTTCATGCATTGGAGAAGGCAATGGCAACTCACTCCAGTATTCTTGATTGGAGAATCCCAGGGACAGAGGAGCCTGGTGGGCTGCCGTCTATGAGGTTGCCAAAGAGTCGGACATGANACATGACTGAGCGACTTCACTTTCACTTTTCACTTTCATGCATTGGAGAAGGCAATGGCAACTCACTCCAGTATTCTTGATTGGAGAATCCCAGGGACAGAGGAGCCTGGTGGGCTGCCGTCTATGAGGTTGCCAAAGAGTCGGACATGACTGAAGCGACTTAGCAGCAGCAGCAATGCCTCAAAAGCTCTTAGATAACGCTTGGAAATGGGTAAAGAAGGCTCTTCGAAGATATTTCTATGTAAGTGTTGACTGGGTGAATGAAAAACGACTGGAGATTGACAGTTCATTTATTGAGCACCCACTATGTGTCCCGTACTGGGGTAAGCAACCATGCTAGGTGCAGAGAAGCAACCGCAGCACTTTGGAGAGGCCTTAATTTAACTCAGATTTCAGGGAATGGAATCAGGGAAGGTTTCTGGAGCTTGAGTTTTGATGGGGGGCGGGGCGCGGGGAGATCTTGGAAAGGCGCAGGTGGCAGTTGATAGCCATAGTGCATATTCCACAGGGCCGGCGGTTTCCTCCTTGAAAGCTGTGTGGGAGCGGATGGCTTAGCTTTCTACGACTGGCGAGAAAGGGCGGCTTGGTGAGGCCTGTCAAAGCGCTGGAATGGAAGCTGAGTTCCAGTCCTGTTTAGTTAGTAGTCGCGTGACTTTAGCCAAGTCACTGAACTTCCCCAACTGTAAAAAAGAGTCTGTTAAGAATACTTACCTGCCAGGATTCCAGAGAGACCGCATGATCATGCATAAGCCAGGACGCGCTCTATTTAGAAGGTGCAAAACGCACCGGCAGGTTACTAGGGGTCGACGGGGCTCTAAGCCGGGCGCGTCGGGGGTGTGGATTTCCTCTCTGAGCATGCGCAGTGGGCCCGCGGCGCGGCCCGTCAGGCACTGCGGTAGGCGCCCTGGGGGCTAGCAGGTCCCTGGCCCCAAGATGGCGGCCCCCAGCGCAGTGGCTGCTGCCCCCTCCAGCGAGAGAGATGGAGGGGGCAGCGGCTTTGAATCGTGGCTAGATGGACGGCTGGAGGCGCTGGGAGTGGACCGAGCCGTTTATGGCGCCTACATCTTGGGTGTCCTGCAGGAGGAGGAGGAAGAGGAGAAGCTGGACGCTCTGCAGGGCATTCTCTCTGCTTTCCTGGTGAGAAGCCCAGACACATTCCTTTAGCCTCTTAAGCCGTTTCCTGTTGGTACTTCTTTCCCCTACCTAGTGTCCCAGAGGATTAGTGGTCTCACCTGGAAGAGAAATAATTTTCTGAGTCCTGGGCCTCGAGGACAGGGAGCTACTTTTCATCCAGGGTTTCGGGAGCCAGAGGGTTGCAGGTGCAGAGAGGAGAAGCTTTCTCTTGTTTCTGAGGACAAGGCCCTCTTAGGTGCCTGTAGGTCAGCTCGGTGAATATTCTTCCAAAGGCATTGAAATGAGTTTTATCATAAACGTCTAACAACCAATTTCATTCTCGTCCGTTGACAGTGATGAGAGGGGGAAATTAAGTGCTCTGGGATGTCTGTGCCCCTTTATGAGGCAGAGCCCCTGACAAAAGCCCGCAGGAAGTACCCTCTTGGTCTCCTCTTTTGGAGGTAGGATTCCCAAAAAGATCAGTTTAGGCAGTAGAGGTCTTTTCACGCCTAGGCAGAATGGAAGCAAATTCGGGCTCGATCCTTTACTGTATTTAGAAATGCAGTAATCATTGGGGGGAGTGGGTGGAGGAATAAGAGAGATCAGAGTTTTAGTTAAGAGAAATAAACATGATACTTAGCCTCCTAGAAGCAGATCCAGGCTTTCAGAAATGTGTGCTTTAAATTGTGTTTAAGTAGTAAGTCACCAAGATGTCCACACTTTTCCAACTTGACCGTTTCTGCTGCCTTCATCTCTACTTATGCTTATTTGGTGAAAATGCAGTTCATTGATTTCAACATGGTTGAAATCTAACACTAGTGCAGCTGTCTAGGGCCTCGTGGCAAGGGCCCCCTTTTTAATTCCAGAACCTGCTCTGGTGAGATTGACCTATAAATGGGAAAGCCTTAACACAGCTTGTGATGCAGCTCCTAAGTTTGCTGGAAATACAACACAGAGGAATAAATTCTTTTCCTGAATCCTTACATTGCAGGTTGTAGTTGGAAAGAATAGGATGCAAACAAATTCAGTTCAGTTCAGTCGCTCAGTCGTGTCTGACTGTTTGCGACCCCATGAGTCGCAGCATGCCAGGCCTCCCTGTCCAACACCAACTCCCAGAGTTCACTCAGACTCACGTCCATCGAGTCATTGATGCCATCCAGCCATCTCATCCTCTGTCATCCCCTTCTCCTCCTCCCCCCAATCCCTCCCAGCATCAGAGTCTTTTCCAATGAGTCAAGTCTTCGCATGAGGTGGCCAAAGTACTGGAGTTTCAGCTTTAGCATCATTCCTTCCAAAGAAATCAAGTTACCTTAAAAAAATTTCCCACTGGGAAGTTCCTAAACAGGCCATGAAAAAGAAGTTCAGGTAACTTGGATACTCATTGGTACAGCTCCTTGACTTGTTCTTTTCATTGTATCATTACTTAGAACTGTATGTCTGCTGATAAAGGTAGACCTGAATTTTGCCCTAGACTATTAACAGTCTCTTAGTAGAAGAGTTGTCTAGACCAGATTTGTTTTTGTTTTGTTTTGTTTTGTATCTCTTGTTTGCATAAACTGCAGAGACAAACTTTTTTTTTTTTTTAATAATTGAGTCTTTATGTATATATATTTGGCTGCTCTGGGTCTTAATTGGGGCACACAGAATCTTTGATCTTCACTGCAGCATGTGGGACCTTTAGTTGAAGCTTTGGGATCATTTTCATTGTGGCATGTGAACTTAGTTGCAGCTTTTGGGATCTAGTTCCCTGACGAGGGAAAGGACCTAATCCCCCTGCATTGGGAGCGCAGAGTCTTAGCCACTGGACCACCAGGGAAGTTCCAAGACAAACTCACTTTTAAGGTGACTTTCCTTCCTCCCCCTGCCCAGTTCACAAACCCTACTTAATTTTCTTGTAATTTCCCCAGCTCCTTCTGTGTAGAAAATAACTTTGAAAACAATTGGCCAGGAACAATATGGTGAGGCAGGGGTCCTGTCCATGAAACAACTTGGGAGCAACCTTATAGAGCAGCAAGGCCTGTGAATATGGTAGACACCAAGCATTACTTACAGCACTACTTACTCTTAGTCCGTTGGGCTGGGTATAAAAGCTCCCAACTATTCTACTGAATCCCATTTTAGGAAACACAAAAGATAGCCAAATTAGTCATCATATTGGGCTAGGATTCATTACTAGGAATTTAGAAGCTTATCAGCAACAATTTGAGGTAAGACTTAAGAACAGTATATATGGTTGGGGGAAAATGACAGTAAACAAAAGCTTCCTGTCATCCTCTTTATTCCTTCTGATTCCACTTATGCTGATTGGTTGATTCTTCAAATTTTTATTGATGGATTACTCTTCTGCCAGGCACTGCCCTAAGTGCTTGAGGGGTACTTCAGGAAACAACACAGACAGAAATCCCTGTCCTTGAGGGGTTATATTCCAGTAAAAAAAAACATAATCAGTAAATTATCTAGGGTATTTGAAAATGATAGTGCTAGGAGAAAAAGAAGCATTATGAGAAAACTGGGAGTAGAATGGAGGGCGAGCAGTTTTAAGTAGGGTCATTACATTAAGTAGGATGTTACATTTTTTTTCTTCCAGTTGTAATGAGATACAATTGACATACAGCACTACATAAGTTTAAGGTGTACAATATAATGATTTGACTTACATACACCATGAAATTATTATCACAATGAATTTAGTGAGCAGGATATTACATTTTTGTGGCAGCTGTTCATATACCAGCCTTTTTCTATGAAAAGAAACTTTCTCGTAGATCTGGATTTGAATTTAACTAAGTCTGACACCAAAGCCAACATCCTTTTGGTCATACCATGCTAAAGAGGAAGATTGGTTGGTGTGCAGAATATGTCTTGCTTATGTAAAATGGACAGAGGGATGGCTGGATAGGAGACCATCTACTCACTTAACTTCTCTTTATTATGGATCAGTGAGTACATTGGAGAATGTACTGAATTGAGTATATTGGCCAAGGAAGATTTCATAGAGGAGCATTCTGACTCAACAAGTTTTTGCTCCAAAAGGAAGACTGCCCTCAGTTGGTGGGAATCCTCTCCTTTGGAGCTTGGCAGGATGGAGTGGGTGCTCTAGCAGGTGTGGCTTCTGTGACTCACATAGGATTCCCTCTGTGTTGGGAGCCTCAGAAGAGAATCATCATTTCTATTCTGTGGGTCCCAAACCTGCCCTGTGATTTCTTCCCTTCACCAGCAGGGGGAGCGCTGCCCTTTGCGTAGATTTGATAAGGTTGAGACAGTGCAAGAGAAGTCCTTCAGTCGTCTGGGACTCTTTGCAAACCCATAGACTGTAGCCTACCAGGCTCCCCTGTCCATGGGATTTTCCAGGCAAGGGTACTGGAGTGAGTTGCCATTTCCTTCTGCATTAGGTTGAGGGCCCTCAGGAAATTAATTGGTCTACTTTTTCAACCAGGAAGAAGATTCCCTCCTTAATATCTGCAAGGAGATTGTGGAACGATGGTCAGAAACTCAGAATGTTGTCACCAAAGTGAAAAAAGAAGGTAGAGTTGGAGTTTTTATGTCTAACCTCCAACCACTTTTTCGGTACAGCTGTTAAGAGTCTTCAGTTTTCCTCACTCAGGTGTGCTAAACCAGTAAACACCTGGCAGCTTATTTTAACTTTTTAACTGAAGGTTTCTTTTACATTTTACCACTTCAGCTGACCATGGCTATCTTCACTGTGGTTCTTGCTTTCTTCTTTCTCTTTCCTTTTTACACTCCCCCATGTATATTTGCTCTGCAGGTATGGGGTCAACTATATTTTCCCACCCTTTTCGTATTTCATAACACAGACTGTGATTGGTCTTTTGCTTCATTCAGCTAAACCCTCCATCCTTTCAAATGAAAGAGATGATCCCATTAGGATGAAAAATCAGCTACACACAGCTCAAAACAGAAATCCAAACTTGAATAGAATCTATTCTGAGCTATTCACATGCTGGTTCTCAGTTGTGGCTGTACACTGGAATCGCTTGCTGTATGTTTGAAAGTGCCAGTGCCCAGGCCACACCATGGGCCAATTATATAAACTTCTTTGGAGTGCGGACCCAGGCATTGTTATTTTTTCAAAAGCTCCCCCAGATGATTCAATTTTTTTTCAAAAGCTCCCCCAGATGATTCTAATATGCAGCCAGGCATGAGAGTTACTGCTTGACATCATTGCCTCCTTTCTTTGAGCATGGAGAAGTCAAAAGATAATTTTGTTTTTAAAATAATCTAAGTTTCACCTGGCATAATTATCAACATGGGATAGACCAGCCTAAGTTAATGCTAGATTCCTTCTTAGGCTTCTGGTTTGAGACTAGACAAAGTTGCATGTTTGGAGGCTTGATTTTCTCTGGTTCTAATGCAGTACTTTTCAACTTTTTTTTTTTCTTAAAGCAGCAGAACTCCAGTATATAATAAAAATAAAAGCAGGGCTGCTCTGATTGAAGATGGATATGAGGCCTAAAGCCTGGCCTGCATGGCCTTTCCTTGCCTTTCTCATTGGCATCTGAGGCACTTGCTTTGCACCTCAGGGCTCTCAGGAGTCAGCAGCTACAATTGCCTTTGTTCCAAGCACTGCCTGGGTGGGCTGGTGGTTTAGAATCATGTTTCCTCTCATACAACCTTGTTGTCCCCCACTTCCCTCCCACCACCTCCCAGATGAAGTCCAAGCCATTGCAACCCTTATTGAGAAGCAGGCGCAGATCGTGGTGAAGCCCAGAATGGTGTCGGAAGAGGAGAAGCAGAGGAAGGCTGCCCTCCTGGCCCAGTATGCTGATGTGACAGATGAAGAGGAATATCCTTTCTGGAATCTCGGCGCCATTCCCTAAGGCTCAAGTTAAAAGCCTTTGCTAGTTTTCACTGAACTCTAGGAAGTTGCCAATCCCCCTCTATAGCTTTATTATTTAAAAAAAAAATATTATTTCTTTGGCTACATCAGGTATTAGTTGCTGCATGTGGGATTTGTTTAGTTGCACCATGCAAACTCTTAGTTACAGCATGTGGCATCTAGTCTGCTGACCAGGCGTTGAACCCCAGCCCCCTGCATTGGGAACACAGAATGTTAGCCAGTGGACCACCAGGGAAGTTCACCCTCCACCCCCACCCCACCAGAGCTTAATATTCTCGTCTAAAATGGCAGAGATTGTAGCCCTTTGTGGGCATGAGGAATGATGCTGGAATGGTTGATACTGGACTACTGCAATGTATAT
Organism: Neotragus moschatus; assembly: GCA_006410615.1. Lineage (NCBI taxonomy): Eukaryota > Metazoa > Chordata > Mammalia > Artiodactyla > Bovidae > Neotragus > Neotragus moschatus. The sequence continues at coordinate 417,609 of SJYA01002495.1, read as the reverse complement.
GTTCTTGAAAACTGTGTGAAACAAATAATGCCTGAATGGACCATTTCTTGTTGTGTTTTCAGAAAATAAGATGTAGCTATGATTCTTTTTAAAAAAAAAACAGTGAAATAGCTGATTTACAATTATGATTCTTCATATTTGTATAATACCTTTCCATGAAGTACAGTGCTATGTGTATAATACATCTTTGTAATTTTTATCATAGTTGATAAGGGAGTGGAGGCAATAAGAGATGAATGAGTGACATTCCAGTGACTACATAATTAATAAAAGTGACACCAAAATAAACCTGGAATTTGAGTGAGGACTATGTCAAAAGAAAGTGTTGCTGGTAGGAACAGGTTTGGCTCCCTGAAACCAGGTTTGGTTCCAAACCTGGATTTGAAATTTGTTTAGGGAATACTTAGCTTACTGAGCCAGAGAAGGCAATGGCACCCCACTCCAGTACTCCTGCCTGGAAAATCCCATGGGCCGAGGAGCCCGGTAGGATGCAGTCCATGGGGTGGCAAAGAGTCAGACATGACTGAGCAACTTGACTTTCACTTTCCACTATCATGCATTGGAGAAGGCAATGGCAACCCACTCCAGTGTTCTTGCCTGGAGAATCCCAGGGACGGGGGAGCTTGGTAGGCTGCCATTTGTGAGGTCGCACAGTCAGACATGACTGAAGTGACTTAGCAGCAGCAGCTTACCGAGCCTGCTTGAATGGAGTGGCTGTTGTATCAGAAATGTTTGCTATCTAATCACTAGGTTAGGAAAGAATTCTTAGGCTCTTTGGGGTCAACTTCTTGTTTTCTCTCATGATTTTTCTTGCTAAGTTTGGCAGAACTGGGGTTCCAATTACAAAAATCTCATTTCCTGGGCTAGAAAAAAACATTTTAAGCAGTACATCTCCTGGAGGACTTGTTAAAACAAATTGCTGGGCCCTGAGCCCCAGAGTTTTGGATTTTGTAGATACAGAGAGGGGCCCAACGGTGTGCATTTCTCAAAAGCTCTTAGGGAGTTATGGGAACCACACTTAGAGAACCACTGTTTCAGAGGTCATCTCACCACCCCCTGGCTCCCAGGTAATGTGGCAGTCCACCCAGACCAGCTTCAGTTTCTTTTCAGACCCTAACAGATAAGGATCCTACAGGAGCTCTGAGCAGTCTTCCCCAAGTTGAGACTTCTAAAGGTGACTTTCCTGGATTTACCATCACATCCCTGTCAGAGTCCTTCCATGAAGCCTGCTTTTCCTTCCCATCAGCTTAATCACTATTTTCTGATGTTGTGATGGGATGTGCTAACCTTTGTTTTACATGTGACTTTCCTTAATGCCACTCACCGAAGCGGATGAGAAGGATGACTCGGGCGCCACCACGATGAGCATTGGTTCTGACAAATGTATCCTTCTTTGTGACCAGCTCCAGGTGTTGCTCCGTAGGATCTTCTTGTGGGTCAGTTTGTATTTCACTATCATTGCTGGGGGCTCCCTCTACCTCCAAAAACACGATAGGTCAACATTGTGAGCCCCAGTCCTTGGACTGCTAAATAGTCAATTTAGCAAGAATTCCCTCCCCCCCCCCCCCCCCCCCCCCCCCAGCC
>SJYA01002495.1:342306-415869 GCA_006410615.1 Neotragus moschatus | reverse complement strand
CCAAATATGTTGACATGAACTGTGAAGGGGTAAGTTTAGAGAAAGGATTTCTAAGGGAAAATGAGAATCTGTACTCCTTGTGTATAGTGTTGGGTTTCCCAGCAATGTAGAAGAAATGAGAATAATATTGCAGTTGTGGTCCTTGTCCTCAAAGACCTGGGGAACTCATTGGAAAGAGAATAAAAGCACTGAATACTTTAAGTGAAAATATGGACAAATTGAAACATGTGTAGTATAGAAAGTCCCTACCAACAAAATCACTTATGAGAAGCTTACAGAGAGGGTGGATTTAGAAGTCCACCTTCTTAAAGGTGAGGAGTAAGGTGGATTTGCTGAAAGGGAGATTATTTTCTGAGAAAGGGGGGTTATTTCAGGGAAACATTCATTTTAAAGCACTAAAGCAGAAAAAAATTTTGTGGAAAGAGTAAAAAAGAGCTTGTCTGGTAGTAACAGGTTATGTTTTAAAGTCATAAGAAATGAGGGGTAAATTTTTTGGCTACCTATTTTCTAACTGTGGTTAAAGTTAAACATGATTTTCACTTAAGCTTTAGTGGTCTAGGAAAAGAAGCAAATTGACAAAGTTTAGTAAGGTTAAACAACTTTTTAAACTCTCTTCAAGCATTTTAATAGTGCTGAGTATAGGAAAATTTTGCCAATTACTTGAATACTCTAGTCACTAAAACTAGCCTGGATACTCCAACAATATTCTGCCAGTGAATGATATGAGTACTTATCCTAGAATGAGATTTCATTTTCATAAAATATTTACACTCAGATTTAGGCAAGTCTGAATGAAATTTTTATTCAAATTTTTTTTTTTTAAACTAATAGCAGTTGTAGGATTTTCCACTGGACTAAAGTTGGTTGGTTTGTTTGTTTTTAAAGATGAGGGATTGATAGTATTTGAAACTTGGCTTGAATGAGGAGAGCAGGAGTTGAGCCCTGTGTGGCCTGGACCGTTATCCCTTAACCCACCTGTAGCTCTGTTCCGAAACACCAATGTGGAAGATGTCCTCAGTGCCCGGAAACTGGAGCGAGACACGCTTCGGGATGAGTCCCAGAGGAAGAAGGAACAGGACAAGCTGCAGAGGGAGAGAGACAAACTAGCCAAGCAGGAGCGCAAGGAAAAGGAAAAGAAAAGGACACAAAGAGGGGAGCGAAAGCGGTAACCTCAGCCCACTCCATTTCTCCTAACGAACTCGGTCAAAGGGAGACCTGGTTGTGCATTTGTGTATTTAAGAGAAATGAGAGAACATTGCCAGGTAGTTTCCCAAGGCATTTCCCCTTTTGTTTACATGGTCACAAGGAAAATCGCAAACAATTCTAATTATAGAATGTGCCATGTCTCTGTGGTGTGGGTAATCGGATTATTGTAGCTGATGTCTGAACCAAAGATCTGGGATGGGGACAGCCTTTATATTTTAATACTGAAGTCCCATACTCCTTTTGACCATTTAAAAAAGTCTTCCCTTACCCTGGATAAACAGCAGGAATATTCAGAAAGCTGAATTTTTGTCCTGAAGGAGCTGAATCATGACCACTCCTTCCCTGAGATGAATTGTGTGTGTGTGTTGGTTGGTTAGTCCTGTCCGACTCTTTGCAACCCCATAGATGGCAGCCCACCAGGCCCCTCCATCCATGGGACTCTCCAGATGAACTGTAGGAGTGTCGATTGCTTCAGAAGTATTATTCACATCTAAATAAATGGTTTTATGTCTGAAATAGGAAGCTAATGAAGAGCCCTACCTGGATCTAGACTTTTATGTTAAATGGTGACAAAATAGGAAAATAAGAAAAGGTTATTTGGTGGATGTTCTGCATTTGAGATTTTTTTTAAAAGTTTCAGCCTATGATAGGAAACAGTTTCTTTTAGTAAGAGATAGTTATATATTTTTCCTCATCTAGGCTGTAATTTTAAGAAGGATATGTCAGTATTGAGTGCAGGGAATCATCATTAGCTAGATTCTTTTTTTATAATCATGAATCCTCTTGAGTGCTAGTAGAGATTTTAACCCTGATCTGCCCTAAAACATACAAGGACCTGATAATTACAGGTTTAGAGAAACCCTTTTAAGGAAAAACACTGAAAATCTCTGCTAACACAAAGATATTTAACAATGTACATAGTAGGTGCTCAACAAATTTATTGAATGAGGGAGTGAATGGAAAAACTGCTTGGGAGAGTTGAAAGTGAGTAGGAACTCTCCTCCATTTCTACTTTTGTCACAAACCACATTTGGCTGTAAATTCTCTACTTCAGGAAGCAGACTGTCAAGAAGCCTGAAGAGAACAATTTCTCTGTCAAGACAGAAAGTAGATACATTATACCAGGGGTGGGCAAACTATGCCAGATTTGGTCATTTGATTTTGTATGGTTCGAGCTAACAATGGATTGCACATTTTTAAAGAGTTGTAAAAGAAAGAACATGTGACAGAGACCTTATGTGACTTATGCTGCTGCTAAGTCACTTCAGTCGTGTCCAACTCTATGTGACCCCATTGACGGCAGCCCACTGGGCTCCCCCATCCCTGGGATTCTCCAGGCAAGAACACTGGAGTGGGTTGCCATTTCCTTCTCCAATGCAGGAAAGTGAAAAGTGAAAATGAAGTCGCTTAGTCGTGTCCGACCCTCAGCGACCCCATGGACTGCAGCCTTCCAGGCTACTCTGTCCATGGGATTTTCCAGGCAAGAGCACTGGAAAGCATAAAATACTTAACTACCTGGCCCTTCAGAGAATATGTCTGCTGACCTCTGTTTTATACCATTAACTATGAGATTAACAAAAAAATTTTTACCATTCCACAGAAGGTAGAAAACATGGTTAAGGAAATGATGTGTCACCTCTATACACTCCTATAGCCATGTCATTGTAAAATTTTTTTAAAAAAATAACCACCTTTTTAAAAAATAAACTATTTAAATCAGTATCTTGATTTATTCTGATTCCTTCCAGCTGGAAGTGAGTTCTGTGTGGATAGTCCCTTAGGAATGTGTTTGAATTTTACTTATGTTTTGATTAGTCCAATAATCTCTTCTGCTATTAGACCCTCTTCCTGGAATCCATAACTTCTCTGCCTCAGTTTTCCTTTCTGTGAGGTTGGATATTAGATCAGAAAGATTACCTTCCTTTTTGGACAGTAGGTTGGCTTTGAAGTCTCTCAAGTCCTGCTGGCATTTTAGTTTTATATGTGGCTGTGGCTACAGTTGGCATGTGAGAGAGCCTGTTTTAATAACCCTTATTTTGGATTTTTGGTTTGTTTTCACCTAGATTTTGGTCCCTGAAGCAGAGTCAGGTTATATCCATAGACCTCTGAAGGGTAGTAGTTTCAATCTGTTTTAAGAGTAGTCAATTCATTTTTCTAGGACTCTATTAGCTAGGTCACAGTTAAATGTACACCTGAACTAATGTTTAAACAGAAGAAAAGGATCAACTTATTAGGCTTTGAGTAAGTTTATCCACGTAACTCAGGTGCTAATAAACCTTTTATGTCCAAAATATTCAATATTGGAAAAGGCAAATTTTAAACAACTATGTTTTCAATGATATGATGGACATTTTAGGCCAAATTTGGAATTTCAGTCATTATTTCCCTGAACCTTCTTAAAAGCTTACAGTACCAAGACTATTCAGGTGGGAAAGACATTGATATAATTCAAGGTACCTAATTTTCAACCACCTTTATAAAAAACTGCTTTTTCTATTAAAAAAAAAAAACCTGAGTATTCCAAATTCTTTTGGATTAAAAATGATGGAACCATCAGTTTGATGAGACTGTAAATCTTGTCATAACTTTTATAACACTTTCATAAGTTGTAATTCAGAAGTACAATACATAAGAACCATCCATTAGAGGGAATTCAATAGAAAGGGACAACCAACTACTTTGAGAGTTATCTGTAGTGTGACTTGATTAACAAAATTTGAAATAATTTTTGTTTTTGTTAATAGTGCTTCATTTCTGACCACTGTAAGTAAAAGTTTCCCTAGAAGTTTTACTACGGTTCTCCTAGATTAGCAAAGGCAGAACAAAAATTTCATATTTGAAGGAGGTCAGGTTAAATCCAAGGAAATCTGGATGGTGTTGGTTTATTATCTACCAACATTATTTATATGTTAATAAAGTTTAAAGTTTAAAACTTAGCACCAGTTCTTATCAGTTAAATGAAATTTAATTGACTTTTTGACGAGTGACTCAATGTTAGAAACTAATACAAACTCATTAAAAAAAACTATTTTCAACAAAGCAATTTATTTACTTTTCTTGAGACACTAAATTCAGTACAATATTTGTTTCCATAACATCCAACATGTCTTATATCAAACTTAACTACTTTCTATGCAGTGACTGTGGTGGGATGATCTATTTTGACTACCCTCAATGTAATTCATCTGGGTAGTTTTAAGGCATTTCAGTGATCAAAATGTTTCTCCCTACAGTTACTCCTGCATTCTCAATCAGTTTCTTCCGCACATCATCTAAAGAAAATTTATGTGGTGTGATTACACTCTTTTTTTTTTTTTAATACCAGGATTTCTAAAACTAAGAAAAACACCAACATTTAAAATATTAGTGTTTCTAGTCAAGGGTAATTCAATTAAATTTCATCGGTACATTATATTATAGTTAAACTCATGCTAGAAATGTTAAAACCCAAGATCTTCTGAGTCACATAATACCAACATTTCATATTACTGAATAAATTACTTGGGTTCCATACAAAGATATTAAGTGATGAGAAACAGAAAAAGCCAAGCTTTCAAGAGCTCTTTTAAAAAAATTCAGAAGCAAACTAATGAACATAACTACACAAAATATACACTAACCAATTGCAAACTAAACTAGTAAAAGATTAACCTTAAAAAAATACATTTTAGAACTTCGTGATACCCTCAAAAAGGCAGCAAACTAAGGGTATTAAAACAATAGTCATTATTTTAGTTATGCATCAAGTCTAAAAGATCCAGGTAAAGGAAATGTTTTATTTTTTGATTCAATTAAAATACTTTAAAACTGGAAATATTTAATAATTGATAGTGTAATTAAAATTTAAATAATATACACAAATGATTTGAACAGGTTTTATATTCAGTAACTTGCATGGTTTTTACACTGGCACTTTTATCACTAATTTAGGAGAATCAGATGCACTTCCCTCCAAATACTTAGGCACTAAGATTTCAAATTTATAAATATGGTAGTATTTTAAATATTAAATCTTTACATGAATATTGGGTTTATCCTTCTTTCCTTTGTTCCCCAAGTATTATCCAGTTTTGTAAGGAAAACATTCTTATATCACAATCAAAACTTGTTTTGGTTACTAGACTGTAGCCATAATTGGGTTACAGTCACTTAAGATTCATTATTTGGAATTATACTTACTAAGGCAGACCTAAATGAAACTTATCTTCTAGAAGAATTTCATATTTGCATTTCCCTGCACTGCAGAATAAGTTTCAGCAATATTTCAGCTGTTAGGAAAAATTTAAACTTGTTACCTGTGACTACCTGGGAATTCCTAGTTGCCCTAGAATAGTCAACTTTACGTTTGACTCATTTTCAACTACATCTGATTCATTCCAAATAGATTTTTAAATAGAAGTTAGACTTCATTAAGGTATTATTAACTTTAAATCTGAAAGACAATTAATGTAATGAAATTTTCAAGTTTGACAAGTTCATTAAAATTTTTTAGCATGTCTTGATACATTTACTTGTTAGCTTTTTATTCTTCTTTCTGCTGCCATTTCCTTAATGTTTGTTTGCTTCACCTCTCTGGTTCATTGGATTGCTACTATTTAGGCTTTCATGGACTTTATCTTCAGAGTTTACTATATCTTGTAAAGCCTTTTCTATATCTGTTTGGCCAGCTGTACTGGCTGTTTTTGGCAAGGTCATCTGCAGTGCACACCACAGGGTAGTACGTGCTTTCCGAGTAGCTACACACATCTCTTTAATTGCTGAAGCAAGTGCAAAAACATCTGTAAAAGAAACATTTGTGGTCAGTTCGAATTAAATATCATTTAAGTACTCCTTAACTCTTATAAAACGCAGTCTGTGCTACTAAATGATCACATCATTATTTTTTATAAAAGAAAGATGGCTATTGACTGAGCTAATCAAAGTACTTGATTTAATATTTTAAAATGTTATACCTTAAATATAAATACTAATGTAAAACAAAGTGTTACACTTAAATATAAATACTAATGTAAAACAAAGTGTTACACTTGTATTTTATTTCTGACTTGTATGACCATGACTATGCCTTGAGTAGAACACAGACTTTGACAGAGTTATTACAATTAAATGGGTAAAATTAGCAAAATAGATAAAAGTATTTTCACTTTCACTTTTGGAGTAAATTGTGTAGGCACCATTTAACAGTTTATTCTTTAGATAAGTGTAAATGTTAGAAATCCAACCTTTTTAACTTCAGAATCTGATTTTATTAACATTCAAATTAACTGCCTTATCAAAAGGATTTGCATTAATGTTTGTACCTCTGTCATCTTGGCATCTAGGAACTCCTTGCCTTTGCCGATTTGAAGCATTAACAATTTCATCCTTTCTACGTGACTGTACAATGTGAATGGACTCCAAGTGTCTATCAAGAGCTGTAGAGATATTGGCATGAAGGGGAGAGCTTCGAAGACGTTCCATTTTGCCCAGTAGAGTCACAACCTGAGGGAAACATTTTAAATTTTGATGAGGCATTTAAAATTTAACTACATTGCCCCTGTCATTAATTTAAAACAAATCTTCAATGAAGCAGAATAGAGATGAGAGGAATAATGTTCATTCAGTAATAAGTAAATGTTTAGGCTTCCCTCATAGCTCATTTGGTAAACAATCTGCCTGCAATGTGCAGGAGATCCCCATTCCATCCCTGGGTTGGGAAGATCCCCTGGAGAAGGGAAAGGCTACCCATCCCATTCTTCTGGTTTGGAAAATCCCAGGGACCGTATGGTCCATAGGGTTGCAAAGAGTGGGACGCAACTGAGCAACTTTCACTTCACTAGCTTACTATATCCTGACACCATGATGGGGGAATCAAAGATGGAAAGTCTGTCTTCTGTACATATGTTAATTCTAGATAGTTTAAAAGTAGTTTCTGAGAATAAGCAACAGTGAAAAAGTCAAACATTCAAATATATCCGTATTATTAACAGTAAGTGCAAATATAAAATCTGACATTCTTTTTGGTAAATAATAGCCTGCCAAAAGAGATTAGGAGTTACTGTAATTAAAAGAAAAAAATTGAGCTAGAAAGGGTTAATCAATCTCTAGATCTGATAAATCTTGACCTCAGCAATTCCTTTCTGGGCCTTCAATGTTCTCCCTTTTGAAAGTCTGAAATAATACTAGCTAGTGTTAGTTTTAAGGAGTCCATAATCCAGAAAATACTGACTTAAATTTATGCGGAAGTAACAAAATAAATCCTATAAGTGTCAAAATTGCTAGGGAAAATTAGGAGGTCTTAATCTTCTGGTGGTGGAAGAATCTTCTGGTTAATTAAGCTTAAAAAAGGACACTATATATCTTAGATATATATAGTAAGAGGAGTATGTTTCATATTGTATATGCCTAAAGTTTCAAATTCTAAACTTGGAAGGAGTAAGGAAGGAGAACTTTTGAGTAGCTAGGATTTGAACATCTAATAAATACAGTAACTGCCTTTGGGAGCCAAATGATTTAAAACTCACATAATTCAGTGACTGGAAAGAGCAGAAAAATACCTCTCAATTAATAAGCACCTGAATGAATGCCTCTAACCTCACACTCCTACCAAATTTCTTTGGTATAAGTTCATGCCAGTTCAAGCCCATGGAGAAAACACAAGTGTACAGGTATTAAATATTTTCCTCCCAACTGTACAACCAGCCAGATTCTTGAGGGGGAGAATAAGACAATACAAGATAAAAATACCACAGTAAAAACTCCAGTGAACTACAAATTATATATTTTTAAAGTAAGAGAGTCATTTTGAATAACTGTAAACAAAAAATTTATACGTGATTTTTAATAAATTTTTAAAAGGTTTTTCTCAGAATTCTATAAAACCAGCAAACTAGAAATAGTACACATAAAAATATTTTTGCCCTTTGTATATTACTAGTCTAATGTTGCTAAATAGAAACAAAATTATTATAACAGCTATAAATATGCTAAACTAAGGTAAAGCCTACATAAGGCTGGAAAGTATTACGTATATTCCTTAATACTCACATTAGCAGTTCTTTGGTTTATTGCCTAGAAATGCATTACTGAGAAAAATTGTAACTTGGAAATTTAAAAAAACAAAGACTTAAGTTTTTATAACACTTGGCTATATCTGACCACACCACTGATAAATTCCATTGTACAAATTTATGAATTTGATTAAAAATTACAACTGATCAAGGCTGAAAGCTAGGTAAAAATCAATATTTTTCCATTGAAGTATTTCATATCTGTATTTTAAAGACAGCATGGCATAGGTAAGAAACTAATGATCAATCAAATAAGACTCTGTTGTGCTGATTTTTTCTAATTCCTTAAATGGCTTTTATTCAATCATAGATGCAATCTGTTTCACTGCATGCCTTTTCCTAGGAATCATTGAATTTTATTTATTCAGCTGTACCAGGTCATAGTTGCAGCACTCAGCATGTTGAATCTTCATACAGCATAACTCTTAGTTGCAGCATGTGGGATCTAGTTCCCTGACCAGGGATGGAACCAGGACCCCCTACATTGGGAACATGGAGTCTTAGCCACTGGACCACAGGGAAGTCTCAGAAAACAGAAGTTTTTAAAAGAGGAAGGTCAGGAAGAAAAAACTACCCTATTCTATTACCGTTGCTTGGAAAATTCTGAAATTACAAGGGAGATAATAGGAAAATAATTTTTAATTAACATCAAGATTCTTTACACTTGATCTGAAGTGATATACTACTTTTCCAAAATAAAGCTATTTTATAAAATTATGCATATACCTACATACTTCAGTTTATTAGTAATTAATACATTGCTAGATATACTTAATGTTTGTTAAATAACTCAAGAGAACAGGGTCAAGAAAATTAAATAAGGTAATTTCCTATTAATTTACTACCTTGTATAATATAAGCAAAGCTTTTTCGTGAAGCTAGAAAACAAATATTTGTGATTAAGAAATGGGCCTTTCCCTATAAATAATATTTTAAATGGTTTTGCTTTAAAATTTTTTCTTTCTTTTGTGGATTAGTTCCATTGCTAATCTGGATTTCTTGAAGAGGAATCTCTTAGATTACTAAACTTAATATTTTAATGACTGAGTGGGGCTATTTTCCCTTTCTTAAATAACTAATAGTTCTAGGTCCAAACATGGGAAAGAATACATTTCAGAGAGTTACACATAAATGTGAGCTAAGAATCCTTCAGAACTCTAACTTGCTGAGGCATTTAAAAATTTTATCAAACATTAAAAAAAATCTGCTATTAGATATTTTCACAGCTTACTCTGGCTTGTTCTCGAAGTTCATCCACAATTAACCGATCAACTCTAGATGGATTGGAGGTCAGCCGTGGAATTGGAGTATTATTAGTACTGGATACTTTTTTCCCTGGATAGTTCTTCGCAAGGGCCAATTCAGTCTGTAAAAAAATTATATAACTTTTAGATACTAAATTTTCTAAATATGATTCAATCATGAGTAATATTTCTCATAGGCCTAAAAAGAAAATCGAAAATTACTCCTTTAGATAAAAATTGTTTTGGTATCAAAAGGCAATAAATACAAACCACAGTACCATATACTTTCCTGTCATACTTACTACATAAAATACCTGAACACTCCAATAGTTTAAACTTTAAACCCATTAAGTAAAAAGTCTACCTAACAAAGAAAAAACACTTAAAAATTTTTTAAGCCCCAAGCATTTTTAGTCTCTTAAGTCACCTAATTAATTCTGTATAGTCATGGACTTAACAAATACTATACATTATAGAAGAATTCAACTTAAAAGTAAGTACTCTTTCTTAAACTACACTAGGGTAAACGAAATGAAAATAGGCAAAGGAGATATACTAAGTTATGCCTAAATGGAGAGTTTTGTATTACCTTTTTTCTCTCCTTTTCTAATGCTCTCCATTGTTCATAGCACTCTTCTAGACGAATATGAAGTTCACTGGCTGGTCCACTGCGGGTTTTAATTGGTCTTTGAAATCCAAAAGTTGGCACGAAACCAGAAAAGGAATTATCACCATACATCATATCATTAAAATATGGGTATAAATGGCTTAAGTCATCATAAGAAAACAAATCATACGAATCCAACAGTGGAACAACTGAATGCCCAAATGGATGAGTGGATCTTAGTGGAAACCCACTTGAACCAAGTTGTTGAAAACTCTGATTATGCCTTAAATCTCCCATCATATAATTATTAGAAAAGCATGATGCCTGTGTGCGATTCACACGGCTATTAATATTGTTGTCTCCACTTCCCTGTCTGTGGCTATTAAAATGACCCTGTGACTCCAACAGATCTTGATATGTATTTTGAGATAAGCCATCTAAATGCTTTGGCCCTTCCTCAGGATCATAATGTCCACTTTGGAGCTTAGCTTGAAAATTATGTTTGTTTACATTTTCAATGATCCCATACTGCTGAGCTGAATAGTTATCACAAAATCCATTTGGCTGCTTTATTTTTTTATCAGTAACAGATTCAAAGAGATTTTCTTCTCCAGTCTTTGTCAGTCCTTCCATGTGATTGACAGATTGGATTCTTTCTGCACCACTGTAACCAAAATCAAAACTAGAAAATGCTGAAGGGTTTTCTTGGCAATACTTCTGAAATAAATTGCTATTTGGGGTTAAATTTGTAGAGGATAGTTGGGGGAAATCTGAAGAATGGTTAGAACCTTTTGAAGCTACACTTAAATGAGAATTTAATTTCATCAAGTTACCTTGATTTCGATAAAGAATAGGAGTGTTATTTTTTGTTTGGACATTCATCCATGTTGGTCTGTTTAAGTTGATACCTCCTGAAGATGTTGCTGAATTTGCTAGTAAATTCACTGATTTAAAATACTCAGAATTTGGGGGGTCAGGTTTAGTAAACTGCTGTTTTTCTGTGACATTAGCAAAATCATTATTAGCTGAACAAGTTGTATGAGGTTTGAGTCCATATTCTGATTTTAAGCCAAAATCAGCAGTAAATACTGCTTCCTTTCCAAATTGTTTTTCTGTCAGATGTGGTGTAGTTTTTGGAAATGTGAAATTCTGCTGGTCAGGTATTGTCTCCTCCATTTTCTTCTGATTTGCTGGTTTTACCTGAAATAACTTTGTGTAGGTATCTGCTTCTACAGTTGGTGTTTCAGGTGTGGCACTAGCTAATTTTTTACTATCTTGGACACTAAAATTCGAACACTTACTCAGCTTAGCCTTATTAGGATGAACATATTCTGGGTATCTACAATAATCTGGATTTTCACTGTACCTATTAAATTGGGAAAGAAATATCTCTGCCCTCTTTTGCTGTAATGGTGCTTCAAGACCTTTAGCACATATTTTCTCTCTTCCATAAGAGTAAGTATCAACTCCTGATTCTTTCATGATGTCAGACAGACCAGTTTGTGGTGTAAAACAATTTTTGATAAATGGATATTCTTGAAATGCTGTCTTAGCTGTATCATTTGGCTGAATATTGTAACAGTTAGAATGATCATTTCGTGAGGGGTACATCCATTGTTCTTCAAGGTCTAAACCAGTAAATCCATGATAAAGTTCATCTATTTTTTGTTGTGGTATGAGATTACTGTTATGTAGGTACTGCTTTTCCACTGCTGACACAGATTCACCAGTATAAAAAGCTTGCTGAGAGATGGCTGTATCTACTGGCCTTTTGGTTTCTGTTAAGAGGTCATGATGATCTGCAAATCTGCTTGTGTTCATTGGCCATACTGACTTTAAATTGGAGGAACAGGTCCTAGAACAAGCAAATATATTTAATTACAATTTAGATTTTAAAAGTCTTTATTTTCTTAGTGGAGAAGGGAGGAAAGGCTTTCAAAACATTTATTATTGCCCCATTTCACCATTCTCTAATCCTTTCCACCTTTGCCTTATAAGCTGCCATTACATCCAAATAACTTTCTGCCACTTAAAATGTGCTGCTGCTGCTGCTAAGTCGCTTCAGTCATGTCCGACTCAGTGCGACCCCATGGACGGCAGCCCACCAGGCTCCCCCATCCCTGGGATTCTCCAAGCAACCCACACTGGAGTGGGTTGCCATTTCCTTCTCCATAAAATGTGCTATATGCTGCATAAATATGCATTTTAGTCTTAATATGTCTTCAGTGTACTTTTTTAATTTTTACTTTATTTTACTTTACAATACTGTATTGGTTTTGCCATACATTAACATGAATCCGCCACGGGTGTACATGAGTTCCCAATCCTGATTCAGTATACTTTTCAAGGAGACATAAACTAAAGCCTGAGTCTGGTGATTGCATGGTCTTACATGAACTGTTTACATATAGTAAGTAGAAACCAGCTAAGGTTTTTCTTACGTTATTATATAAGATTAATACAAAAGTGCTGTTGACCACAATTTTTTTAATTAAAAAGGATGTACTCTCATTGAAATGAAAATATTTTCATTGGTTAGATGCATGCTACATATTTCCCTATTTATGAAATAGAGAATCTGGATAATATGGCTTCTACACCCAAGTAAAACAATTAATGTATACTTTAAAAGTTTTTACTATATGAATAAAATCCATACATATTTCTACTCAGAAGCAATGGTAGTTTTACTTTTGGAGGTATAAGTATAAAAGTTGTTGGAATTTATACTCTTAAGTCAAATTTTAGCTCATGAACTCAAGGGAAATAGCTTTGAGTTATGGAAGAATGATTTTTCAAATGAAAGTTCTTAATAGAAAATTGAACTTTCAATTGTATGGCAAGCACCTCAGGAAAATCAAGGCTCCTAGAAACAAATATCTGAATTACGATGTCGAATGTCAGATGATCCTCTATTAAGTAAAAATAAAAGTTAACAATCTAGTACCTGGGAATTTAAAAGTTTATTACATACTATATAGGTTATGTAATATACTAACCCCTCAGCAAAGTATGGCTGTGATTTATCTTGTTCTTCCAAAATGTTAGACACAAGTCCATATAAGTCTGTTTCACTACCATAGTCATTTCTTTCTGTTTGAATCCTAAAAATAAATGAATATCACATGTAAATTCTTTTGTTCATATTGAAACATAATATATTTTTTTCCAGACTTATTCTGACTTATTTTTCTATAAAATATTTGGATTAACTCTATACCTTCATTTCAATTAAAGAGGGAATAGAAACTAAAGAATATTTTCCACTTTAGCATAGTATTTATCCTACATAAATATTTCTCCTTCATTCCAAATCTTATATNAGTTGACTCATTGGAAAAGACTCTGATGCTGGGAGGGATTGAGGGCAGGAGGAGAAGGGGACGACCGAGGATAGGATGACTGGATGGCATCACTGACTCAATGGGCCTGAGTCTGAGTGAACTCAGGGAGTTGGTGATGGACAGGGAGGCCTGGCGTGCTGCGATTCATGGGTCGTAGAGAGTCGGACACTACTGAGTGACTGAACTGAACTTGCAGTACCAGGCACTTGCAGTGCCTGGCAAGTTATCATAATCATCACCATTACTGTAAGATCTATAAAGGCAGGGATAATATTTGCCATGTTAATTCTAATATCTGTAATAGGAGAGAATCTGACATAGAGTTAGCCCTCATTATTAGTGGAACTGAATAGAAAACAAGTATCTTACATTTGATAAAATCCTGTTTATTGTATACTTGTAAGGGAAGAATTACTAAAAATTTAGAACTGGATTAAAAAATAGATTGAAAAATTGTAACTCATTTATATGCTATCTTTAGAAAGAGGAACTTAAGATGTACTCACTTAGGGTTGCTTCTAATTAATGAAAGTAGCAAGAAAAATTATAGACACATAACTTTTAAGATTTCCTAGAAGTTTGATAAATAAAATTACAATGTCATAAAAATACTGATATAGGGAACAAAGAGCTAATACAACTAGGTTCCTACGTAATCAAACTTAAGAACACTGTTTAGCCTGAGAAATCTAATTTATTAATTTACCTGTTCTTTACATTGATCTGAGAATTAGAGGACTGTTTAATATCATCTCCATACGTAGACCATGGTGCATAGAAAAGTGAAGAATCTACAGAACTTGTATATTCCGTTGATGAAGAAACTGGAGCATAGGTCTGCCTTAGGTCAACACTATCTTCATTCTGAAATTTTAAAGACATGTTTGTATATCAGATACAATCAAAACTACATTTATTACAGAATATTAGTGAAATAAGAAATTTGAGGAAATAACACGTGTAAAAGTTGGGAGACAAGTCTAGATTTTAACACTTAAGCTTACTTTAACAGTAGGAGTTGGCAATTTTTTTCTCTATAAAGGGTCAAATAATAAATATTTTATAGTTTGCTGTGTTAAGGTCTCTGCTGAAACTCCTAGCACCAAAGCAACTATAGACAATATGTAAATCACTATTCCAATAAAATTCTGTTTACAAAAACAGCCACTCAGCAGATTTGGCCCCTGTCCGATAGCTGTTGTTTATCCCTGAGATAGGACACGAACACCCACAATTATTGCTGTTCTAATATTCTGAACAGATGAGCACTATGTGGACCATAGCTGTGTTATTTTTAGTATTATTTTTAATACATCATTTACAAAATTCAGTCTTAATGCCTCCAATCTGTGAAAAACAAGTGAATGTACATTTACATCAAATTTTCAAAGAAATTCCACACATTGTATTCAGTCACCTTATGACATGGATATTCTCTGTATTTTAAAAATAAGGAAATGGGTGTTTTATAATGGGTTTAAAAATGAGGCTACAAATTATTGAGCTAAGAGATGACAAAACTAAAACCCAAACTCAAGGCTATCTTACTCCTACACTGCTGCTGCTCCTAAGTCGTTTCAGTCGTGTCTGACTCTCTGCGACCCCAGAGACGGCATCCCACCAGGCTCCCCTGTCCCTGGGATTCTCCAGGCAAGAACACTGGAGTGGGTTGCCATTTCCTTCTTCAATGCATAAAGTGAAAAGTGAAAGTAAAGTCACTCAGTTGTGTCCCACTCTTCACGACCCTATGGACTGCAGCCTACCAGGTTCCTCCATCCATGGGATTTTCCAGGCAAGAGTACTGGAGTGTGTTGCCATTGCCTTCTCCACGCCTACACTAGGGCTTTTTAAAACAATATCTTTAATTTTCAGCTTAGTTTATTTCCAAGAGGAAGTATAAAAATGAGACAATACATGGCATATTTTATCTTAAGAAATTTAAAGATATTATAGTTATAAGAAAAAACAAGCTCATTTTTTTCTTTATACTTCTATAATGAATTTTGAGTAAATAAGGTAAAAGATTTGAGTTTTAAGATTTTAATGATTTGAAGTCCTGTTTCCTTCCAAAAAAGAGACTGAAGTACAATGAAAATACTGCACCTCAAATTTTAAATGCTTAAAATAGTCTGAATATATAGATTCACAATTTTTAACTCTCCAAATAAGGAGCTACTAAAACCTGAGATGTAATAGCTATAAATATCCAGACATAAACAGGGTAGAAAGGGTATTTTCTTATAAATATAGAAGGTATATAATCCTGGTTAAAAATATTTTCTAATTGCTTTTTATTCTCAATCAAAATTGATGGGAAAAGAGATAAAACATGTTTATATCAAAACACTCCTAAATTTTTGTTCTTCATGGACACGATAACTGAAAAATAACATTTTAAACATTCACTGAGTTTATACCAATAATATATGAAAACTAATATATCAAATGTATGTTTGCACCGACTTCCAATAAATGCTGGAAGGGAAAATCATCTTACGGTATAAGCAAATACGGATTTTCTTACATTTCTGGCATCATGTCACGCTGAGGACAAAGCAAAAGCAAGAATCAATGAAAAATCTTAGTCCTTAACTTGCTTTCAAAACCAGTTTGTATTCTACAAACTCTATATTTAGAATATTGTCTGGTCCTAAACGTGGAGCGATTTAAACGCCAACATGAATGGGCTGGGTGCTGGGGGTAGGGTCGAATTTGAAGGAGAATAAATCCTCTAACAAAGGGCAGAGCGGAGAAACGGACCTGCGATTTGTAGCAATCATAGAAGGAAGGGGAGCCCGTCAGCATCACGCTGTTGAAGACATCTGTTAGTCGACTGCTGGCGTCCGCACTGAGGTTCCAGCAGCGATTCGCACCTCCACGGAAGGCTACTTTCGGCTGCACGAGACGGGGATAGGAAACAGGAGAGACACGTCACGCAGGGCAGAGCCGGACCGATACGGCCGGACGACGGCTTCTACGGTTCTAGGCGGCTGTGAGCCTAGCTGCACCCGGAATCCGTTCCCAGAACACTCATTTGGGTATCCCGCGCTTCCGCCCCCGGGGTTCCCTCTCCTTTTTCCGGCCGGACCCCAAGATGCGCCTGACGGGCCCTCCCCACTGGCCTCCGCCTCAGCGCCGCCACGGCCCGACGTTGGGGAGGCCGCGGCAACATGCGCGTCGCGGCCAGTCACCTGCTCCGCCCCGCCGCCAGTTCTGTCAGCCCGCGGCGAGTCCCCAGGCCCCGACCCCACCGGCCGCCAAGCCCCAGGGTCACCCCCGCGGCGCAGCCCGGCCGCCCCGTCGGGGCGCCTCGCCGGCGACCCGGCTTCTCCCGCCCGGCCGCTTCAGAGACCCGAGTCCGGGGACGCGCCCTTTCTGTCTCTCCTCACGGTCGCCGTCCTCCTAGCCCGACCGCCACCCAAACCCCTGACAGTCCCCGCCAGTTACCTCAAGTCCCTCCCTCAGGCCTGGGGGGTGAGGGGGCGGACGAGGGTCTCCGCAGCTCACCTCCATGGGCCTCCCAGCCCCTCCTGGACTAGGCACAGCTCCTGGGGTACGGGGATGAGGGGGGGGCGTCGAGGCCCAGCTCCCTCAACCCTCACCCCGCCGTTGCCGCCTCCGCTCCGGGCGCTGCCTGGAGCCTGTCTGTGGGTGCGGGGGCAGGAGCCGGGAGGGAGAGGCTGGGGAGAGGCCGTTACATTGCCCACCAGGGGCTCGCGACCCGGCACGCGACCCGACACGGGCCCGCCCTGCCCCCTCCTGGGAGGCCCGTCTCCGGCTTCGCACCCCTCATTGGCCCGCTGCCCGGCCAATGGGCGGCGGCCTCCGAGGCCTGTTACCCACTAGAGACAAGGCCAAGAATCAGCCGTTAAGGCGACCTCGCTCTCTCTGCGTTTCTGAGCCTTTCCCGCTCAAAGTGAACGTGTTCGGGATTGGCCCAGTCCGTCAAGCACCCGCCTGATGATTGGTTAGTAGAGCAGCTGAGGGGCGGGGCGTGGAAGGAGGATTAGGAGCTCGGGCCTACCAGGTGGGAGAAGTGGTTAGGTAGATTTGAGAAGTCGCTCAGCAACCGGCGGTTAATCCTAAATTTACCCGCTGTTCACCTTGCTCGACATTTTATTTTGCCCCTGGTCCTGCCCCTAACTCCCAGAATCCTTTGGAGCTGCCTCAGAGAGTGATAGACTTGGGCTCACTTATGGAGCGAGTGTGAGGAACCCGTTAAGGAGTTGGGGGTTGGGAAAGTCCCTTCCGAGAAGGAAGAGAGCTGCTCTCTGTCCTAGGCCCCACGCTTCGGTGGGGGTGAAGGCATTTTGGTGCTTATGGAACCCTCGAACAAATTTCACTCTGACCTGTACCACATAGGCCATTCACATAGATGGTCCCATTCAAGGATGTGATATCTCAAGATTTTGTCCCCAGAAAATGCTAAACAATTTGGTGTGCATTGAAATATTGAAGACAATCAAAGTAAGCACAGTTACCACCTTTAAGGCATGTATATTTAAAATCAAAATTTGAGAAGCAATGTGGGAGGTGTTTTTTTAATTCAAGCATAAATGGAAATAGGATAGGGGGACATGATTTTTTGGCCCATATTGCCCTGATGGTTATTTTGGATCCCAACTCAGCTTTGAGTTAAGAAAGCTTGTTAGCTGACCTGGCTGTACCAATTCATTATATTTGTTTCCCTACCTCACCCTTAAAGTTGCTAACCTGGAGTTTACTCCCTCCTTACATTTAGAGCATACTGTTTTGTCTCTCTCCCATAACACCCAGAATGACTTTGCAAAACTATGAATCCTCTTATGTATCTTTTTTATTGTAGTAAGATATACATAAGATTTGCCATTTTAAGCACCTTCGAATGTATAATTCAATGACATTATACTCAGTGTTATGCAACCATCACCACTATCCATATCTAGAAATATTTCATTATCCCAAACAGAAATTTTGTACCCAATAAAAGAAATAACTTCCATTTCCCCTTTCTTCCACTCTCTGGGAACCTCTATTCTACTTTATGTTACTGTGAATTCACCTATTCTAGGTACTTCATATAAGTGGAATCATACAATATTGGTCCTTTCGTGACTCGTTCAGTAGCATAATGTCAAGATTCATGCTGTACATGTCAGAACTTCACTCCATTTTATGGCTGAATAATATTAATCAGTTGATGGACACTTGGCTTGTTTTCACCTTATCTTTGTAATGAAGAATGGTGTAATGAGCATTAGTGTACAAATGTCTATTTGATTTCCCTTTTCAATTCTTTTGGGTATATGTTTAACTAAGAGTGGAATTGCTGTCATATGGTACTTCTGTTCAACATTTTCCACTCCAAGTTGTCCTACTGAAGCTGCACCATTTTGCATCCCTACAGCAATACACCAGGAATCCAGTTTATTCACATCCTTGCCAACAATTATTTTTCTTTCTTTTTTTTTAATAGCCTTTCAAGAAGTTGTGGATGGTATATCACTGTGGTTTTGATTTTCATTTCCCTTGTGACTAATGATGTCAAGCATCTTTTCATGTGCTTATTGATCATTTGTGTATATTCTTTGGAAAAATATTTATTTAAATCCTTTGCTCATTTTTTTGAGATTGTATTGTCTTGTTTAGTATTGATATGGTTTGTTTTGGAAATGAAGGTTAAGGGAAAATGGAACACCCCATTGAACTCAAGTGAATACATTAGAAAAGGGATCATTTTGGTTATGGAGTAAAAACAAGTTATTTAGTGCATAATTAGTTCTTTCTTTCATCTCTTGCATTTCTTTTTTGGAAGATCTCATTCAGAATGTGTATGTTGAGAGGTAGATGGGATTGTTTTCACAACTGCCTAAAGATAGATACAAACCTCAGACTACAGTAAGAAGTTAGAAATACTCAAATAATTTTTTTATGTCTTCTCTGCTTTCACAGTTTGTTGTGATCCACACAGTCAAAGGCTTTGGTGTAGTCAATAAAGCAGATGTAGATGTTCTTCTGGAACATGGAAAATCCCAAATTTAAGGGATCCCCAGATATAGAATGAAGGATCTCTTGACACCATGGACTGGAAAACAGCTTCTTCTTTTTTTTTTAAATTAAGATCCACAGTTTTAATTTAGACCACAGAGTTTGAGAACTTTAAAAAGATTCATTGTTTCTGCCTTTCCCCTTTCAGTTAGATAGGGTTCCAGGTCATTCTCTCTTAATCTGGGCTTTTGAAGATCCATTAAAGCTTTGTGTTGTGATATACTGCTGCAAGCAAGCTTCCTTCCAAAAGGTAAAAAATGAAAAGAATATTTCTGAAAGACGTGGTTTTCCAATTGGATGATTATGTACCGTTGAGGTGGGAAATAGATTCTGAATATATAGAATCTTACTGAAAACACACAGCCCACCTCCTTGTTGCAATTCTTCAGCAGCTGAATTTCATATATTATTTTATCTGTCTTGCTTTCTATTTGTGCAGTCTAAAATACCATGAGAGGACATACTTACTGACAGGTCAACCTGAAAGCTGGATGTTTTGCAAACCGTTGTATTAAATAATGAAGTTGAGGGTCCTTATCAAAATCTGTCAGAGCCTGGAAATATTCAATAGTTGTTTTATTGCAAAAGCTTTTAAATTCTGCTCAGGTTCTGAACTGATCCCTAAGTAGGTAGAGTTCTCCAACCT
Source organism: Neotragus moschatus (assembly GCA_006410615.1). Lineage (NCBI taxonomy): Eukaryota > Metazoa > Chordata > Mammalia > Artiodactyla > Bovidae > Neotragus > Neotragus moschatus. The sequence goes on along the minus strand of SJYA01002495.1, from coordinate 395,746 downwards.
GTCCTTTCCTAGGGCACCTACAAAATTAAAACCTAGAAAACCTACTTCCTTGACTCCTGTTTTAGAGGGTGGAGTAAGGGAGGTTCCCCACTTGTAAAGTTCTACCTCTGTTTCAAGGATTTTACCTCTGATCTGGAGTCCCACTGCTTGTCTGGCTTGATGATTTGATTCTCTCTCTTCCTCTCTCTTTTTAATGACATTACTTTTTAAATTTTTATTTATTTATTGGCTATGCTGGGTTTTCATTGCTGCACACAGGCTTTTCTCTAGGTGCGGCAAGTAGGGGGCATTCTCCAGTTGCAGTACTCAGGCTTCTCATGGCGGCTTCTCTTGTTGCTCTAGGGCCCTTGGATTCAGTAGCCGTGGTGCCTGGGCTTAGTTGCCCTGCCATACATGGGATTTCCTGGGACTGGAGATCAAACCTGTGCCCCCTGCACTGANGTGCGGCAAGTAGGGGGCATTCTCCAGTTGCAGTACTCAGGCTTCTCATGGCGGCTTCTCTTGTTGCTCTAGGGCCCTTGGATTCAGTAGCCGTGGTGCCTGGGCTTAGTTGCCCTGCCATACATGGGATTTCCTGGGACTGGAGATCAAACCTGTGCCCCCTGCACTGACAGGCATATTCTTAACCACTGGACCACCAGGGAGGTCCTAGACATTATTTTTTAAAAAACGGTTTGAGGTTCACAGCAAAATTGCATCTAGAGTATAGAGAGTTCCTAAATATTCCCTGCCCCCATACATGCACAATGTTCTCCCTATCAGCATCCATACCAAAGTGGACCATTTCTTACAATCAGTGAGCCTACACTGGACACATCATTGTCAACCAAAGTCCACAGTTTACATGAGGGTTCATCCTTCGTGTTGTGCACTCAGCTTTCTTTATAATCCAACTCTCACATCCATACATGACCACTGGAAAAACCATAGCCTTGANAAGCAGAAATAGATGTTTTTCTGGAACTCTCTTGCTTTTTCCATGATCCAGCGGATGTTGGCAATTTGATCTCTGGTTCCTCTGCCTTTTCTAAAACCAGCTTGAACATCTGGAAGTTCATGTTCACATATTGCTGAAGCCTGGCTTGGAGAATTTTGAGCATTACTTTTACTAGTGTGTGAGATGAACCCTAAACAAATCTGGCTTTTCTTATCTAACTCGTCTTAAATATTGGGCACCAAGAGGGAAATCTATCAAGGGTTTCTGCTGGAAAATAAGCTGGGGGATCAAGTGGTCTAGTGTTTGATTTTATTTATTTATTTATTTATTATTTATCTGGCTGTGTCTCGTCTTGGGTGTGGGCCTTGGGATCTTTTGTTATGGTCCATGGACTCTTTAGTTGTGGCGCTTGGACTTAGTTGCTCCACAACATGTGGGATGTTAGTTCCCTGACAAAGGACGGAACCCACATCCCCTGCCTTGCAAAGTGGATTCCTAACTACCAGATCACCAGGGAAGTTCCTAGTCTAGTGTTTTATTCCAGCTCTTGTCCAAGATGATCACCAAGTTTCTGGCTTTTACGTTTTCTTGGTTTCACTTTTCTCATCTGTAAGATAAAGGGTCTAGTTAGATAATCTTTAAACTTCCTTCCAACTCTTGTTTTATCCTGACTCCACATCACCCTCTTTAACCCAGAAACAATAATCTCTGTCCTTGTCATTCAAAGATTGAGTAATGTTAATGAACTGCCAGAAATAAAAACTTGTTGAATTCCCCAGGAGAGATTCGTTTAATCAGAGTGAGTAGGTAATGGAGTATTTGACTTATTTTCCATATGGTAGTTAAATGGAAATAGTTATATACCATTTATGCATTAGCAAATATTTATGCAATTAGAATGCCCAACAATGGAATTATGATAACCATAAAATAAGATTTTGATTTGCCCTCTTTAATGCCTTGAGAATAGATTGCAAATTCTTATAATCATTGTACAACACTGGAGTTATAGATAAGATTGGGGAGAGTTAAGAATATATGATAAAAATTACTTCTGGAAAGCTTCGTGAACAATTTTTATTTTTCATAAAATTAGAATATAGAACAATTCAAGTTACTAGAAACATAGAATCACAGAATTTTAGATTTGTAAGGGCCCTTGAAGATCATTTCACTAAATCCTCAAATGTACAGGTTGTTCAGTCACTCAGTCATGTCCAACTCTTTGCCACCCCATGGACTGCGCCACACCAGGCTTCCCTGTCCATCACCAACTCCTGGAGCTTGCACAAATTCATGTCCATTGAGTCGGTGATGCCATCCAACCATCTCATCCTCTGTCGTCCCCTTCTACTTCAAACTTTCCCAACATCAGGGTCTTTTCCAATGAGTTGGCTCTTCACATCAGGTGGCCAAAGTACTGGAGCTTCAGCTTCAGCATCAGTCCTTCCAATGAATATTCAGTGTTGATTTCCCTTAGAATTGACTGGTTTGATCTCCTTGCAGTCCAGGGGACTCTCAAGAGTCTTCTCCATCAGCAAATGTATGGGTGAGAAGTCCAAATCACAGAGCGAGTGGTACCAGAGCTGCCTCTAGAGCTCAAGTTTATTTGAACTTCAGTCCCTTGGACTGCAAGGAAATCCAACCAGTCCATTCTAAAGGAGATCAGCCCTGGGTGTTCTTTGGAAGCAATAATGCTAAAGCTGAAACTCCAGTACTTTGGCCACCTCATGCGAAGAATTGACTCATTGGAAAAGACTCTGATGCTGGGAGGGATTGGGGGCAGGAGGAGAAGGGGACGACAGAGGATGAGATGGCTGGATGGCATCACCAACTCGATGGACGTGAGTCTGAGTGAACTCCGGGAGTTGGTGTTGGACAGGGAGGCCTGGTGTGCTGCGATTCATGGAGTCGCAAAGAGTTGGACACTACTGAGCAACTGGACAGAACTGAACTGAACTGGTGGTGTACCGGTTAAGACGCCACGCTTCTGCAGCAGGGACATGCATTTGTTCCTTGGTCAGGGTAAAATCCCACATGTGTGGTGGGCGTGGGGTGGAGGGGGACAAAAAAAATCCAAAAGACAAAACTCACGTTTCCCACAAAGATTGCCTCCTGGGGAAAGGGATGTTTGTAAAATCAGTCACTTTGTTTTTAACTCTCAGTCTGTAGTTAAGCCTGTTAATAATCTCATAATTATCTATTCATGTAATCATCACCATCAATCCCTGAGATAATTTCCTACTATGCAGCGTAGTTTTCCTCTAAAGGAAATCAGTCCTGAATAGTCATTGGCAGGACTGATGTTGAAGCTGAAACTCCAATACTTTGGTCACCTGATGCAAAGAACTGACTCATTTGAAAAGACCTTGAATGCTGGGAAAGACTGAAGGTGGGAGGAGAAGCGGATAACAGAGGATGAGATGGTTGGATGGCATCACTGACTCAATGGACATGAGTTTGAGTAAACTCCAGGAGTTGGTGATGGACAGGGAGGCCTGGCATGCTGCAATCTCTGGGGTCACAGAGAGCTACTGAACTGAACTGATGAAGCAGAGTGCTGCTATCTTTTTGGAAGTGATAAGTAAAATGTGGGTCAGATGGGACTACATTAGTACAGTTTTGTTGTTGTTGTTATTTTTATTTTTTGAAATGTATTTATTTATTCAACTGTGCCTCAAGGATTGTAAGATCTCAGTCCCCTGACCAGACAGAAGTTGAATCTGGGCCACGGAAGTGAAAGCCCAGAACCCTAATCACTAGACCACCAGGGAATTCACAGTACTTTTTTTTTGGTTTTAAGATATAAAATTTAAGTTTTTGAAACCAAAATTTTAAAACATACATGGTACCAAATATTTCATTTGCATACAATTTCACCTTTTACCTAGATATTTTAGCATCATGTAGATGCCTTTCCAGTATGGTTTATCCCAGGATATTGAATATAGTTCCCCATGTTATATAGTAGGACTTTATTGTTTGTTCATTCTATATGCAAAAGTTTGCATCTATTAACCTCAAATTCCCAGTCCATCCCTACCATTCTCCCACAACCAAAAGTCTGTTTCTGTATCATAGATAAGTTCATTTGTGTCATATTTTGTTTATTATTTATTTATTTATTAGCCACACTGATAACGTGCAGGATCTAAGTTCCCTGCCCAGGGATGGAACCTGTGCCCTCTGCAGTGGAAGCATGGAGTCTTAATCACTGGACCACCAGGGAAGTCCCTGGGTAATATTTTAGATTTCACATATAAATGATATCATATGGTATTTATTTTTCTCTTTCTGGCTTACTTCCCTTAGTGTGATAATCTCTAGGTCCATCCATGTTGCTGCAAATTTTGTTCTCTTTTATGGATGAGAAATATTCCCTTGTACATATGCACCACATCCTCTATCCATTCATCTGTTGATGGACATTTGGGTTGTTTCCGCAACTTGGCTCTTGTGAGTAGTGCTGCTATGAACATAGGGATACATTTTTTCCCCTCTGGATATAGGCTCAGGGGTGGGATTGCTGGATCATATGGTAGTTCTTTTTTTTTAGTTTTCTGAGAAACCGCCATACTGTTTTCCACAGTGGCTGCACCAACTTACATTCTCACCAACAGTGTAAAAGAGTTCCGTTTTCTCTACAGATGGGATGTATTTGATTGCTGTTATTTTTGCTCCCTGTTAGCCAGATCAAGAAGAATTTCGCCATCCTATTATCACAGTAAACACTACCTCAGCTGAGAACAGGGCTTCCCAGAGCTTTGGACAAGGAATTTTGAGATCAGAAAAGATATTATTCTCCTCTTATTCCAAGACTCAGAGAGGTGATTTGCTTTGTCCGTAACCACAGAGCTGTTAACAACAGTCCCAGGACCAGAACTTTGACCTCCAGCCTCCCAAGGCTTTCCGTGACAATGAAATCAACATGATTTGCTAGTGACTGTATCCTTCTTGCTCTTAGAACAATCTTCTCAGCAAAAGTCTGCTTGATTTCAAACGATGGATATTCTTCAGTTCATTTGGCTGAGAGGACTAGAACTTTCCCTTAACGTCACTGCTCTTCAACCACAATGTGTCCTCGTAATGCCAGCCAGCTGTTTTTCAAATATATTCAAAGTGTTAGTAGATGAGAGAATGTGGACATAGCAATGCAAGTCTGTCTACACTTTTAGAAAACAAGTGTCTATTGCACTAAACACTATCATCATATACAAAAGGCTAACCATTATGCAATTTTACCTCTTCTGGTCTGAAAAAACTAGGAAATATCCTGATGGAAGTTGCTCACCTAATAGTTGAGATAATTATGACTTTGATCCCACCACAGACTTCACTTCAGTTTTGCAGGCTTCCTAGTTGGAGATAAAACCCTATACTTCTTAGCTTCTGCATCTTAAAAGACAGACAAGCCTGGCTTCCTGCAACCTTTCAAGTAAGAGGGAGAGATCATGGCCATTCTCACAGTAGTCATGGTAACTATATAACCAAAAACTTAACTAACTCATAATAACTGTGCTATGAAATAAATGTTTTAGCAGCCCCTTCTGCAATTTCTCCACTCCTGAAAAAAGATGGCATAGCTTTGAGGCTGCATGAAACTGGATGTGGAATAAGGATGGAAAGTAAAGACTTCGTATGTGGAGACAATGTGGTTAAGAATGAAATCTTCCACGGGTTGGTTTTTTTTTTCCTTAAAGATTTGCTGGAGGGACTTCCAAATCACTGGTAGTCCAGTGATTATGACTCGTCGCTCCCAGTGCAGAGGGCCTGCGTTCGATCCATGATCGGGGAACTAGATCCCACTTGCCACAACAGCATCTAAGACCTGGTACAGCCAAATAAATAAAAATAAATGTTTTTTAAAAGGTTTGGACTTCCCTGGTGGTACCGTGGATAAGAGTCTGCCTACTAAAATGGAGGACATGGGTTTGGTCCCTGAGGATTCCACATGCTGCAGGCAACTAAAGTCCGTGGGCCACAACTGCTGAGGCTGTGCTCTAGGGCCTGCGAGCCACAATTAGTGAACCCCTGGGAGGCAACTGCTGAGCCCAGTACTCCCTGGAGCCTACCAGGAGGTGCTACCACAGTGAGAAACCTGTGCACTGCAACGAAGAGGAGCTCCTAACTAGTCCCAGCTGGAGAGAGCCCACGAACAGCAACCTAAGATAAGTAAGGGAAAGTGTGAGTGTAAAGTCACTTCAGTTGTGTCTGACTGTTTTCCACCCTCTGGACTGTAGCCCATCAGGCTTCTCTGTCCATGGGATTCTCCAGGCAAGAATATTGGAGTGGACTGCCATGACCTCCTCCAGGGAATCTTCCCGACACAGGGATTGAACCCATGTCTCATGCATCTCCTGCTTTGGCAGGCAGATTCTCTACCACTAGCACCACCTAGGAAGCCCCCAGATAAATGAATAAATTATTTAAAAAAAAGATTTGCTGAAGATCATAATTTTTAATGGGGTACAGATCAATGGTGGGGATTTTACATCAATGCTCACAAGAGCCAGCTGCAATTGCTAACACAAGTTTGACTCTGAGACAATAATTTTTCCTGAAAACTATATTTTGGGGGAGCTTTTTTGCCCACTAAATTAATGTGCATACAATATAAAAACAGCTGATTGATTTAGGAAACCTAGTTATAGTTACTAGAAGAAAAGAAAAGTAATGACCTCTTGAACTGAAAATCAAAGTCAGTATCAAATCAAATTTGGTATTATGTAGAGTAAATCAAGACTCTGGTATTAAAGATTTCCACCTTAAAAATTATTTCCATCTTAAAAAATCAAGACTCTGGTAAAAAAAAATTTCTACCTTAGGGACTTCCTTAGTGGTCGAGTAGTTAAGAATTTGTCTTGCAATGCAGGGAAAACAAGTTCAATCCCTGGTCAGAGAGCTAAGATCCCACTTGCCTCAGAGCAGCTAAGCCTGTGTGCCATAACTAGAGTCAATGTGCTGCAAGACGCAAGGAAGACCCTACATGGCACAACTAAGACTCGACACAGCCAAATAAATAGTAAATATTTAAAAAGTGTTAAATTAAAAAAAAAAATTCTACCTTAAAAAAATTCTCTCTTTCCCTCTCTCCATTGTTCCTAAAATTTTCCCACTTTTTAATGGATCATCTTGATATTTTACTTAATAACTTTATGCCTAACTAACTTTATTCTTGTGAGTAGAGTGAATTCCACCAATTTTGGAGCAGTTTTGGTGTACAGATAAAATCCTCAAAGAAACAGTACTTGGGTGGGACTTGCCCACGTATGATGTGGTTTTGTCTGGTCATCTGTTCTGATTTAGGAGAAAGGAGGGCTCCCGGTGATTAGCCCCGATGGGAAGCTATTTTCTGTACTAGTGAGGACTGTTCAATGATCTTCAAAGGGAGTTAAGCAGATTGTGGTGATGTGGTTTGCAGGTCACCCCCACTGGATATTAAGATCAAACTGCGCCTGCAGAGTTCAACTGCTTTTGTTTACCCAGTACGCCCAGCCTCACATACCCCCCATCTAGATTATTTTTGTTTGTTGAGGTTTCTTTTTGGCTCTAGGGAAATATCAAACACTGGGCAGGGAGAAGGGAGTTGTATGGATCATGACCTTGATGTATTGTTTGACCAGTTCACTACTAGAAAACATTTTCAGGAATTGCCCATGCTGGGAGTAGTTACTAAAAAAACTGAAGCTTTCCCCCCCGACCCCTCCGGAACCATGCTGGTTCTGCAGCTCTGTGGCAAGCCGCGGAGTCAGGGTTCTGTTCCACAGGATGGGGTTTGTTAAAGTTGTCAGGAACAAGGCCTACTTCAAGAGATACCAAGTGAAATTCAGAAGAAGGCGAGAGGGCAAAACCGACTACTTTGCTCGGAAACAATTGGCAATCCAATATAAAAATAAGTACAACACACCTAAATACAGAATGATTGTTCGTGTAACGAACAGAGATATCATTTGTCAGATAGCTTATGCCCGTATAGAAGGAGACATGATAGTCTGTGCAGCTGATGCTCACGAACTCCCAAAATATGGTGTGAAGGTTGGCCTGACGAGTTATGCTGCAGCATATTGTTCTGGCCTGCTGCTGGCCCGCAGGCTTCTTAATAGGTTTAGTATGGACAAAATTTATGAAGGCCAAGTCGAGGTGACTGGAGATGAATACAATGTGGAAAGCATTGATGGTCAACCTGGTGCCTTCACCTGTTACTTGGATGCAGGAGGACTTGCCAGAACTACTACCGGGAATAAATTTTTTGGGGCCCTAAAGGGAGCTGTCGATGGAGGCTTGTCTATCCCTCACAATACCAAACGGTTCCCTGGTTATGATTCAGAAAGCAAAGAATTCAGTGCTGAGGTACACCAAAAGCACATCGTGGGGCAAACGTTGCAGATTACATGCATTACCTGATTGAAGAAGATGAAGATGCTTACAAGAAACAGTTCTCTCAGTACATAAAGAACAGCGTAACTCCAGACATGAAGGGGGAGATGCATAAGAAAGCTCATGCTGCAACACGCAAGAATACGGTGTATGAGAAGCAGCCTAAGAAAGAAGTTAAAAAGAAGAAGTGGAACCGTCCCCAAATGTCGCTTGCCCAGAAGAAAGATTGGGTAGCTCAGAAGAAGGCAAGCTTCCTTAGAGCTCAGGAACGAGCTGCTGAGAGTTAAACCAAACCACAATTTTCTATAAAGATTTTTCAGATAAGATAATAATAAACTTATTGAACGAGCAAAAAAAAAAACTGAAGAAATATATACATTTGACTTTAATTTTCACTTCTTTCTTAAAAATGTTTATTTTTGGTTTACAAAGCTGACACTGCTTGGTGTAAAGAAGTTAGACAAATAGGTTAAAGAAAAAGGAAAAATATCCCTAGAAATTACATCATATTATCAAAGCCATCAATCTCTCTCTTGTATGCATATGTGTACACACACACACACACACACACACACAAGCATGTATGCTAATTTTCTTCCCCAGATCATAAAAATAGAAACACTGGGACATATTTGAAAATGGTAGTGGTACTATCTCCATGAGATGGTGCTTAAAGATTATTTTTATTTTTAGTTTCTGTTCTGACAATTGTGAAATTACAATTCACAATTTATGTAGGCAAGTTCATATGCGATCACGTTCATGTACATCTTTGTGTACATGTGTTTCATTAGATTCAGAATTTATAAAAATTTTATCCTCCCTTTGGGGATTTTAGTTACTACATTGTTTCTTCGAAAAATGTAAGAGATTGGGACACACTATGATATAAATGACAACTCACTTCAGTATTCTTGCCTGGAAAATCTCATGGACAGAGGAGCCTGGTGGGCTATAATCCGTGGGATCAAGAAGAGTCAGACACGGCTTAGTGATTGAGCACGCATCCCATTTTCACCAGACAATAATTTATGGATATCTTTCTATCTATAGACTTAGGAGGATATCTGTCTATCTTCCTATGTCTCTATCTAGCTACCTGTAGAGATCTATAGTCCTTTGAAGTATTCCCTTACACAAATGTTCTATACTTTATAATTAACCCTCAAATTTGTTTGATTATAAAAGTAAAACATTTTGAGACACTGCAGAAATATACAAGGTAAGCTTCTTCCCCCAATCTTCCCCACTCCCTTCTAGGAGTATCCACTGTTAATAGTTTGGTATGTATGCTTCCAGATTTTTTTACTTTTGATACCAAAAAAAGCAAGCAATATACAGTTTTTAATTTATTTTTACAAAAAATAAGGCCATTTTAAGGTGTAAGATGATTCTGCAGCTTACTTTTTCCAATCAGTATCGTGGTATAACTTATATCAGGGAACATAGTCTTTTAAAATGACTTCGTAGTATTCCAGTAGTATGGGTCTGCCTTCTATTGATTTAACATTTAGGTTTTCCCTCCAATTTTCACATTTTATTTTTGTTCACTTGACTTATTAACTCAATGATAAAGTCATAATAGTGGAATTTCTGAGTTGAAGAGAAAGTTCATTTAATATACTGATAAACAAGCCGAGATGCTCTCCAGGAAAGTTCTATATACTATTTCACATCTTTACAAAAATGCAGAGAGGATCTATTGTCTGGGAATGATTTTTTTATTCATCAATTTGGTCAGCAATAAATATACTTTCTTTGTTGATTTTATTTCTATTTCTGTGATTACTGATAAAGTTAAACATATTCTTATATGTCGTGACCATTCAGTTTTTCTTACATTCATTTCACTCTTACACTCATTTCAATAGAAATGATTGGCTTTCTCTTATTAACTTGTAAAAGTTCTTTCTATATCGGAGAAATTAGTTACCTATCATATGAGCTGCAAATATTCTTCCAATTTGTCATTTGTCTTTTAAACTTGTTTATAGTAATTTTTGCCATATAGAACATATAGAAATTGCCTTCATTTCTGTGTTTTTTTGTGTTTGGTCAAATTGATCAATCTTTTTTTTTGTTGTTGTTCCAGGGCTTCATGTCAAGCCTCTAAAAAGAGACCCCTCACCCCAGGATTATACAAAGTGCTACCATATTTTCCTTCCAGAACTCTGACACTTCCATTCTTCTGTATTTAATCTTTTAATCCATCTGGAATTCATTTTGGTATAAACTGTGAGGTATGAGTCTAGCTTTAATTTTTTTCCCAAATGGTTAGCACTTGTCCCAACAATATTTATTGAACAGTTGAATAATCTATATTTTCTGCCCTGATTTTTATTGTTTTATTTAGCAAATACTAATTTCCCAAATAGACTTCGCTGGTGGCTTAATTAATAAAGAGTCTGCCTGCAAAATAGGAGACCCAGTTTTGATCCCTGGGTTTGCAAGATCCCCTGGAGAAGGAAATGGCAACCCACTCCAGTATTATTGAGTGGAGAACTGCATGGACAGGGGAGACATTTGAGTCTACTTTGGACTCTGTTATGTTCCCTTGTTTTATCTACTGTTTAATTCCTGTGCCAATAACACACTGTTTTAATTTCTGTAGTTTAAAAATATTTTCTAGGCAGTCCAGTGGTTAGGTCTCCAGGCTTCCACTTCCAGGAGCATAGATAGGTTCAATCCTTGGTAAGGGGAATAAGATGTCACAGCTGTGTGGTGTGGCCAAAAAAAAAAAAAAAAAAAATCTAGCATCTGGTAGGGTTACCCCTTTAAGAATACTAGTTTTTATTTCTTCAAGGTTTAAAAAATTTATTTTATGTTGGAGTATATTTGATTAACAATGTTGTATTAGTTTTAGATGTACAGCAGAGTGATTCAGCTATATATATATATACATATACATATATATATATACACACACATGTATCTATTCTTCTGCAAATTCTTTTCTCATTTAGGTTATAACTTCATAAGTTTTTAATTGAAGTGAAATTCGTATGACATAAAATTAACCAATTTAAAGTGAAAAATTCAGTGGCATTTAGTAGATTCCCATTGTTGAGTAAACAACACTCCTAAATAGTTCCCAAACATTTTCATTACCCTAAAAGGAAACCCCATCCTACTAACCAGTTTTCCCTCCTTCCCCCATCCATAAATTCTTAACACAAAAAAATTGATCTTTAACTATACAACCTTAGATTTCCTGTCTACTGTGTATTAAGGAAGCTTAAAATGTAAGCCCAAGTTCAGGATCATGGAGAAGACTTCCCTGATTAAGGCCTTACTCCAGCAAGCCTCTGCATCCCCCCAGCTTGCTTCTTCATCCCCAGCCTCCAAAACTCAACTTGGATTCTGTTGACCTATTAAACTGCTTTGTGATTTTCCTAAAGCATCTGTGACATTTTTCTCAAGCAACTCTTCAATAATCTTGTAAACTCACTTTTTTTCTCTTCTCCAGTCCACCCTTGGAGCATCCAGCCCTGGATTTACAGTCACATTCTCATTAAATTATTGTTGATTGATTGTTATAAAATTTTCCATTTTGGACTCAGCAGGGTGCCTGGAGGCTGTCCGGAACATGATTTAAATGAGAATTAAGAAGAAATTAGAAGGCAATGGCACCCCACTCCAGTACTCTTGCCTGGAAAATCCCATGGACAGAGGAGCCTGGTCTGCTGCAATCTATGGGGTTGCGAAGAGTCAGACACGATTGCACGACTTCCCTTTCACTTTACACTTTCATGCATTGGAGAAGGAAATGGCAAGCCACTCGAGTGTTCTTGCCTGGAGAATCCCAGGGATCGGGGAGCCTGGTGGGCTGCTGTCTATGGGATCACACAGAGTCGGATACGACTGAAGTGACTTAGCAGCAGCAGTAGCAGTAAACATACAGTCTTTTACTTTCAGATGATATGAAACCATTAGCTGCCATATATGAGTGCCTATTTACCCTCCTGTCATACATATTGTCTCATTTAATCCTTACAGCAATCTGCAGTGGGGGTTTACTGATGATATATATCCGCAGAGGTAAAGTAACTTACCTAAAGTCCCTGGGCTGAATGTCAGATTCAAGCTTGGATGTCAGGTTCCCCTATCTAGCACTTTCTAGCATGCTGTGTTGTCCCCACAGATCAACCCTCCTTCGGGAGAACGGATAGCCATCCTAGTTCACTTCCACTGTTATAATCCAGTTTGTTTAGAGGAAACATCTAAGCACTCCTCCTGAGGTATATGATTAGGACAGCCAAGGAGTACCAAAGAAACGCCCCTTTCCTCATACAGGACTTTACTTCATGCCCTGGCTACGCTATCAGGGATCAGTGTCACCCTTGCTTCATAATATTCTGTGTTCTGAATGGAGTTCCATGCTGGCTGACCCAGCTGTTTTTTGTTTGCTTGCTTTGTTTTCTATTTATTTGGCTGTGCTGGGTCTTGCTCGTGGCACGGGGGACCTTGGTTACGGCATGTGGGATCTACTTCCCTCACCAGGGTTGGAACTCAGGCCCCTGCATTGGGAGCACAGAGTCTTAGCCACTGCACCACCAGAAAGTCCCTGGGCCAGCTGTTTTAACTGTCTCCTTGGCTAGAGATGGAGCTGCTATCTGCAGCTGAAGCCTCAACTGCAAGACATCATTAGCCTAAGGGGATGTTTGGAGTGCCACCTCTTCTCAATCTGCTCACCCAGCATCCTCTAGGAAAGGAGTGAAGCTCAGGGATGTCAGACAGCACTATTTGGAGACATTAAGTGTAAACAAATCAGAAACATGTGGACTGGCTTCCCTCAGAAGAAATTCACATTTTAAAGTGGAAAAAGAAACAAATGGGACAACAATCAGCTGGGCTTGGAATATTGCAAGGCAGGGTTATAGTACATCAGCAAATCCTAATCACAAAACCCCAGCCCCCACCCCCACAGGTGCAGAAAGACAGCCCACCTCTGGACTGGTATGATCCTGGGTCNTGCATTGGAGAAGGAAATGGCAAGCCACTCCAGTGTTCTTGCCTGGAGAATCCCAGGGATCGGGGAGCCTGGTGGGCTGCTGTCTATGGGATCACACAGAGTCGGATACGACTGAAGTGACTTAGCAGCAGCAGTAGCAGTAAACATACAGTCTTTTACTTTCAGATGATATGAAACCATTAGCTGCCATATATGAGTGCCTATTTACCCTCCTGTCATACATATTGTCTCATTTAATCCTTACAGCAATCTGCAGTGGGGGTTTACTGATGATATATATCCGCAGAGGTAAAGTAACTTACCTAAAGTCCCTGGGCTGAATGTCAGATTCAAGCTTGGATGTCAGGTTCCCCTATCTAGCACTTTCTAGCATGCTGTGTTGTCCCCACAGATCAACCCTCCTTCGGGAGAACGGATAGCCATCCTAGTTCACTTCCACTGTTATAATCCAGTTTGTTTAGAGGAAACATCTAAGCACTCCTCCTGAGGTATATGATTAGGACAGCCAAGGAGTACCAAAGAAACGCCCCTTTCCTCATACAGGACTTTACTTCATGCCCTGGCTACGCTATCAGGGATCAGTGTCACCCTTGCTTCATAATATTCTGTGTTCTGAATGGAGTTCCATGCTGGCTGACCCAGCTGTTTTTTGTTTGCTTGCTTTGTTTCCTATTTATTTGGCTGTGCTGGGTCTTGCTTGTGGCACGGGGGACCTTGGTTACGGCATGTGGGATCTACTTCCCTCACCAGGGTTGGAACTCAGGCCCCTGCATTGGGAGCACAGAGTCTTAGCCACTGCACCACCAGAAAGTCCCTGGGCCAGCTGTTTTAACTGTCTCCTTGGCTAGAGATGGAGCTGCTATCTGCAGCTGAAGCCTCAACTGCAAGACATCATTAGCCTAAGGGGATGTTTGGAGTGCCACCTCTTCTCAATCTGCTCACCCAGCATCCTCTAGGAAAGGAGTGAAGCTCAGGGATGTCAGACAGCACTATTTGGAGACATTAAGTGTAAACAAATCAGAAACATGTGGACTGGCTTCCCTCAGAAGAAATTCACATTTTAAAGTGGAAAAAGAAACAAATGGGACAACAATCAGCTGGGCTTGGAATATTGCAAGGCAGGGTTATAGTACATCAGCAAATCCTAATCACAAAACCCCAGCCCCCACCCCCACAGGTGCAGAAAGACAGCCCACCTCTGGACTGGTATGATCCTGGGTCTGTGTTCTCAGGAGACAGAGGCCCCAGATGTGAAAGCAGGAGGCGTGGGTTCATGGTGCAGCAACACCACTTAGCACTCCATGTGACCTTTGTGACCTGCAATACACCTGGTCCTAGTACATTTCCTCATCTGTTAAACAAAGAGGAGGTTTATGATGATAGGATCTTTCTTACCTGATGAAGTTTTTTATGACGTTATGGTTACAGTTTAGTTCAGTTTAGTTGCTCAGTTGTGTCAGAGATCAGTCGTGTCAGTTGCTCAAAGCTTAGTGGCTCAGTTGTGCCACCCCATGGACTGTAGCACGCCAGGCTTCCCTGTCCATCACCAAATCCTGGAGCTTGCTCAAACCCATGTCCATTGCATCGGTGATGCCATCCAACCATCTCATCCTCTGTCATCCCCTTCTCCTCCTGCCTTCAGTCTTTCCCAGGATCAGAGTTGACTCCAGTGAGTCAGTTGCTCGAATCAGGTGGCCAAAGTATCAGAGTTTCAGCTTCAGCATCAGTCCTTCCAACTGATTTCCTTTAGGATTGACTGGTTTGATCTTCTTGCAGTCCCAGGGACTCTCAAGAGACTTCTCCAACACTACAGTTCAAAAACATCAGTTCTTCAGCGCTCAGCTTTCTTTATAGTCCCGCTCTCACATCCATCCATGACTACTGGAAAAACCATAGCTTTGACTAGATGGATCTTTGTCAGCAAAGGTTACAATTTGCTGTAAATTATTAAGTCATTATTATTTAGCTGCATGATAAAGACTTTGGAGAGATAATGAGTAATGATAATGACCAAATTTGGTCAAATGCACTGACAATTTGAGGCTTCCCTGATGGTCCATTGGTTAAGACACCGATCACGCTTCCATTGCAGAGAGCAAGGATTCAATCCCTAGTCAGGGAAGCAGCATGGCCAAAAAATAAGAAAAAAATGTGCTGACAATTTGTAAAATGGCTATAAGATTTTTCCTTCATGGAGAATTTAGATAAACACTAATTTCAATAACTATTTTTATTAGATGACCCATCATCATACTGGCCTCCTAGGTGACATACTCCGTCAATAATAACAGGAACCCAATCCTGGGGGCTATGTATGAGTGTATTTGGTGGATGGGAGTATGTGTGTAGTATTGGGAGTAGTAATGAGCTATTAATACTGTAAGGAAGATAGAAAATCAGTAAGTCCAATTTTCTTATTTTCCAGGTCAGAAAGATGAAGCCCAGAGGGACAAAGTAATTTGCCTGAGGTCATATAGCAAATGGCTGAAGTAGGGTTCAGACTCAGCTTTTCATTCTTTTCACACACTTGTTATTGTTCAGTTGCTAAGTTGCATCTGACTCTTCTTCGACCCCATGGACAATAGCCTGCCAGATTCCTCTGACCCTGGGATTTCCCAGGCAAGAATACTGGAGTGGGTTGTCATTTCCTTCTCCAGGGAATCTTCCCAACCCAGGGATCAAACCTTCATCTCCTGCATTTGGCAGGCGGATTCTTTACCACTGAGCCACGAGGGAGGCCCCACACACTTGTTGGCAGTTTCCCAAACCGCAAGATACAACCCATTAGTGAGTTGTAGAATCAATTGGAGGTGTATTCAGCGCTGAAAAAGAATAGGTTCTACACATGTCCTCCTACCTGCTTCCTCCTCTCTTCTTTGCCATCTTATGTGTGGCTGAATTTGCTCCTCACAATGTCTTCTCACAAGATGTGCAGGATCAAGTGATTCCTGGCCAAGAAATAAAAGCAGAGTCATCGCTTTCCCCAATGAATTGGAATCAAAAGTGGTAACAGAATCAGGTACAACTCCAAGGGAAGACATTGGAGAAGAACCAAGCTGTGTTTCTAAGGAGGCTTGCACATGAGGAGGCACACATATTTATGCTTGTGTCAAGGTCACTTGAGGCTTCCCAGGTGGCACTAGTGGTAAAGAATCTGCCTGCCTATGCAGGAGAGGTAAGAGATGTGGGTTTGATCCCTGGGTTGGGAAGATCCCCTGGAGAAGGACATGGGAACCCACTCCAGTATTCTTGCCTGGGAAATCCCATGGACAGAGGAGCCTGGTGGGCTACAGGGCTGCAAAGAGTTGGCCACGACTGAGTATCTGAGCACACACACAAGGTCACTTAGATCTTACCATATTACTCTGAGAACATCACTACTTTCTGAACAGCTGGACATGTTTTATTGGGAAAATGATTTTTCTCCTTGTGTTAGTATTTCTGCACTAGCACTTTGGCTCAGTAATAGATATGTGAGATCTTTTGTTGGGAAAAAAATAGAAGAGAATCAAATGGGAAGGATCAGAGTGCATAATCAGTAGGAAGAGTAAGTACATATTGCCTTGAGAAACTTCTGATGCGCTTATATATTTTTAATGTCTGAGCCACCAGGGAAGCCCAATGCACTTATATATTTTTATAAATATATGTTACCTGGGACATACATAAGATATATTTCTTGCTGTGGGTTACGGCTTTTTTTATCCATTTTATTTATTTATTTTTTGCCTTGCCATGCAGCATGTGGGATCTTAGTTCTCCAACCAGGGATTGAACCCACCCCCTGCAATGGAAGCATGGAGTCTTAACCACTGGACTGTCAGGGAAGTCCGGGTTATGGTTTTCAAAAGTCCAAAAAACTGACACTCTAAAGGGACATGGTTCTGCCCTCAGGTTCTTATAGCCTAGTAATTCAAAGAAAGAATAAACGAATATGAACTAATTCCTATCTATATTTCACACTCACACGCGCACACACACGTTTTACTTTCAGTTTAACTATGTGTTAATAATGACGTCTACATCCCTCTAACAAACATTTTGTTTACTAGCTAATTATCTATCCTTAAAACATCTTAAGATATTTCATTCGTGTTTTACATACTACACACTTACCTTTCATAACAGGATTGAGCAGTCTCAAAGTAAATTGACATTACATCCTTCTCTTGGCCCACATTGCTGTAAACCCCGATCTATCCCCTGGTGCCCCAGATCTCCTCCTCCCTCGGTCTTCTTCCATCTCAGAAATGACATTTCCTGTCAACCTTGACAACATGTTCTCCTTACGCTTCTCATAGCCAATTTGTTATCAAGACTGACCTCACACTGCTACTCCTAAGAAACACTTCTGTGTGCTTTCATGCTAAGTCGATTCGGTTGTGTCTGATTCTGTGCAACCCCATGGACTGCAGCCTGCCCAGCTCCTCTGTCCATGGGGATTCTCCATGCAGGAATAGTGGAATGGGCTGTCATGCCCTCCTCGAGGGAAGGCACACTTCCAGCCCCATCCGTATCGTCACCAGCCTTCGAAGACAATTGCAATTTGCTCTATCCTGGCCACTTTAGCTCTGTTCCATACAACATCCCAGAATGAACTTTCTGAGAAATCAGCTGAATCATATAACTCCCCTGCTTAAACTGGCTTCTCCTTAAGTTAGGATCAAGCTCCAGTTCTGAATGTGATATACAAGGGTGTGATGGCAGGGTTGTCCTGCTTCTCCAACCTCATCTTGACACCCTCTTGCCTTCACAAGGCTCCCTCATATGATCTTAGGTTTCTTCCTTAGGGCCTGGGTGCTTTCAATTTTACCTGGAATGCACTCCCCCAACCCTGCCCTTGCTCAAGACTCTGTCTCCCTCATACATACACCAATCTTTGATTCTTTTTCAAAAAACTAAAAATAAAATTATTTATTTAGCTGCACAAGGTCTTCGTTGGAGCATGCAAGATCTGTTTTAGTTGCGGCATGCAAGATCTTTAGTTCTCTGACCAGGGATCAAAGAAAGGCCCCCTGCATTGGGAGGGAGTCTTAGCCACTGGACCACCAGGGAAGTCCCTTGATATTTTCTAACTTTCATCCCTTTACGTGGATTATGTGGTCAGGGTTCTGACCTTGAGTCTTGATTCTTCCATATACTAAGGGTGACCATTAGCAACTGATGTTATTGTTGATTCTCAGCATTTCTCATTTATGAAATGAGACAGATGAGTACCTCACAAGTTGCTGTGAAATCCAGCTCGATTAGATCCAGGAAAGCCCCTGGTGTGGCAACTGACATGGAGCAGATGCTCAGGAAACACTTCCGATCATTGCTTGCCGTCCCTCACCTTACCGGGCTCTCCTCCATCTGGGCCATCCCACCTCCTCCTCCACTTGACTAGGTCCCTCAAGGTCTTCCTTACATGTCTCAGGGAGCCCCCTTCAGCGGCCCCACCCTTGGTGGAGGCTGCTTCTTTCCAGTACGATGCTGACAGTTTTTCTGTTTTGTTTTAAAATCTTTTACGTGTCTGTCCTGTTTCTCCAACTGGACTCTAAGCTCTTTGGCTGAAAATTTCCTACCTCAGGCTTCTTGTGCACCTCACAGCACCTGGCTCAGCTTCCTGCATGAAAGTGAAATCGCTCAGTTGTGTCCGACTCTTTGCGACCCCAGGGACTGTAGCCTACCAGGCTTCTCCCTCCATGGGATTCTCCAGGCAAGAGCACTGGAGTGGGTTGCCATTTCTGCCTCCTGCATAGAGTTGCTCAACTTGAATACAGCTAACACCTGTGAGTACCCACAGGCTACCAGACACTGTGAGTGGCTTTCATGTTCATTACTGCCTTACTTAATATTTAAAAAAATTAATTTTGTGGAAGTATAGTTGATTTACAGTGGTGTGTTAATTTCTGCTCTACAGCACAGTGATTCAGCTACGTGTGTGTATGCATTCTTTTTCATAATCTTTTCCATTATGGTCTATCTCAGGATATTGAATAGAGTGCCTATACAGTTACTGTTGTTGTTGTTCAGTAGCTAAGTCATGTCTGACGCTTTGCAACCCCGGGAACTGCAGCACACCAGGCCTCCTATACAGTAGGACCTTGTTGTGTATCCACTCTATATGCGATAGTTTGCATCTGCTTATTCCAGACTCCCAGTCCATCCCGCCCTCACCACCTCTCCACTTTGGCAACCACAAGTCTGCTCTCTATGTCCGTGAGTCTGTTTCCATTTCATGGATACGTTCACTTGCGTCGTGTTTTAGATTCTACATGAGTGACATCATATGCTATTTATCTTTCTCTTTCTGACTTACTTCAGTTAGTATGATAATCTTTAGGTCCATTTTGTTGTAAATGGCACTATCTCATCCTTTTTTATGACTGAGTAGTATTCCATTGTATTATATATGTACCACATTTTTTCAATCCCTTCACCTGTTGATGGACATTTAGGTTTTTCCATGCTTTGGCTTTTGTGAATAGTGCTGCTATGAACATAGGGGTGCAAGTAATTTTTTGAGTTACAATTTTGTCTGTGCCCAGGAGTGGGACTGCTGGATCATATAGAGCTGTATTTTTTGTCAGCTTCATTTTTCATGAGACTCCTACCAGTCAAGTCATGATGCCTGTTGTCAGAACAGAGGCTCAGAAAGCTTAATAATCTGCCTAAGGGCACCCAGTTAGCAAACAGCAGTCTTTTTCTCCCTGGCTGATAGCATGGCAGAGTAGATGAGGAACAAACACTTGTTAGTGCTCTTTCTACTACTTCGTGTTGCCTTTCTCTGAAATACTTATTCCCAGTGAGGATGGTTGTCATCATGTTCTCAGTTCCCACCCCACCTCCAGGAACTTAGCTTAAAAGCCCTCATCCTTGATCTTCTTTTCTAAAGTCCTTCCAGTTCTGTATTCCTAATCCCACTCTGTTTCCTATTAGTGCTACATCTCTTGGCTAAATTCTTGCAGACCCTGCCACAACATGTCCCTGGGTCTCCCCACAAGTCTTCCTCTCCTCCACATTTTCCTCCCACTAAACCTTCTCTTCTTCACGGTCCCCCCAATCTCCATCCCCTCTCCAGTCTGGCTCTAACTCAGGTTGCTGGGATTAAATACAGCCCCACCTGAAAATGCCCTCTAAACTAGAGTACTTATGTCCGGAAGGTTCTGGAATCATTACTATTCATTAGTTGAGCAGCTTGGGCAAGTCACGTCCCCTCTCCAAGCCTCAGGCTCTTCGCATAAAAAATGGTAAGACTAGCTAACATTTTGGAGAGGCAACAGAACCTCAATCCAGTACTCTTGCCTGGAAAGTCCCATGGACGGAGGAGCCTGGTAGGCTGCAGTCCATGCGGTCGCTAAGAATCGGCACGACTGAGCGACTTCATTTTCACTTTTCACTTTCATGCGTTGGAGAGTGAAATGGCAACCCACTCCAGTGTTCTTGCCTGAAAATCTCATGGACAGAGGAGACTGGTGGGCTGGAGTCCATGGGGGTCACAAAAGAGTCGAACACAACTTAGCGACTATAAACAACCACTGAAAGTGTATAAGCACTGTATATATTATAGGAAATCAATAACAGCAGATGCTTAACTAGCACTTACTGTGTGCCAGGCATGATANAGAATCCCAGAGACAGAGGAGCCTGGTGGGCTGCCAGATGGGGTCGCAGACTCGGACACGACTGAAGCGACTTAGCAGCAGCAGCAGCTAACATTTATAAAGCACCTACATAAAGTACATGGGCTTCCTCGGTGGCTCAGTGGTAAAGAATCCACCTGCCAATGCAGGAGACACAGGCTCGATTCCTGGGTGGGGAAGATTCCCCTGGAGGAGGAAATGGCAACCCACTCCAGTATTCTTGCCTGAAAATCTCATGGACAGAGGAGACTGGTGGGCTGGAGTCCATGGGGGTCACAAAAGAGTCGAACACAACTTAGCGACTATAAACAACAACTGAAAGTGTATAAGCACTGTATATATTATAGGAAATCAATAACAGCAGATGCTTAACTAGCACTTACTGTGTGCCAGGCATGATAGCAAATGAAACACCTATTCACTCGATTGTCACAACAACCATCCGAAAATGTTATTTTAANAGAGTCGAACACAACTTAGCGACTATAAACAACAACTGAAAGTGTATAAGCACTGTATATATTATAGGAAATCAATAACAGCAGATGCTTAACTAGCACTTACTGTGTGCCAGGCATGATAGCAAATGAAACACCTATTCACTCGATTGTCACAACAACCATCCGAAAATGTTATTTTAACACTATTTCGCAGGTGGAAAAACAGGAGGTCTTTAAAGTTAGTAATTTATCCTAGATCATCCCAGTTGGGGGATGGTGGAGCTGGGCTTACAACTCAGGCAGTTCTAGCTCCAGAGTCCTTTGTCTTGACCACTGCCCTAAACTGCCTCTATTTTCTCATAAAACAAATAGGGCTAATCAAATATAATCCCTTAGCATTTTTATAGCTCTTCTCCAATTCTAAACCTCAGCTCACATGCCGTACCTATTTGATCTTCACAATAACCCTAGGGGTAGACATTATTAGCCCAATTTACGGGGCAAGAGCTAAGACTTCTTAAAAAGGTCGCGTGTCCCAGGGCACACAGCCAGCGAGGGCAGACTCAGGACTTGAACCCAGTACTGCTCATTCCCAGTGCCCCTCCTATTATACGTCAGATGCCAAAGGGCATAGCCTGTCCTTTCTCACCTCCTGTGGCTTCAACGTCATACACTATTCTTTTATTCTCTGTGTTTCTCTAAAGAGGCCTCTTGAGAAACCTATATGCAGGTCAGGAAGCAACAGTTAGAACTGGACATGGAACAACAGACTGNCCAATGGCTAAGATTCTGTGCTCCCAATGCAGGGTGCCTGGGTTCAACCTCTGGTCAGGAAACTAGATCCCACACGCCACATCTAAAGATCCCGCATGCCCCAAGGATGGGAGATCCAGTATGTCTAAACTAAAAGACTCCACACAGGACTTCCCTGGTGATCCAGTGGATTAAGAATCTGCCTGCCAATGTGGGGGTCAAGGGTTCAATCCCAGGTCTGGGAACTGAGATCCCATATGCCCTGAGGCAACTAAGCTGGTACACCAGCTGGAGAAATCCCATGTGCCACAAGGGAGACCCAGCACAGTGAAAAGTAAATAAGTCAACATTTTAAAATGCAAGCTTCCCCTCCAAACAAAGACACACCACAGCCAAATAAGTATTTAAATAAATAAATGAATAATAAATAAATAAAGGCTGTTATGTCAAAAATTAAAAAATACTTTTTAATAGAAGTCTCCTCCTGGCTCAGAGTTGCCCCACTGGTGTCAGGAGATAATGTCATACCATATCTTCTGAAATGAACTCCAGACAGAACAGTGGGCTCCTATGCCCAGGACTTGGGGGGAAAACTGTCCTGTCTGCCCTTGTCCTNAAATGAATAATAAATAAATAAAGGCTGTTATGTCAAAAATTAAAAAATACTTTTTAATAGAAGTCTCCTCCTGGCTCAGAGTTGCCCCACTGGTGTCAGGAGATAATGTCATACCATATCTTCTGAAATGAACTCCAGACAGAACAGTGGGCTCCTATGCCCAGGACTTGGGGGGAAAACTGTCCTGTCTGCCCTTGTCCTGAAGGACAGTACCGTGGTTACATGTGTAAGTGACCGAAAGGAGAAGCATCTCTTCGCTTCAAGTCCGTGGGAGGGATGAGGCCAGGAAAAGGAACTGGAAAGTCATCTTCCCCTTTCTCTTCAGCNCCCAAGGATGGGAGATCCAGTATGTCTAAACTAAAAGACTCCACACAGGACTTCCCTGGTGATCCAGTGGGTTAAGAATCTGCCTGCCAATGTGGGGGTCAAGGGTTCGATCCCAGGTCTGGGAACTGAGATCCCACATGTCCTGAGGCAACTAAGCTGGTACACCAGCTGGAGAAATCCCATGTGCCACAAGGGAGACCCAGCACACTGAAAAGTAAATAAGTCAACATTTTAAAATGCAAGCTTCCCCTCCAAACAAAGACACACCACAGCCAAATAAATATTTAAATAAATAAATGAATAATAAATAAATAAAGGCTGTTATGTCAAAAATTAAAAAATANAATCCCATGTGCCACAAGGGAGACCCAGCACACTGAAAAGTAAATAAGTCAACATTTTAAAATGCAAGCTTCCCCTCCAAACAAAGACACACCACAGCCAAATAAATATTTAAATAAATAAATGAATAATAAATAAATAAAGGCTGTTATGTCAAAAATTAAAAAATAATTTTTAATAGAAGTCTCCTCTTGGCTCAGAGTTGCCCCACTGGTGTCAGGAGATAATGTCATACTATATCTTCTGAAATGAACTCCAGACAGAACAGTGGGCTCCTATGCCCAGGACTTGGGGGAAAAACTGTCCTGTCTGCCCTTGTCCTAAAGGACAGTACCGTGGTTACATGTGTAAGTGACCGAAAGGAGAAGCATCTCTTCACTTCAAGTCCGTGGGAGGGATGAGGCCAGGAAAAGGAACTGGAAAGTCATCTTCCCCTTTCTCTTCAGCCCTGGCCTCCCCCACTGAGCAGATGGGCTGGGGCACTTTTCTGTTAAAAGTCCTGTCAGTGTGCCTGGGAGGAGGTGTGTGCCTTGGCCAGGCTGGAGGAAGACAACCTGGGCCTTCTCCTGGGCTTGCTTCTGGTGCCTTCCACAGAAGAAAGAGTGGTACCTTGGAGTTCCAAGGCCCCAGTTTTAGCTCTCATTCCACATCCAATAGCCAGATGCCCCTGACCAAGTCTCTTCACCTCTCTTAACCTAAAAATAGAAATAGCTTCACTTTCTTTATTAATGCCTCCCACCTAGGCTATTCTCAGCCCTAAAACAGAAAATGTACCTGAAGGTGTTTTACAAATTGTACTTTTAAAAATGTTATGGATGCTCTGCCTTGCTGGGGGTAATGGATTTCCAAGAGGCTTAAGAGATACAGAAGGGACTTCCCTGGTGGCCTAGTGCTTGGGACTATGTGCTCTCAGGGCCTGGGTTCCATACCTCGTCAGGGAACTAAAAGTCCCACCAGCCATGCAGTGCTGTCAAAAATAAATAATTTTTTAAAAAACGATACAGAAGATGTAAGCTAGCATAAATTAAAAGTGAGAATAAAGCAGAAGGAAAAAAATGTAATAACATAATGAGCCCCAAACGAGGTAAAAGGCACCCTTTGTTTGCTACAGGTGGATCTCAAGGTTTGCTGGGAAACTAAAGTGTTATCNAACGATACAGAAGATGTAAGCTAGCATAAATTAAAAGTGAGAATAAAGCAGAAGGAAAAAAATGTAATAACATAATGAGCCCCAAACGAGGTAAAAGGCACCCTTTGTTTGCTACAGGTGGATCTCAAGGTTTGCTGGGAAACTAAAGTGTTATCCGAGTCTGTAGAAGGGCTCCCTGGGGTGGTGGTGTTTCAGGGTGTTTGGCATGGAGACTGAAGGCTCATAGCAGGGCTGACACATTCTGGATGGGCCCTGGATCCCCGTGGGCAGGGACTGGTCCCAACTATCCCCTCAGCATAGATGCTACTGCTTTAGTCCAGCCCAGATCCCCTTGAAGCTGGAGCAGCCGCGTCCTCCTAACCATCTTGTCCATTTCCCCCCCACCACCTACCCTGCACAGACAGAATTACCTCCTTCTGGAGACAGACTCACCTGCCTCCCATTCAGACACTCTTCGGAAACAACAACAAACCAGCTTTGTTGATATATGTAATATATTGACACATACCATGAGTTCACCCTTTTCAAGTGTACCGTTCAGTGAGCTTTGGTATAAAAGACACTCAACCTCTCATATCAAGCAGCAGGCTAATTGGGCCTTTTTTGCCACCCGGACTAACTCCATTCCTTTTCCTTTGCACTCCCTTCACCCTAATTCTTCTTCTTCTTCTTTTTTTTTTTGAGTATGATTGCTCTACAGTGTTATCTCAGTTTCTGCTACACAGCAACGTGAATCAGCTATATCCATCCATCGATGCCCTCATTCGTGGACCTGCCTCCTCACTCCGTCCCACCCGCACTGGGCTGAGCTCCCNTTTTTTTTTTTGAGTATGATTGCTCTACAGTGTTATCTCAGTTTCTGCTACACAGCAACGTGAATCAGCTATATCCATCCATCGATGCCCTCATTCGTGGACCTGCCTCCTCACTCCGTCCCACCCGCACTGGGCTGAGCTCCCTGTGCTATACAGCAGCTTCCCACCGGCCACTGGATAAAATGTGTGCCTTTTTACATGTGGTAGGGTACATGTCAATTCCAGTCTCCCAATGTGCCCCACCCTCTGCGTGCCCCTCTGTCCACAAGTCCGTTGTCTACATCTGCATCTCTATTCCTGCCCTTCAGACGGGCTCATGGGTACCATTTTTCTAAATTCCATATATCCATTAATCAATGATGTTGATTTTTCTCTTTCTAACTTACTTCACTCTGTATGACAGACTCTAGGTCCATCATCCTAATTCTTAACTTCCTAAGAGTCTGGACTCAAATTCTGGAAAAGTTGCCCCATATTTCCAGCATTTTCCACCTCTGACCCATCTCTTTGGCTGGTGTCCCCGTCAGATGGGCTCTCTGGAAAGTAATAACTGGAGCTGGGATGGGGGAGGGTAGGGGGCACAGAAAAGCCAAGGCACGATCTCTGAGTTTTTCAGACTAGGGAACGCCCAGGGAGGATCCGGGCGGCGGGAGGCTGTGGGTACAAGCAGCCCAGGGAGCTGCAGCACTTGACAGATCACATTGTTAGACCGTGACTCACTCCCGCCGCCAGAGTCTGGAAAGCTGAACCTCTCGGCCCAGCCTTCAAAGGAGGGCCGCTCGGGCTGTGGGTGGACCCCCTGGGTCAGCCTCAGAGGGCCAGGCTGGGTAGGCAGGGTTGGGATCTCCTCATTCCTGAGCTGGACTATTTAACGCCCCTTGACCCTACATGTTCAGAGGTCATGTGCTGGGAGCCTGCAGGAGGCAAGGAAAGGTGTCCTCTCTGTGTTTTTCAAGAGTGGAGGGGGATGTATTTGAGCTCCTGACTCCTCCTCCCCCAAAGATTTGGGCTCTGTTGCCTGGCTCAGGGGACCCAAACCCAGCTCTGGAGTTAGTGAGAATCAAGCAGCTTCGTCCCAGCCCCCCAAGGGACACTCTCATCATTTTCTTCTCCATGTTCAAGACTGTTCCTTGACCTTGTGGTACTCCTTTCTTCTCACTCCTCTCTTTTCCTCCCACATTCTCTTTCTCATCATCCGACTGTTTCTTAAACACTAACTCAGCCCATTGGATTGTTCACGATATAAAGAAGAGAGGGGAGAAAGAAAGTGAAAGTCACTCAGTCGTGTCTGACTCTTTGTGACCCCGTGGATTGTTGCCCACCAGGCTCCTCTGTCCATGGGATTCTTCAGGTAAGAATACTGGAGTGGGTTGCCATGCCCTCCTCCAGGGGATCTGCCCAACTCAAAGATCAAACCCAGGTCTCCCACACTGCGGGCAGATTCTATAACTGCTGAGCCAGGAGGGAAGCCCAAGAATACCGGAGTGGGTAGTCTATCCTTTTGCCAAGGGATCTTCTCAACCCAGGAATAGAACCAGGGTCTTTTGCATTTCAGGTGGATTCTTTACCAGCTGAGCTACCAGGGAAGATCGTTCACGATATAAAGAAGAGAGGTGAGAAAAGTCTTCCTTCTATACCTTACTATATTGGTTTCGGATTCCCTCTATTTGAGCACCCGTTGGAGTCTGGATCTCTAACAAGATTGTCCCATCCCAGGACCCAGGGAGGGGCCGCTGAACCATTTCCCTCTGCAAGTCTAGCATATTACACATCCACTCTCTTGGCATGCTTGGAGTATTGAGAAGGTGACCCAGAACTCCCTGTCTGGTGGAGAAACTTAGATGAAAACAATGAAATCGTATTTCCCAGAGCTGCTGCTGCTGCTGCTAAGTCGCTTCAGTCGTGTCTGACTCTGTGCGACCCCATAGATGGCAGCCCACCAGGCTCCCCCATCCCTGGGATTCTCCAGGCCAAAACACTGGAGTGGGTTGCCATTTCCTTCTCCAATGCATGAAAGTGAAAAGTGAAAATAAAGTCACTCAGTTATGTCCAACTCTTAGCGACCCCATGGACTGCAGCGCACCAGGCTCCTCCGTCCATGTCCATGGGATTTTTCTGGGCAAGAGTACTGGAGAAGGGTGCCATTGCATATTTAAATCCTACAAAGCAGTGTAAATCCTACAAAGCCCTGAAGTTCCAGAGCGTGGTGGGGATGGTCGCAAGAGTCTTTCAAAAGTTCCTTCCTGGGACTTCCCTGGTGGTCCAGTGGTTAAGACTCTGTGCTCTCAATGTGGGGGACCCAGGTTAGATCCCTGGTCAGGCAACTAGATCCCACATGCTGGAACTAAGAGTTCACATGGCAAAACAAAAGATCCCGTACACTGCAACTAAGACCTGGCACAACCAAATAAACAAACAAATACTTTCAAAAGTTCCTTCCTTAAAACCATTGAGGGAACTATCGCCTTTGTGTAGTCATGATTTCTAACCCTCCCCTGAGCAAAGCCAGATAGAGTGTCCATTATTTGGGGAAATTAACCCTGGGCTGAATTCGGGGAAGGTGCTGCTGGATTGTGCTCAGTCTTGTCCAAATCTTTGCGACTCCATGGACTGTAGCCTGCCAACCTCCTCTGTCCATGGGGATTCTCCAGGTAAGAACACTGGAGAGGGTTGCTATGCCCTCCTCCAGGGGCCCCTAGATTAGGTGTCTTTAAAAACAAGATATCCAAACAAATCCAGTGGGGTGGGTTGTGCAGTCAAGTAAGAAAGTTGCAAGATGGGGANAAAAAAAAAAAAAAAGGCAGGAAGGCAGATGGCCTTCAGGGAGAGGATATGAGGGAAAGAAAGAGCCAGAGTAGAATCAGAGAGGAGACCAGAGGGGGACCATCTTAGAGAGCAGAGGGTCTCATTTAAGGGGCACAGATGAAACCCCAGCCCCTCCCCCTCACCTCTCTAATAGAGGAAGTCACCACACAAGTCCAGAAAGGTTCAGCTTTCTCCACGGTTCCACGGTTGAGCAGGGGAGAGAGCTACTATGGCCTTCCTGCTGGAATCACCACCCTGGAAAGATTTTCAGCCCCAGTCTTCTGAGCCCTGCTGCGCAGACTCACAAATGTAGGTTCTTTCGGCTACAGGTGAGACACAGACTGGTAGGGAAGTAAGCTAAAGCATGAACCATTTACACCCCGCCATTGTGTGCCTGCTGCATGTTGGATGCTGGGCTGCACATTCTACATAGTCCTTGTATCAGTAGTATGTCTGTCTGTGTGTATATGGATGTGTGTGTGCAGGTATGGTTTCATAAAACCACTTATGAGCTGGGTAATACCTCTTGGCAGAGGACACTGAAGCTTATGATAGAACCAGGACTTTAATCCTCTGTGGTTCCCCCAAGGGATTGTTCATTTGTTCATTCAACGAACAGGGACTGAACCCCTCTCTTTTCTCAGGCATGGGGGACACAGAGATGAACCAGATGCAGCTTCTGCCCTCCTGAAGTTTCTGCCCTCCAGGGGATTGCTGATTGTCCAAGGATTGAACTGCCGACTCTTTGAGATTTGACCCCCCTCAGTGCCAGAGCAACATGGCTGTTATGGAATCAGGGACTTTTCAGACTAGGACAAGATTTGTTCCTGGAATCAGTTGTTCCTTATAAAGACATTTAAGATAAGGACTGGCTGAGGAGGAGAGGATGCGGGGCAGTGGAGGGCAGTGACTGTGTGTGCTGGGGCTGGAGGGGGAGGAAGGGAGGACTTCATGGCGTCAGCCTCACAGCCCAGCATTCGCTGGGTGGAGATGATGTTCTTAAGTGGTCCAGCCCCTCAGGCAGTAGGAAGGAGGGAAGATGGGAGACAGCACACACCCTCGCTTTTCCGCACTGGTCTTTGGGTTCCAGGGTGGCTGGTTGGGGCTGGGGAGGGTAGCGTCCACTACTAGCTCCTGGCGACCTGACTCAGTACCCTAGTGCTGCCGCCGCAGAGCTGCCGCCAGCATTCTCTGGCCTAAATCGCTTCCAGTTTGTTTAGTCAAAACCCTTGGCCCCAACATCAAAGCCCCTTTGGAGTTTCTGGGGGGTGTTTATTTCAGAGATGGTTCTTCTGTTACTGGCTGTGCGGGGTGGCACAGAAGGGGTTGCTGGGGCTCTTGATTATAGAGACAGCAGGTTGGCCTGGGTAGAGGGCTACTGGACAGTGTCCATAACAACAGTTCCCAGGACGCTATCCCCCCATACGCCTGCCTGCCTCTGCCTGGCGAGAGCACAAAGGCAAGCTGCCTTCTCACCTGCCTAGGGTCCCACAGAGACGCCTCCATTCCCTTCCAATTTATGCCAGACATTTGAGTCTGGCCTTCTCGGGGTCAAGTCTATGCCACCTCCCACAACCCCCATCCCAGCCCTGCCCTCAGCTCAGAACCCACAGACTCTCTCCAAGCCAGCAGGTCTCCACTCTGCACCTCCTTGTCTTAGTTCTTCTGGGCCTGGGCCTGGACCCCAGCTCCCTTTATACCTCCTTACTATCTTCTAAAGAACCTGATTTTTCTTTTCATCTGATTGGTTGAACGTATGCTCAGCAGTTTGACTGACACTTGGCTCCATTTGGCTCTGGAATCTGCACCGAGTTCCTGCCGGTTCTAGTAGGACCCCTCCTTCCTGGGGTCCATTCTTCAGTGCCTGGCGTGGTGTGTGCATACAGAGAAGAGAGATGCTCTGTCTGGTGGTGGATGGAGGCGCTGCCTTCAGGGAAGCTGATAGCAAAGGATGCAAGGCTGGTGGCTGGGATGGAGGTAGAGCTCCGAGGACTTGCCCTGCAAGAAAATCTGCACCGAGGGAAGAGGAAGTCAACTCCAGGCCTTAGCTGTTCGCTAGAGCATGAACAAAGAAGAGAGAGGCAGAGGAAGAGAAGAGGACAGACGGTAAGAGGGCCAGGTGTCTGGTAAGCAGTTGTTGAACATAAAAGTTTCCGACCAGAGGCATTCCCTGGCAGGTCCAATGGTTAGGGTTCTGAGCTCTCATTTTGGAGGGCTTGGGTTCAATCCTCGGTTGGGGACCTAAGATCCCACATCCCACAGGAAAAAGAGAGAGAGAAGTAAGATGTTTTCATAGCAAAAAAAAAAAAAAAAACCTAACTATTAAAAAAAAAGTACAACCATGAGCTACAAGGACAATCCTCTCTGAGTCAAATACCTTCTTCCTAGGGAGTTCCTAAGAGCCAGAGGCATCTCCATATCCTCCTTAACCTGTCTACTCTCGCTCCACCACCTCACTGACTTCTGTTTTTTCTCTCCTTTCATCAACTCAGCCTATGCCCTTCTTGTCTTCTTAACTTCCTCTCTGCTGTCTCAAAAGGATCTATCTTGAGTGCACCAATGGTCACCTTTAGCCACCACCACCACCACCACCCCACCCTCACACACCATCCCCACCCCCACACCCCCACACTCTCACCCCCACATTGGACAAATTCTTCACCATCACAATCACATGCTAAAAATGGGATCCTAGCTCTGGGAGGGGTGGAGGTAAGACTAGGAGTGGACTAGAATCCCCGTCACGAGACAAAGGCAAAGTCTCTGGGTCTGAATCTCCTGCATTCTGCACACGCTTGTGAGCCAAGAGCTAGGTCTTTACAGGGGCTCCAGTTAAGAACTTGGCTGACCACAGGTGAGCGCCCTGCCCTGTGGACTCTCCCACAGGGAGCCTAATTCGTGGCTTTCCCAAGATGTGGTAATATAGAATGCCTGGAGATAGGCGCCCCATCCCCAAACCAGTGTCTTTAATGTCCTAAAGAGCTGGTCTTCTGACTGGGGTGGGGGCATGGAATTCCATCTTGAGCCACTCTCTTCCAGGGTGGCCCCTTGGCTCAGCCATCTAGCAGGTGTCTCCCTCTCCACCCTACTCTGTGCCCACCCCGCCTTGCAGACTTCTCATTAGTTAATAATGTTAATGTGGCTGCAGTTAGTGATTAAAACCATTGGCTGGACTGAGGGTTAGCGATCAACATCCCTGGCATAGTTGCTAATCCCTGGGAAATATGGTTTTAATAATCACAGGGGAGGAGGTCAGGGTGGGTGGTCCTGGGAGCTGGGATCCAATGTCTCCTGCTCCCCCCAGCCCCTGGTTCCCGCAGTTACTCCTAAGCAGGCGCTCTGGGGTATGTTGGGGCAGAGGACTCTCTTGGGAAGACTGGCCAACTCTGTGGCAGATGGAAGTGGTGCCTGGTACTCAGCTGCCTCTGCTAACAGGGCAGGGACAGGCTTGTGCCAAGGGTGTGGCTTGTGTAACTAAATGTGTGGAGTCAAGAGGCTTTAGCCACGTGGAAGGATTAATTCTGAGCCCTGGATGTCTCACTTCTAGGCCAGATGCCCAGAGAGGAATCATGGGTCTCAAGGATCCCCTTACCAAAGGAACCCAGTTCCAGATGACATCCTCAGTCTCTCTTAGGCAGAAAAGCCTCAAGTTAGAAGAGCTCCATTTCTGTTCCCTTAGGTTTCTTGCGTCTCCTGATCGTCCCATTCAGTCATTGAGTTTATGTAAGGCCTCTAATAATATATCATTATAATTGTCCTATGAACAATATAATAGCAGGCATATAATACATGTAAACTATATAATAATATATTAAGTATAATAGTATAATTATTATGGTTAACGTTTTATTGACTGCTTACTTTATCAGTCCCTTTATATAGATTACCTCTTGTATTCATAACACCCTGCCAAGCAAGTTTTATTATCCTGTTTTTTATATGGAGAAATCTGAGAATCAGGAAGGTTAACTTGCTCAAGGTCATATAGCTAATAAGGGGTAAGCCCAGTATCAACCCTAGGTCTCTGGTTAATTCCAAATCCACTTTTTCCAAAGCCTAACACTGTAGGGAACTTAAACAGTATAACAGTACATTGTCAGCACCACTAAAACACTGATAACCCAGGACGTCATACACACACACATACACTAACAGTTAGATGACAGCACAAAATAGCTTCCGGAGGACAGATATCAGGACTGATATCAGGCAGGATGGATGACTGATATTAGCAAGGACGACTCAGGGAGTGGTATGGGGAGTAAATAACACAGTTGGGAGGAGGAAGAAGCCACCAAGGACAGCAGGAATCGCTGAAGACTTTGCAGAGGGAAGAGAGGGTGGGTAGGAGTTGGTGGTGGGAAGGACAGGAGTAAAGGTACACAGGTGGGCATTGAGCAGAAGTGAGATCAGGCTGGGCTACTCCATCCTAATAACTTTTGTCTGCCCACTCACCCTCCCTGTAAGCAGGCCTGCCCTTAACATCTGTGGGGCTTAGGGCAAGAGAACCAATAAAAAGCCAAGAACAGGGGCTTCCCTTGTGGCTCCGTGGTAAAGAGTCTGCCTGCCAATGCAGGAGACACCGGTTTGATCCCTGATCTGTGAGGATCCCACAGGCAGTGGAGCAACTAAGCAGGTGCACCACTGCTCCTGAGCCCGGGAGCCACAACTACTGAGCCNTCGCAGGGTCAGACTTGACTTGGTGACTGAACGGCAGCAGCATTAAAGGGGAGGAGCTCAGCATAAGCTGGATAGGACAGGCTCTGTCAGGGCTATGGGTTACACTGACAGGCTTCTTGTTTATCTACAACTAGGGCAGATAGATAAAGTACAGAATGCCAGTCAAAGTTGAGTGTATGATAAACTTTGGATTATTTTTTTAGATTGAATATGCCTCTTGCAATGTTAGAATATACTTATACTAAAAACAAAGATTCCTTGTTTATGTGACATTCCAATTTAGCTGGGCAGCCTGTACTTTTATTTGCTAAATCTAGCCCTCCATTGAAAGTGGAGTTTTCACCTTCATCCTGTCTAATCGCCGTGTCCCGAGAAGACCTTAGGCCCTCTGGGGCCCCAGGGTATCAACAGTCCCCTCTGTTAGAACCCCTGAGCAAACAAAATGGAACATTGTGCTTAGTTATCCTTCCCTCTCATACGGAAATGTGTTCTCTCCAGCAAAAATCACACTGTATTTTTGCCATTTCATTGAAACACAGCCAGAACCCTACTAGCTCCTAAAAAATCTTAGTCATGACCCATAAAGCCTAGGCCATCTCTGGGGCATTTCACTTGCTCTCTCTGGTGTCAGCTTTCTTTTGCTCCACAAATGAATTATAGGCATTTACCATAAAAAAGGCTGAGCACCGAAGAACTGATGCTTTTTTTTTTAATTTAAGTTTATTTATTTTAATTGGAGGCTAATTACTTTACAATATTGTATTGGTTCTGCCACACATCAACATGAATCCACCACAGGCGTACACGCGTTCCCCATCCTGAAGCCCCCTCCCACCCCCCTCTTTCTACCATCCCTCTGGGTCATCCCAGTGCCCCAGCCCCCAGGATCCTGTATCGAACCTGGACTGGCAATTGGATGCTTTTGAACTGTAGAGCTGAAGAGTCTTGAGAGCCCTTTGGACAGCAAGGAGATCAAACCAGTCCATCCTAAAGGAAATGTATATATGTAAATTTCAGTATATATATATGTGTGTATGTGCGTATATATAAATTTCAGTATATATATATGTGTGTATGTGCGTATATATAAATTTCAGTATATATATATGTGTGTATGTGCGTATATATAAATTTCAGCATATATATACATGTGCATGTGCGTATATATATATATGTATGTATTTCCTATATTCAGTAGTACTGAGATGAGCAGTGGTGGAGAGCAGGACTTGAGAACTATAAGTTTGTATTTAGACCACTGCTGTTCCCTTCATTACCTCCAACATAGTTTGGCCTCAGGTCAAACAACAGGGAGGGAACACAGCCCCACCCATCAAGAGAAAATGGTATTAAAGATTTACCGAGCATGGCCCTACCCAACAGAACAAGACTCAGTTTCCCCCACATCAGTCTCTCCCATCAAGAAGATTCCATAAGTCTTCTGTCTATCAGAAAAAGTAAAGTCCCTCAGTTCCATCTGACTCTTTGTGACCCCATGGATTGTAGACTACCAGGCACCTCAGTCCATGGAATTTTCCAGGCAAGAATATTAGAATGGGTTGTCATTTCCTTCTCCAGGGGAATCTTCCCAACCCAGGGATGGAACCCAGGTCTCCTGCATTGCAGGCAGACGTTTTACCTTCTGAGCCACCAGGGAAGCCCTCTTATCTGTCTGAGCATACAAAATGAAAGCCACAATCACCGAAAACTAATCAAACTGATCACATAGACCACAGCCTTGTCATAACACAATGAAACTATGAGCCACGCCCTGTATGGCCACCCAAGACAGACGGGTCACGGTGGAGAGTTCTGATAAAACAATGGTGTGATCACCAACCTAGACCCAAACATCCTGGCATGTGAAATCAAGTGGACCTTAGGAAGCATCACTGTGAACAAAGTTAGTGGAGGTGATGGAATTCCAGTTGAACTGTTTCAAATCCTAAAAGATGATGCTGTGAAAGTGCTGCTCTCAGTTCAGTTCAGTTCAATTATTCAGTCGTGTCCGACTCTTTGTGACCCTGTGAACCACAGCACACCAGGCCTCTCTGTCCACCACCAACTCCCAGAATTCACCCAAACCCATGTCCATTGAGTCAGTGATGCATCCAACCATCTCATCCTCTGTCGTCCCCTTCTCCTCCTGCCCTCAATCTTTCCCAGCATCAGGGTCTTTTCAAATGAGTCAGTTCTTTGCATCAAGTGGACAGAGTATTGAAGTTTCAGCTTCAGCATCAGTCCTTTCAATGAATATTCAGGACTGATTTCNATCAAGAGCGGGTGGGGTGGGGGAGGGGAAGTGTCTCAGGATGGGTGTCAGGCGGGGCTTCCTGGCAGACCCAGCTGTCCTTTCCAATCCACACCGCACCCCCACACCCCAGCTCCCTCACAGCAAGCACACCCAGCAGCTGCAGAACCGCCCAGCCTGGCCCAACTCTCCTCACCATCCCCCAGCTCCGGGGAAGCGGAGTTCAACCTGTTCTTCCCCGATGATGCTCCCGGACCTACCACAGCCTGGACCCATGACATCTCCCAAACCCTCCTCTCCTTCCCCACAGACCTCACTTCTCGAGGATATTGGGGAAAACTGTCAGGAGCCACATCCTCGCCCGCTGTGCCTCCAGCCTGAGCCCCAGACCCAGCTGTCAGCCCCTCAGGTCACAGCCCACCGCCACTGAACGCCACCCCACACTGTGGGTGGGATCGCATCTCCACACAGGCCAAGCAGCTGGCTGGGCCACCTGCCTCAGGAGAGACCAAATGGAAGGCGGGGAGGAAGGGTAGGGGCGGGGGAGGCTCTGAGGGAGAGGAAGCGGGGGTGAGAGGGCTGGGGTCAGGAAGCCTAGGCTGTTAGAGCTGGAAGGGATCTCAGGAATCAACCGGTTCAGTCTGGACAATTTACAACCCTCTCCCAGAAGCAGAGAGAGAGTCTGGGCATCTGGGCATCAAAAAGTGCCATCCCATAAGCAACCCAAGGGCACTTCATTCCACGGGGTCTTCCTTGAATTAATGGCACATTTCTTCTCCCCTATCACTCATTCTACTATTCCGAACCGCCCACGAATGATGCAAAGTTCATTTGGTCATCTCCTATTCACTCCACGTTTATAACTTTTTCTTTCTGAGGAGTGTGTATGTGTGTGTGTGTGTGTGTGTGTGTGTGTGCTCAATCGTGTCCAATGCTGCAACCCCATGGACTGTAGCCTGCCTTGCTCCTCTGTCTATGGAATTTTCCAGGCAATATATACAAAAACTGCCTCCACCATCAGACTGGGGGCTTCTCAAGGACAGATGATCTGTCTCTACCATCGGTCTAGGTGTTCCTAGGGGACAAATGATGTCTCCCTTTCATGAGAATAGAAGTTCCCCAAGGGCAGGGGCCATCTCCCCTATTAGACTGGGGTTCCCTGAAAGCAGGAAGTGATTCTCCAGAATTCTGTGGGCCTCCTTTCACCTTCATGATTCTCTTCAGCAGACACAGCCTGCTATTAGTCCCTTAGCTATGTGGTCTGGGACCTAAGAGCACAGAGGCCCTTGAGTAAGGAGCACTCAGTTTGGAGACTATCTCTGCCCAGAATGGCTAGTGGCATTTGCAGTTACTGGGCCATGGCTTTGGGACTCGGGAATTGTGACAGCTGTTTCCACTCCTTTGCCCCCACCCCCCAATTCCAAATTTTTGTCACACTCATAAACCAGCCTTGATGTTAGGTGGTTCCTGTCCCACCAGCCCTCCCAAGAAATTCTCTGTTTTGAAGGGAGCTCTCTCTCCCTAAGCTGCAGATCCTGTGAACCGAGCAAGTCCTGTGGGGAAGAAGAGGGAGAGTAGAGGCCTACCTTCCTCCCTTGGCCGAGGCCCACCTCGGGATGGCTAAGGCAAATGACCCCTCCCCGAAGCTCCCCAGGCCCCCATCCCCAGTGACCTTCCCTCACTCATCTGTCTCAGCCCCTCCCCACCATCTCCCATGACAAGTTGTAATGATGGTTCGTTAAAGACATCAAAGCTAACCCACCCTCTAAGGAATCGGTCACAGAAACTTCCTCTCTGCTCGCTAAAGAGGGTGCTGCAATTTTTGTCACAGCTCCCAACCTACCAAAGTTCGAGTAGAGTTCTTTCCGGAATCTTTCATGTGTTATCATCCTGTGCATCTAATGGCCCCAAGCCCCCAGCCAGCGATGTGGCGAGATCTGAGTGACACAGTCCATACCGGATACCTCGGTCCTCCGGCAGGGGATCCTCCCACGGTCTCTTCCCACACTGTGCCAGGCCTCACAGTGCACCGGGCGCCTCTGCAGATGTCATCCTGAGAACATACAGGTGACAGGCTGGCTAGCAGTGCTTCGTCCTCCACTCCCTTCTGCACAGAGTTAGAGCACTGTCCACATTCCCACTGTGTGTGTGTGTGGGTGTGGGTGTGTGTGTGTGACTAACCCCACCCCACTCCATACTATTAAGGATGAGCTTTTTAAAATCCTTTCATTTCTGTTTTAAAAAATGTTTATTTATTTATTAGTTGTGCAGGGTCTTCAGTGCTGTGAAGACTTTTCTCTAGCTGTGGGGAGCGGGGGCTATTCTCTAGCTGCAGTGTGCTTGGGCTTCTCATTGAGGCGACTTCTCTTACTGCAGAGCACAGGCTCTAGGGCTCTCGGGCTATTTTAGTAGCTGCGGCACGAGGGTTCAGTAGTTGCAGCTCTGGAGCACAGCCTAAGTAGCTGTGGAGTGGTGCACAGGCTTACTCCATGGCATGTGTGATCTTCCCAGATCAAGGACTGGACCTGTGCCTCCTGCATTGGCCCGCGAATTCTTTACCACTGAGCCACTGGGAAGCCCGAAGGATGAGCTCCTAATGGTCAGGGTCCTTATTCACTTTTGTGGCCATGGTAACCAGCAGAACACGTGGCATATAGTAGTCGTCAAGTCTGTGGGACGGATGGACAGATACATGGACAAGTAAAGGAACATGACCTATACAGATAACCCTACAAGGTGCTTGAGGGCTTCCCTGGTGACTCAGTGGTAAAGAATCCACCTGCCAATACAGGAGAGTTGTGTTCGATCCCTGGGTGGGGAAGATCCCCTGGAGAAGGAGATGGCAACCCACTCCAGCTTTCTTGCCTGGGAAGTCCCGTGGCTGGAGGAGCTTGGCAGGCCAAGTCCATGCCGTCGCAGAGTCAGACATGACTTAGTGACTAAGCAACCATAGTAACATTGTTTTTAGGTCAGACCCCATCCCAACTTGAGAGTAAAGAAAGTAAGGCTGAGAGAGGTAAGAAATGCACCCAAGGCCTCACAGCTAAGCAGTGGAGATGGAGCACCGTGCCAGGTCTTTGGGGTACTATACGCAATAGCAGTGCTAGATAATCAAAACCAGGGCCCAGGATGCCCACATGCTGGGCACCGCACACGGCTGAGCAGGTCACACAGGGCCGAGCCCCTTCCTCCGGACCTCTGTCTCCTTGGTAGATGGCACCCCCTGGAGCTGTGGCAGGTTGTGACCCATGTGGCTGCCTCCACACTCTCACCTCTGCCCGCTCTGTGCACATAGTCAAGCAGTTGGTGCAAGAGCAGTTCATCAGCTCCTGCTTCTCCTCTCTCATTGCCGGGGTGCCAGCCAGCGGGAGTTCCTGCAGGGCTGTGTGAGGATCCCTGAGGAGGACACAGCACCCCATCCCAGGACCCCTGGGTGCCTCCCACCTCCCCAGACAGGAGCACTTCTGTCAAATCTCACCATGGCCCCCGCGGGTCCCCCTCTAAGTGCCCACACTCCATCCACACATGCACATGGACACCTTGCAAGGGAGGTGTAGGGGTCCAAATCTCCAAGCTCCTGTCTGAGACTCAACTGGAGCAGGGGGCTGAGGACTAGGGGCTGGCCTAGGCCCACCCCTCCCACCTTTTTGTAGCAGAGCCTTGTACCCCTCCACTCGTGTGCAGGGGCCCTGGCCCCTCCCGGGGAACAAGGCTGGGATTAATAAGCGGCCCAGCTCCCTCCCCTAATGGGCTCCAGCTGCACAAACATTCCCAGAATTCAGAGCCGGCTCTGTCTGGGGCGGACCAGGCCTCAGCCCCAGCATTCCTGGCCCCCTCCCCCCCAAGTCTGGGACAGCTGCTCCGGAACTCCGGCAACTGGCTGGGGATCGAATCCCAATTCGGCTTGTCCAGAGGTGGGGGGCATTGGAATGGCTGGGGCGGGGCGCAGGGGCGGAGGGGGGTGTGTTGCGGAGAGGAGCGTTGAGGTGGAGAGAAGGGAAGAGGTGAACAAACTCTGAAGGGACACCTTAGGAATTCCTGCCCTACCTGCCCCCTACCCCTCCCGCTCTGCTGCCCACCTTCCCCCCTCAACAGCGCTCACATTCTGAGTCCTGGGTTCCAGGGGCCCCGACTCTGTCTTACCTGATTCGTCTCACCAGGCAGTGCCCTTGGCTGGCAGTACCGGGGAGGAGGTGACCCGGC
The DNA here is from genome assembly GCA_006410615.1 of Neotragus moschatus. Taxonomy (NCBI): domain Eukaryota; kingdom Metazoa; phylum Chordata; class Mammalia; order Artiodactyla; family Bovidae; genus Neotragus; species Neotragus moschatus. The sequence goes on along the minus strand of SJYA01002495.1, from coordinate 356,453 downwards.
AGGGTGGAGAGGAAACATAAACATTTCCCCTTGTGTTTTAAGAGATCCAGCCGTGTCCTGGCAGGATCTTCACTCAGATTCTTATCAAGAAGTGGGAGGCGGTGGCAAAAGCAGCAGGAGGAAGGAGGAAAGTGGGGCGCTTACTCTCATTGCCTGCTCAGGGAGGGACATTCAGGGACCCAGTGGCAAGAGTCCTGGGTGGACAAAGCTGCGCCTGTACTGACGACCGCCGTGCACCTGTCTCTCTTCTTGATCCCACCCCTGGATCTGCGGCCAGGGCTGGTCATTCAGCTGTCCTGGCTCAGGCGCCACCAGTTAGGCCAGTTTGGGGGACCCCAAGGGCTGAAGCCAGGTGAGGAACCTTGTGACTTGTGTTTGTGCCAGGGTTTGTGTGCATGGGGGGGTGACTGCGGAGAGCACAGGCGACCCCCGTGGAGACATATGTGTGCCTTTCTGGGTGTGCACAGTGCGTGAACAGCTGTGTTAAGTGGCTCCACTTGATGGTGTTGCAGGTGGAGGAGTGCGTGTGCCTGTGCACGTCTGCCTCTCGGTGTGCAGAAGTGGGCTTTGTGAGTTCCTCACTGATTAGGAAAGACTGCCTGCTGGCCAGCCCTCCCCCCGGGGGAAGTGCCCTTACCCTGGGCCATGGGCTGGAGAGAAGCAGAGAAGAGAGAACGGTAAAGAGAAAAGGGAGAGACTTCCCTGGTGGTCCAATGGCTAAGACTTCACATCCCCAATGCAGGGGGCCTCGGTTCCATCCTTGGTCAAGGAACTAGATCCCACATGCTGCAACTAAGACCTGGTGCAGTCAAGTAAATAATTATATATGTATTAAAAAAAAAAAAAAAACAGCTCGGTGTCATGAGACTCTCAATTGCACATGTTTTAAAAAGAAAAGGGGACTCAGGGCAGAGCTGGAGGCCGAGAGCACCAACTTGGGAGTTTAGAAATTTGGCTTCTGGCCTCAGCTCTTCCATGAACCAGCTGGAAACTTTGGACAAATGACTTCCCTGAGCTGGGACTTTGTTTCTTTATCTTGAATATGAGAAGGTTGGACTAGTCTCTTCTGAGTCCCTGCTCAGATTCCATGGTGACTAGAGTGAGTTTAGGGGCACAGGAAAGAAGCTCCATCACCATGGGGCTTGGAGAAATGGGCTCTAGGCAGGCCACAGAGAAGAGTCAACAGGGACCTCATGGAGGATCTACAGGAGGGGCAATTCAGAGGAAGGGGGTAGTCCCTGCCCTGGGAACCACTAAACACATCTAATCCACTAGACAGGAAGGCAGGTAATGGCAGACACTCTCCCAGCAGGCTGAGTGCTTGGTGGCAGTCCTGTGTTACAAGAGAAGAGGGTCACTGAGACAGAAGGCCTGCGGTTAGTCATGGACATGCAGCAAACACATATGCCCTCCCCACCCAGCCCCTGCTGAGGAGTGCAGACAGACCTCTCAGGTCTTTGTCCCCATCAATCGCCTGCCCACATCACATCACCTGCTTCCTTGTGGCCCCTCCCACAAGGAAGAAATGTCTTGGTGGCACAGAAGGGACAGTATCTGAGCCATTTAACTCTTCCTTACTCATCTCCACCTCCAGCTCCTTCCTGAGATGGAGTGAGAGAGTGAGATGAGATCTTACTCCCGGTATAAAAAGAGAAACTGGAGAGTTTAAGTTGGGGACTGAAACTCAGGAATTGGACCTCATTGAGGATGCTCTCCAGGCTTCCCTGGTGGCTCAGATGGTAAAGAATCTGCCTGCAATGCGGGAGACTCAGGTTTGATCCCTGGGTCAGAAAGATCCCCTAGAGAAGGGTGTATCAACCCACTCCAGTATTCTTGCCTGGAGAATTCCATGGACAGAGGAGACTGGTGGGCTACAGTCCATGGCATGGCAGAGTCAGACACAACTGAGCAACTAACACACGTGTACACACAGGATGCTCTCCCAGTAAACCTTATCAGCCATTCATTTAGCATTGAGAGAACAGCCACTTTGTATTCAGGCCTACATTAGGAAATGAAGAATACAAAGAAATCACATTTCCCCCAAGGGTATGATGTCAGAAAAAAATTCCTTCCCACAAATCAAAGGTGGAGTTGGAACTAATCCTAGGCCGACTTAAGAAAACAGTTATCAATCCACTATGGATGTCAGAGCTCTTGGTGTGGACAGGGAGGAAACAAGAGTCCAGGACACCTGAACCTCCTAGATCAAGTCTGCAGACTATAAAGCTGCAGGTAAACTAGCAGAGATATTGGGGACTTTAACAATGAAAAGAAGGAAGCGGCTGACTATGGTAATGGAACTCTAAGGTAGAGATTCAAAATTGGTTCAAAATTGGGAAGTGTGACAAAACTGGATATTGTCACCCTGCTTATTTAACTTATATGCAAAGTACATCATGCGAAATGCTGGGCTGGATGAATCACAAACTGGAATCAAGACTGTTGGGAGAAATATCAACAATCTCAAATATACAGATGAAATCTCTCTAATGGCAGAAAGTGAAGAGGAACTAAAGAGCCTCTTGATGAGCGTGAAAGAGGAGAGTGAAAAACGCTAACTTAAAACTCAACATTCAAGAGACTAAGATCATGGTATCCAGTCCCATTACTTTGCGGCAAATAGAAGGGGAAAAAGTGGAAGCAGTGACAAATTATGTTATCTTGTGCTCCAAAATCACTGCAGACACTGACTATAGCCATGAAATTAAAAGACGCTTGTTCCTTGGAAGGAAAGCTATGGCAAACCGAGACAGCATATTAAAAAGCAGTGACATCACTTTGGTGACAAAGGTTCATATAGTCAAAGCTATGGTTTGTCCAGTAGTTATGTACAGATGTGAAAGTTGGACCATAAAGAAGGCTGAGCACTGTAGAATTGATGCTTTCAAACTATGGTGCTAGAGAAGACTCTTGAGAGTCCCCTGGACTACAAGGAAATCAAACCAGTTAATCCTAAAGGAAATCAACCCTGAATTCTCTTGGAAGGACTGGTGCTGAAGCTGAAGCTCCAATACTTTGGCCACTTGATGTAAAGAGCCAACTTATTGGAAAAGACCCTGATGCTTTGGAAAGATTGAAGGCAAAAGAAGAAGGGGGCCACAGAGGATGAGATGGTTGAATGGGATCACCAATTCAATAAATATGAATCTAAGCAAACTCTGGGAGATAGTCTGGCATGCTGCAGTCCAGGGGTTGCAAAGATTTAGACATGAGTTAGCAACTGAACAACAATAGCAAGAAGAACAGGTAAGAACTCATATTCTCTCTCTCTCCCACCCCTTTCTACCTCTTTCAACTGTCTACTGAGTAGCAATACACTCCAAAACTGACTGGCTTAAAACAAGAGCAATCTTTTATTTGCCCACAACTCTGCAATTTGGGCAGGATTTAGTGTGGACAGCTCATTTTGGCTCCATGCGGTATTGACTGAAGCCTGGGCTGCTGTGGCTGGAAGACATGGGGGCAGGCTGGACCTCCCTCTTTCTTTTCATTGTTTCTCATCCTCCAAAGGATGTCTCTCTCCTTCTCTTTCTATGTAACCTCTCTCTCTTCTGCAAGGTCTTTGGACTTCTTGACATGGTGACTGGCTTCCAAGAAAGCAAAAGAGGAAGCTGTGCCTAGCCTTTTAAGACTTAGACCTGAACTGTCAGGGCATCAATTTTGCTACATCCTGTTGGTCAAAGAAAGTCACAAGGCCACTCAGATTCAAGGAGAGAAACACAGATGAAAGTACAGGAAAGGCATTTCTGGTGGCCATTTTGCAGAGTATCTGCCACATTCCCTTAACTGTACCCCCTTTGGTTCCCCCTTGACTCACTGAAGGGCATTCTCCTCCTCCCTGACATGTCATCTTTAACCCCTTCCTCTTTCATATCCCATGTCTAATCAATGCCTACGTTCTGTTGTTTTTGCTTCCTCGAAGTCTCTCTAATCATTCCCACGGTTGCTACCATCCTCTCTTACCTGGAATGCTCAATAGCTTCCTAAAAATTGTCCTGTTTTCACTCTTGCTTTGTTGCTGTATTGCTTAGCACACTGTGGCCAGAACAATCATTCTAAAAGCCACATGTATGGGGAGCAGGGGACAGGGAGCTAGGGAGACCTGTGCTTCATTATATGCCCTTTTGGCATTTTCTCTAAAAGCAGGGTTAAGACCAAGATGCCTACTCTTACCACTTTTATTCAATGTAGTATTGGAAATCCTAGCCACAGCAATCAGATAAGAAAAAAAAATAAAATGAATCCAAACTGAAAAGGAAGAAGTAAAACTCACTGTTTGTAGATGACATGATACTATACAGAGAAACAGAGAACATCCTAAAGATATCACCAAAAAATTACTCATCAATGAATTGAGTAAAGCAGCGGATACAGAATTAATATACAGAAATCTGTTACATTTCGATACATTATGTGGCCTTTTTACCATGTATATACATACCTTAAAACTAAAATACCTTTTAAAAAATGCTTCACAATCAAAATCAAATTTAATAATAGATAAAATAAACCAAGCCCTCATTCACTATTCTAATGAAAGACCCTCAGTGATGGCCCAGGGCTCCCAGATAAACTTTGGACTTCTTAATGGAGCTTAGAAAGCCCTTCATGATCTGCCTCACCTGGCTTGCAGCCTTATCACCCACTTTGCACTCTACGCTCCAGCCAAGCAAAACTAGTACTTTGAACTTCCTGTAGTTCCTTGAAAGCACCATTTTTTCCTCTTGCTTTGTAGCTTTTACACAGGTGACTGCTCACAACACTTTAATCATCCTTCAGGCCTCAGCTTAGATGTTTCCTCCATCACAGAAGACCAAGCAAGTCTTCCGTGGTCCCTAAAGTTGGGGTTGGACGCCTATTCTACGAATATACATGGTGCCCTGGACTTCACAAGCACTGTTCTCATCATGCTCTACTGTATTGTAATGACCTGCTGCTTCACCTTGTCATTCCTACTAAGGCACACGCTTCTAATAGGGCAGGAACCAAGTTTGCCTGGCTCACTGTTGTTTCCTGATCACCTGTGCCAAGGTACTTATACTACTACACGTTGGTGGAAGTGGAAAAGCAAGGGAGGAAGAAAGAAAAGGAAGAAAGTGGAAGAGAAGAAAGGCAAGTGGGTTTAAAAGCTGGAGTGGCTCAGAATGTGGTCAGGAGCCCCCCACAAGGATGGATCTCATAGACATTAGATACAAAAGACGTCATATTATATCAGCCCATTTCTAGACATTCTGGAATAGGCAAAACTAACCTATAGTGATAGAAGTCAGAATAGTGGTTATCTCTAGACCAGGACTCACTGGAACACAGCAAGAGGAAAATGTCCTATATCTTGATTTAAGTTGTGTTTACATGAGTGTAGACACATGTAAAAATTCATTAATCTCCACTTAAAATGCAATTTATGCATTCTACTCTGTTATATCTCAATAAGAAAGGAAGGAAGGATGGAAGGAAGGAAGGAATTATCTGGCCAGAAATTCAGGTAAACTGCCTAGCTGGTAACAGTGATGAATCAGTTATAATCTAGGACTAAGATATAGAACTGGGATCTGGGCAGAAAAGGTGTGGTGGGGTGGGCAGTGTATACATGTGTGCATGTAAGTGAGAAAGGGAGCTGGTTTATACTAAAAGGAGAACAGTAATGCAAAACCTTTTCTTCACACATCAACCTGTCTGCTCCCAGAGCCTTCCTGTTATTCTGTAACTACAGCATAGAGCCTGGGCTCCTTGAGTTGGCTTTGAAATATTTCACTGTCCACTCCTTGCAGGGCTTCTCTTGTGGCTCAGACGGTAAAGTGTCTGCCTACACTTCAGGAGACCCAGGTTCGATCCCTGGGTTAGGAAGATCCTCTGGAGAAGGCAATGGCAACCCACTCCGGTACTCTTGCCTGGAAAATCCCATGGATGGGGGAGCCCAGTAGGCTAAAGTCCATGGGGTTGCAAAGAGTCAGACACGACTACGTGACTTCACTTCACTTCACTTCCACTCCTTGCCCTTCTATGCTTATCTCCTTTGTCTTGTGCCCCTTCTCCGGTATCCACCGTACTATGCTGCTTCCACAAACTCCTTAGCTTCCTAGGTCTGTCAGTCTACTGAGAGGTCAGCGATCATTGCTGTCTGCTTAAGAGACTTCTCACCATCATGGAATTCACTTCTCCTCCATCTTTTGTTTCATGGCTATTAGTTCATAGCCAGATAGCATGTAACTTGACTTCTTATAGATACAGCTTATTTTTGTATATTTCTGTTCCTGTCTAGAATGTAAGCTTTCTAGAAGGCAGGGACAATGCTAGTAAGCTCAAACCTACAGCTCAAGCTCCCAACTCTTGTCATTTCCAATTGCCTACTGGATATCTCTTCCTTAAAGTAAAAGCTGTTCAGGGACTTACCTGGTTGTCCAGTGGCTAGGACTCAAAACTCCGAATGCTGGGTGCCCAGGTTCAATCCCTAGTCAAAGAACTACATCCACACGCTGCAACTGAGGATCCTGAGTGCCACAAATAAGACCTGGCACAGCCAAGTAAATAGATAAATAAATATTTTTTTAAAAGTAAATCTGTTCAAAACTGAGTTCATTATCGCCACGTGGCTGAGATAATCATACTCACCAGGTATCCCATATGCTCCCCTACACTTTCCAACTCTTTATAGTTAGGACAGGCCACAAGACTGGTTCTGGCAAATTAAATGTGAGGACTCGAATAGTAAAAGAAATCCATACATGATTTTCTAGTATCTCTCTTCTCTTGCCATGTAACTGAAGAAGTGTCTGAAGAAGCCATGAGCTCTAGATGGTGTAACTACAAGATGGTGGAGCCCCTGTTAGCTTTGGTCTCTGAATGATTGCATAGAGTAGAGACTCCTGCTAACCACGTGGATCTGTAATGAGTGAGAAAACAAGAGACTTTTGTTTTGTTAAGTCAGTGAGATTTTCAGGTTACTTGTTACTGCAGCATATTCTATCGATACCCGATCCTGACTAATAGATTCTCCACTCTCCCAGTGTTATCTTTATTCTTTTCAATGATAAATGTCTTATCATCCCAGCTAGAAACCACCTTCAGTTGTTCCTTGCTCTTTTCTTCTTCACCTTCCTCTTGATTTGACAGACAATGCTTGGTCTGTGTCTCATCACCTTTCCCTTGGATTAGAAAGGTTAGTTGCTCAGTCTGCCTAACTCTTTGGAACCCCATGGGTGGCAGCTCACCAGGTTCCTCTGTCCATGGGATTTCCAGGCAAGGATACTGGTGTGGGTTACCATTTCCTTCTCCAAGGGATCTTCCTGACCCAGGGATTGAACCTAGGTCTCCTGCACTCCAGGCAGATTCTTTACCGACTGAGCTACAAGGGAGACCCCCCCCTTGGATTAGAATCACCATCTTACTTGACCTCTCTGACTTTAGCATCCTCTCTCCAACCATCTTCCATATCTTTCAGAATTCTTTTTCTAAGACACAAATCTGATCACAGCATGCATTGGCTTAAAACCACCACCTGTTCTTCAGTTTCTATAGGACAAAAGCCAAAAAACCTGAGGCTGGTACCAAGCCCCCTATCTGCCTAGTCAGCGTCCCCTTCTCACCTAGTGGTCTAAGGTCTAGCCACATGGGATGACCTGTGAGTCCTCAAACATACTGGACTTTTTTTTGCCTCTCAGTCTATGTACCTATAGCTCTTGCCATCCGGAATGCCCTTCCTCTCATTGCCTGTCTGGCAAACTCTTACTCATTCTTCAAAACCCAAATCAAATGTTCCTATGAAGCTTTATATATGTCTCCAGGCAGAATTATTTTCTTCCTCTTTTGTGTTATCCAGGTAACTTGAACCTATCAGTATTTTTCACAAAAACTTCAATAATTCATTTACAAGATTGCCTCTCCCACTGGGTTGGAATTTCCTTAGGAGCAGAAGTGGAATCATTCATTTTCATGTCCCTAGAGGCAAAGCAAGTTGAAAGAAAGAGTGAAGGAATGGATGGGTGGATTGAGGAAAGAATTCTCGTACTTAACATATATGTTATTTGTACCCCTGAGTTTCTTCAACATGTAGTGTATCATCTATTGCTATGTAGATAATCACCCCAAACTTAGTAGTTAACAACAAACAGGAACTTCACTGGCAGTTCAGTGGTTAAAACTCTGTGCTTCCAATGCAGGGTCAAAGGTTCTATCCCTAGTCAGGGAACTGAGATCTCACATACCAGAGGCACAGTTAAAAAATAAAATTTAAAATAAAATAAGCAACAAGCGTGTATTCTCTTGCAGTTTCTGTGGGTCACAAAGTTGGGCACAGCTTAGGTGGGTGACTTTGGGGCAACATCATGGGGTGGCACTTAAGATGCCAGCTGAGGCTGTGGTCTTACTAAAAGACTTGACTGGGGCAGGGCTGGGGGACGAGAATCTGCTTTCAAGTTCACTCACATGGAGGTGAGCAGGCCCTAGTTCCTTTTGGAAGGAGATTACAGGTGGAAAGGAACCCCAGGAAGCAGGCATCGATGGAACTACCTTCGAAGTTGCTCACCATGTGGGGTCATAGAGTTTTTCCACTTTAGATGACATGAGGAAAGAAGGACAAAAGAGAGGACAAGAGAAATTCCTTAGTGCAGGACCTAGAGCCAGGTTAACGCCTTTGAGAAAAAAAATTCCCAATCACTGAGATAGTGTCAACATAAATTTTACCTTCCTCTGATGAAAGTGTGTGTGTGTGTGCACCCAGAAGTCCTGAGAAGGAGCTAGATTTTTGCACATCTACAGTCAACGGCAGAGATTGAAACCAAGATTTTTGGTAAGGTGATCCTGGGACAAGAGGCAGTTACTATGGTCCAAAAGGAACGAGTTTTTCATTTAAACTTATTTATTTTTAATTGGAGGGATAATTGCTTTACAGTATTGTGTTGGTTTCTGCCATGCATGTGAGCTAAGTTGTTTCAGTCATATCCAGCTCTTTGCAACACCATGGACTGTAGCCCTCCAAGCTCCTATGTCCATGAGCTTCTCCAGGCAAGAATACTGGAGTGCGTTGCTATGTCTTCCTCCAGAGGATCTTCCAGACCTAGGGATCAAACCTGTATCTCTCATGTTTCCTGCATTGGCAGGTGGATTTTTTACCACTCGCAACTCCTGTTATATATCAACATGAATCAGCCATAGATAGATATGTCTCCTCCCTCTTGAAACTCACTACCACCTCCTACCCCATCCCACCCCCTAGGTTGTCACAGAGCACCAGATTTGGGCTCCCATGTCATACAGCAAATTTCCACTGGCTATCTTATTTTACATATGGTAATGTGTATGTTTCAATGCTACTCTCTCGATTCATGCCCACTTCGCTTCCAGGAAGGGGTTTAGAGATAGAAGAATGTTCTATTGAGAGTCGGCACACTTGGGATCTGGTCCTGACTTGGCACAAAGAGACTGCTGGGTCCTAGGGTTCTTCTTCTTTTTAAAAAATATTTATTTATTTGACTGCATCAAGTCTTAGTCGTTGCATGTGGGATCTTCATTGTATCATGCAGGATCTTTCCTTGTGGCACACAGACTCTCCAGTTGTGGCATGTAGTTCTTCAGTGGTTGCAGCACACAGGCTTAGTCGCCCCGTGGCTTATAGGATTTGGGCTACCCTCATAGCTCAGTCAGTGAATAATCTGCCTGCAATGCAAGAGACCCAGGTTCGATTCCTGGGTCAGGAAGATCCCCTGGAGAAGGAAATGGCAACCCACTCCAGTACTCTTGCCTAGCAAATCCCATAGGTGGAGGAGCCTGGCAGGCTATAGTCCATGGTGTCACAAGAGTCGGACATGACTTAGTGACTAAAGCACCACTTATGGGATCTAGTTCCCTAACTAGGGGTTGAACCTGTGTTCCCTACATTGCAAGACAAATTCTTAACCACTGGACCACCAGGGAAGTTCCCTGGGGTTCTTTTAATTTTCCTGCTGCTCCATTTTTTAAACAGATAAACTGTGGCATGTTCATACAATAGAATATTATTGGGCAATACAAAGAAATGAAGTACAGATACACAAGTCAGCATGGATGAACCTTGAAGAGATACTACGTGAGAGAAGCCAGACACAAAAGGCCTCATGCTGTATGTCATTCATATGAAACATTCAGAATAGGTGCATGCTATAGAGATGGAAAGTAGGTTAGTGGACTCTGAGGAGAGTGGAATTAGGGAGTGACTGCTAATAGATACAGGTTTCTTTTTTTGCAGGGTGATGAACATGTTCTAAAATGAGATCGTTCTGATGGTTGTACAGCACTATGAAGAAACCAAAACCATTGAATTATATACCTTATAAGGGTGAATTTAATGGTATTCCCTTCTTTATCTGTAAAATAAAGGAGTTCAGTCACGGGATCTTTGTGCACGCTGTCACATCAGTCGTGTCCGACTCTGCACAACCCTATGGACTGTAGCCTGCCAGGCTTCCCCGTCCTTCACTATCTCCCAGAGTTTGCTAAAACTCATGTCCATTGAGTTGGTGATGGCATCCAACCATCTCATTCCCCCCCGCTCCCCCCCTTGCCCTCAGTCGTTTCCAGCATCAGGGTCTTTTCTAGTGAGTTGGCTCTTCACATTAGGTAGCCAAAGTATTGGGGCATCAGCATCAGTCCTTTCAATGAATATTCAGGGTTGATTTCATTAAGGATTGACTGGTTTGATCTCCTTGCTGTCCAAGAAATTCTCAAGAGTCTTCTCAAGCACCACATTTCGAAAGCATCAGCTCTTTGGTGCTTAGCCTTTTTTATGGTCCAGCTATCAGATCTGTACACGACTACTGGAAAAATGATACTTTGACTATATGAACCTTTGTCAGCAAAGTGTCTCTGCTTTTTAATATGCTGTCTAGGTTTGCCATAGCTTTGCTTCCAAGGAGTAAGTGTCTTTTAATTTCATCACAATCCACAGTGATTTTGGAGCCCAAGAAAACAAAATCTGACACTGCTTCCATTTCTTCCCCTTCTATTTGCCACAAAGTGATGGGACTAGATGCCATGATCTTAGTTTTTTTTTTTTTTTCCATGATCTTAGTTTTTGAATGTTGAGTTTTAAGCCAGCTCTTTTACTCTCCTCTTTCACCCTCTTCAAGAGGCTCTTTAGTTCCTCTTTTCTTTCTGCCATTAGAATGGTATTATCTACATGTCTGAGGTTGTTGATATTTATCCTGGCAATCTTGATTATAGCTTGTGATTCATTCAGCCTGGCACCTCACATGATGTACTCTGAATATAAGTTAAATGAGCAGGATGACAATATACAGCCTTGTTGTACTCCTTTCCCAATTTTGAACCAGTCCATTGTTCTATGTCCAGTTGCTTCTTGACCTTCATACAGATTTCTCAGGAGATAGGTAAGGTAGTCTAGTAATTCCATCACTTTAAGAATTTTCAACAGTTTGTTGTGAAAAAGGCTTTAGTGTAGTCGATGAAGCAGAAGTAGATGTTTTTCTGGAATTCCCTCATTGTTTCTATGATCCAATGGATGTTTGAAATTACATCTGGTTCCTCTGCCTTTTCTAAATCCAGCTTGTATATCTGGAAGTTCTTGATTCCCATACTGCTGAAGCCTAGCTTGAAAGATTTTGAGCATTACTTTGCTAATTACCTGGGTTTTCTTTCTTTTTTTTTTTTTTTAACCTGGGTTCAATTCTAAGTGATCCCACTTATGAGCTATACCCTTGAGCTAGGAATCCTCTTCTTAGGAATCAATGAGTTAATACACGTCAAATACTTAGAACAGTGCCAGACACAGAGTAAGTATTTAATAAACTTAATTATGTATGCCAAAACTTAGTAGCTTAAAACAATCATTTTATTATATCTTACCATTTAATGGATTAGGAATTTGGGCAGGGCTTGGCTGGGTGATTCTTCTGTTCCACAAGNAATCCTCTTCTTAGGAATCAATGAGTTAATACACGTCAAATACTTAGAACAGTGCCAGACACAGAGTAAGTATTTAATAAACTTAATTATGTATGCCAAAACTTAGTAGCTTAAAACAATCATTTTATTATATCTTACCATTTAATGGATTAGGAATTTGGGCAGGGCTTGGCTGGGTGATTCTTCTGTTCCACAAGGCATCATTGAGGATACTTGATATTCAACTAGAAGATAGGCTGATCTGGAGGATTCAAGATGGTTTCACCCACATGTCTGGGCTCAGCTAGAATAGATTTTTAAATAATTTATTTACGTATTTATTTTTGCTTGTGCTAGATCTTCGTAGCTGCATGCAGGCTTTCTCTAGTTGTGCCGAGTGGGGGCTACTCTTCCTTGTGGTGCAAAGGCTTCTCACTGCACCGGCTTCTCCTTGCAGTGGCTTCTCTTGTTGCAGAGCATGGGATCTAGGGTGTGTGAGCCAGTAGTTGTGGCTACCAGGCTCTAGAGCACAGGTTCAGTAGTTGTGGTGCACACGCTTGGTTGCTCTGAGGCATGTGGAATCTCCCCAGACCAAGGACTGAACTCTTGTCCTCTGCACTGGCAGGAAGATTCTAATCCGCTGTACTATCAGGAAAGTCCTTCAGTTAGAACTATTAAGCAGAACGCCTACGTGTGGCCTCACTAGCATGGTGGCCTCAGGCCAGTCTGATTTCTTACAGTAGCTCAGGCCTCTCAAGGGGTTCCAACGAACATGGCTGAAACTACTTGAGCTCTCCTGACCCAGCTTGGGATGTCATAGAGCATCACTTCCATCATACTCAATTGGTCCAAGTAGCCCAGATGCAAAGTGAGGAAACACAGACCTCACCTCTCATTAGGAGGAGTGTCCAATAATTTGAAATGATGTATTAAAGCCACTTCGTTTTTCAAGCCTCAAAGAAATTTCCCCTGTAAATGCCAGAGGGGCATCAATGGAACTGTCTATCTCTCTTTCTCTGACAAGGAACTGGAATGATATCTCCTGAGATTTTGAATGCATTCCTGCGCAACCCCAGAGGTGTGCACATGCACACTGACACATTTACATGCAAACACACACACAGAGGCACAGTCACACAGTCAGATCTGGTCCATACATGTAGCCAAGCCTACCCTCATCTCTAGAGGAGACCCAAAAGTGAAAAAAAGTGAAGTCGCTCAGTTGTGTCTGACTCTTTGCGACCCCATGGACTGTGGCCCACCAGGCTCCAATGTCCATGGAATTTTCCAGGCAAGAGTACTGGAGTGGGTTGCCATTTCCTTCTCCAGGTGATCTTTCTGACCTAGGGATTGAACCTGGGTGTCCTGCATTGCAGGCGGACACTTTACCATCTGAGCCACGAGGGAAGCCTGATGAGACCCAAAGTCCTGCCCTAAAGTTCTTTCCCTAATTCACTGATCATTTTTGCTCCTGAAAGTAAAAGGCACTCAGTCATGTATGATTCTTTGCAATCTCATGGACTATACAGTCCATAGAATTTTCCAGGCCAGAATGCTGAAATGAGTAGCCTTTTCCTTCTCCAGGGGATCTTCCCAACCCAGGGGTTAAACCCAGGTTTCCCGAACTGCAGGAGGATTCTTTACCAGCAGAGCCACCAGGGAATCCAATTCTTGCTCCTACTTGTATGGAAAGGGGATACTGGTAGGAATGGAGCCAGTCATTGATGAGAGGAAGGGCATAGGTCCTAAATCCTCTACCATTTGGCCCTAACATGCTCTGTTAGGGACTTCCCTGATGGTCTAAGATCATGGCATCTGGTCCCATCACTTCATGGAAAATAGATGGGGAAACAGTGGAAACAGTGTCAGACTTTATCTTGGGGAGCTCCAAAATCACTGCGGATGGTGATTGCAGCCATGAAATTAAAAGACGCTTACTCCTTGGAAGAAAAGTTATGACCAACCTAGATAGCATATTCAAAAGCAGAGACATTACTTTACCAACAAAGGTCCATTTAGTCAAGGCTATGGTTTTTCCAGTGGTCATGTATGGATGTGAGAGTTGGACTGTGAAGAAGGCTGAGTGCTGAAGAATTGATGCTTTTGAACTGTGGTGTTGGAGAAGACTCTTGAGAGTCCCTTGGACTGCAAGGAGATCTCTGCAAGGAGATCCAACCAGTCCATTCTAAAGGAGATCAGCCCTGGGTGTTCTTTGGAAGGAATGATGCTAAAGCTGAAACTCCAATACTTTGGCCACCTCATGAGAA
>SJYA01002495.1:304597-340806 GCA_006410615.1 Neotragus moschatus | reverse complement strand
TCTAATTGGCTTCTGTGGTAAAGAAATGAGATCTGGTATTGAGAGCAAGCAGAAATGGCTCAGACATGTGCTACAGGGCCAAGCCACCATGATATTTGCATTTTGCTGGGGATCAGCCCAAATTCTCACTTAGATGGGCCCTGCCACTCTCCTCCACATTCAGCCTATGTCCCAGGCCCTTTCTCCTCCCTGTTCCCTGATCAGGCCATGTTCTTCCATGGCTTTTCTGTTGTTCCCTCTGCACAGAATACCCTTGTCTTTTTCCTGATGATGCCAGGGTCTGCTTTTTGTATCACATGCCATTGCAATTATCTGCTTACATGTCCACTTTTCTCAAGAGCAGAGACCTATGCTCTATTCACTGCTGTGTCCCCAGTGCCTGGCACAGAACAGTTCTTAACAACACTGATTGAACCAATGATTGAATGAGCAGCTATTGCTCTCAGATTCAGCAACCACTTCTGCATGTCTCTGTGCAGTCCATCCAACTCCAACCCAACTCCTCAGGTACCCGTGAGAAGGGGCAAAGGTCTCAAAGCTTGGAGGGGAAAGTTTAGGCTGGATTCCTGAGGCCCCAGGCAGACTCTGCAGAATCTCAGAAAACAGAAAAGGACATGGTGCTACACTGCAGACCCAGAGGCACCCACATCCCCAGTGGGAAGAACCAGAGAAGCCTGCAAGGTTTTTCCAAAGTAAGGGACGATGTCTTAAAGTGTTTGTGTGTGTGTCTGTGTGTTCAGTCACTCGATTGTGTCCAACTCTTTGCGACCCTATGGACTGTAGCCCACTAGGCTCTCTGTCCATGGGATTTTCCTGACAAAAATACTGGAGTGGGTAGCCATTTCCTACTGCAGGGAATATTCTCAATGCAGGAATTGAACCTGCACCTCCCACATCTCCTGCATTGGTAGGCAGATTCTTTACCGCTGAGCCACTGCCATGGCTCTAAAGTCTTTATACCTCAGTTGCAATAATCCAGGGACTTGCCTGGTGGTCCAGCGGTTGAGACTCCATGCTTCTACTGCAGGAGGTACAGGTTCAATTCCTGGTCAGGGAACTAAGATCCCACATGCCTTGCAGCTAATAAATAAATAATAAAGAAAGCATTGGTTTGCTAAAGTATATTATTTATAAAAAATAAAGAAATTGTCCATAAACACACTTGGTTTTGCTGGGTTACGGATTAGGGTCCATGGGGAATAAGTAGAACTGTACCTGAGCCAACACCTTTCTAGAAGCTGATTCTAGCTACTAAGGTGGGGGCAGGTAAAGAACTTCTTATCAAAGCAAATGAAGACTTTGAGTAAAGAGGTCTCTTGGAGCAGTGCTCCTCATACTTGAATGTGCAAACAAATCCCCTGGGAATCTTGTTACAATGCAGCTTCTAATTCAGTAGGTATGAGATCAGACCCAAGATTCCTCTTTTCTAACAAGCTCCTAGGTGATGGCACTGCTCACCATGGGAAGAGGCTAGGGAGGGCAGGAAAGAAAGCAGATGGAATCACACTTTGAGTAGCCAAGACCTTGAAAAATGGCACTGAGATCCAGACACTGAGGGAGGGCTCAGGGCTTAGGCCTCAAAGGAAGAGGCTGTCATCAGCAATGTGAAAAAAAGCAACTATATATATATATATTCAGGAGATGATATAAGAGGCAGTATAGTATAAAACCAGCCTGACAAGCATCTGGCATGCTTGCTAACCTTTACATTCCCTGATTCTGAGACCATGACAGACATCACTAGTAGATCCCAGCACTATCACCCACTGAACCAAGAGGATGCCTCAGAGTCCATCTCAACACAGTACTCCAGGTACCTGGAGTGGTTAACTGGTAGCCACTACCAATTAGATAAGTAACTCTATTTGCTATTTCTGGTATTGTCGTTAAGAGTCTGATTGCCTTTGCTCTGCTCTGACTAGCTCGATGCTCTCAGAATAACTGATTCCATGAATCTCAGGTACTTTAATATGCTGTCTATAATTTGAGGTAAAGACAGCACTCATTTCATAGTTCTTTTGAACTTTAAATGCTGTTATGAATGTACTGAGCTTAGCACAGTGTCTTCCATATAGAAAGTATTCAGTGAATGATGAATTCAGTGAATTGTACTACATACAAGGATGAATGGAGTGGCTGCACAATTAGAGGGGCTGTGAGTGGTGGGGGTGGGAAAGAGAAAGTCAAGGGAGAGAGAAGACCAAAGGCATAAAGGTGGAGAAGAAAGGCATAAAGGCATAAAGGTGGACAAGGGCTGTGCCAGCCTGGGGATGCCTGGGAGATTTCCAGCTCTCTTTGGATGGAACTGGGCTCCCTACTGGTACTATAGCTCATTGATTGGAAGGGGTGGTGGCACTGGTTATCTTGAGGTATCTGAGTTCAGAACTTCTTATCAAAGCAAATGAAGACTTTGAAGTGGTCAAAAATATTGCGGTATGTCCTTGAAGATTATCACTGAGTTTTATTATCGTTCAGTTATTTTACAACTTAAGACGACTGGTAGTAAGGGAAACGATTTTTGTTCATGCACACTGTGTCTGCGATACAACTTACTGGTGCCCATTGCAAGCTGCTCAGTTTTGCATTAAGTGAATTTATTTCTCGATGGCCTATATTTGTTCTGTTCTTTGGATTCTAGTTTGAATGTCTCACCTTCACTAACTAAGGCGTTAAATGAAACTTTTGATATGTTCATTGTATATTTCTATAAGTAATTATTCTTCTTGGAGAGGAGATATTTTTTAAACATTCTCATTAGCACTGATGATTGAGCGGAAGGCTTCTAGGATCCTCTGTCCTGAGCAAGCTTTCCCATGTGCTCCTAACACCAGATTACATATGTCAAGTTATTAAGGGATTGTCCCCAACTGCATTGCTTGTTTCACACAAACCAAGTAGATTCATCATGATCCCATATTTGAGCCTGCACACATTTTCAAACAATTATATAGTGAGCTTGTTTAACAAGACATATAACAACCAAATTCACAAGTACCACACATAATACTTATCCATCCTTTGATTCAAGAAACTGGATGGTAGGCTACATATGGGGAAGGATTGCATGTGTGCATTTCTAGAACTTAGCAAGTGCCTGGCTCCTGGTAACCACTAAACACACATCTACTGAGTCAACACAGGAATGAATAAGCTTAACTAGCATGGATTAAGCACTTACTATGTGTCAAGCACTATTTTAAGCCTTTTACTTGAATTAGTTTGTTTAATTCTCCAACCAGTCTTGCATGGTAAATATAACCACTATCCTCATTTACAGATAATATACAGAGAGGTCAATTAACTTGCCTAAGGTCAACAGCTAGCAAGGGCTGAGGCAGGATTCAAGCCCACATAGTCTGGCTCCAGAACCTGTGATCTTGGGCACTTACCATGTGCCAGGCATATTCCTACGCTCAAGGATACAGAGATAAAAGACCAAACACGGACTCTCTCAAGGAGGTCACAGTCAAGAAAGGAGACAAGTAACAGTAATGTGTTATGCTGTGACAGATGAGAACACAGCATGGGGACAGGACTGGCCTGGAATCTGGCTCTTCGCAGGAGGGCCCCCAATCTCAGATAAGTTCTGAGGCTCCAGGAGTTCATAATATCCAGGGTAGGGGAAGAGAAGGGCACTTGTGCCACAGAAACGGCTTGTGCAAAGTCGCAGAGCACGACTGGTCTGAGGACATGAAGACTCTGGAGGCTGGCAATATGAGAGTGTAGGGAAGAATGAGTGGACGTAAGACTCTAGATATAGGAGCAAGACCCAAATCTTGGAAACGTGTATGTGCTCAGGGCAGGAGCTGGGACATTCCTTGGAGGCCTAATAGAATTGTAAGCAAGGGAGTTAGAAGCTCAGATCCCAGGACTTCCCTGGTGGTCCACTGGTTGAGACTCTGTACTCCCAACAGAGGGCCGGGGTTCAGTCCTTGGTCAGGGATCCACGTGCCACAACTGAAGATCCTGAATGTTCCAACCAAGACCTGGCGCTGCCAAATAATTAAATAAAAATGTTTTAGAAAGGGCTTTGCTGGTGGCTCAGTGGTATCGAATCCACCTGCTAATGCAGTAGACACAAGTTCAATCCCCAGTCCGGAAAGATCCCACATGTCTTGGAGCAACTAAGTCTGTGCACCACAATTGTTAAGCCTGTGTTCTAGAGCCCTGGGACTGCAACTACTGACGCTCATGTGCCTAGAGGCCATGATCTACAACAAAAGAAGCGGTCGCAAGGAGAAGCCCAGCTCACTGCAACTAGAGCGGCACTCCCACTTGCCGTAACTAGAGAAAAATCCGTGCAGCAGCGAAGACCAAGCACAACCAAAAATAAATAAATAAAATTATTTTTTTAAATATTAAAGAAAAGGAACTCTGCCTACTCCCCACCCTACAGGACACAAAGCCCAGTACACTTAATTGCCTACAAGCCACATCTCATACCAGAGTTCCCTGGGAGGCCTAGACCTGGAGGGAGAAGCTAATTGATTCTNTTATTTTTTTAAATATTAAAGAAAAGGAACTCTGCCTACTCCCCACCCTACAGGACACAAAGCCCAGTACACTTAATTGCCTACAAGCCACATCTCATACCAGAGTTCCCTGGGAGGCCTAGACCTGGAGGGAGAAGCTAATTGATTCTGGGACACATCCAGGGCCACCTGGAGCAGTGGCCAGGCATCCTCTCTCCCTCCTGTCCAGGATTCCTGCTGTCACCCCCACTCCCCAACCACCACTGCTGTGGCCACCTCAGGTACACACCCTCCTGTCAGTCATATGCCAGGTAAGGCCGGAGGTGAGAATTAAGTATCCTTCCTTCCTACATCCTTTTGGGGCCCACCCTCTGACTCCACCATCCCCAGCAACCACAGAGCCTGGCACACGCCAGGCCACAGTCAGAGGAAGGAGAGTAGGGAGACCAGAGCTCCCTGGGGGAGCCAAGGCTCTGGGCTGTACTCTCCCCTCCCACCAGGCTGAGGTTGGTGATTAGCCGGGTTAATTATATCCAAGCCATTTCCGATTGGCACAAGCCCACCCACCCACAGAGCTGCCCAGAGGCGTGCAGGCCTGGCCCAGGGTCAGGATGCTAGGGCGCCAACTACCCTGGGAGGGGTCCGGACCCCTGCAGTGGTCAGATGGTGGGTAGAGGTTCTCCCCTCTCCAGGATCTCCTTCTCATTACTTCCTACCCCTATCCTCCTTTTGGCTCACCCCCACACAAACCCCATTCCCTCCCCTCCCTTCCTCTCTCCCCCTAAGGTCTGGAATGAAATCACGGGGCTCTGAGTTCCGCACACACCGACATAAACACTCTGATTGGGGCTAATTATAAGGGCCAGGTTGGGAGGCTGGAGCCTTCAGAAAACTTGGCTTTCAAACAAAGGGCCCAGGGCTCAGCCCCCAGCCCACGCCGGCTCCTTTCCAGGCTAAAGAATAGGACGGTCCCAGGCCATAGGCAGTCCTCTCTAAACCCAATCAGTGGCCTGTGATCTTGTTCCATGTCCCAGGTCCTACCTTGTCCTTTCTTAGTTGCTATCACTTTGGTCCTTCCCGGCCCTGAATCCCAGGGCCTTCCCAGGTGGCCTGGACCAACCACAAGCTTACAGTGGAAGGCCAGGCAGCTGGGGAGAGGCTCTCAGGCTGTGAGTTTGGGGACAGGGCTGAGCAGAAGGAAGAGGGGAGGCGCCGGGGAAGCCAGCTGTGACAGCCCTAACCCTAATTAGCCAGCTTCAAAGCCGGCCAGAGAGAGAGCCGGCGCGTGTGTGTGCCCTGCTCACTCGGGCGGGTAAGACATTTCTGTCCTAATCAGAGAAGAGAGAGGGTTTATTTAAAAAACCGCTGCCCACCTCCACCCTGGGGATCCTCTAGATCGTGAGCAGGTACCCCAAGTTAGGTAGAGAAAGTGGGAGCACAGGAAATCATTCTATTTTGTTAAAACTACCTGTAACTGTAAGTCCCAAAGCCCTCAAGAGGTGCACGTCCTTTGATCCAGTGGTTCCATTTTTAGGAATCTATCCTAAGTATAGAAGATTGCTACAATTTATCGAGCTTCTACACTGTTAGCTCTTTGCATGCATCATCTGACCCAGTCTTCACCACGACCTTGCCAGACAGGTACTATCACCTTTTTAACAGATGAGGACTGAGTCTCAGAGGTTAGAAGACACCCACAAGGGCTCACAGCTGACACTGTGTCATGCCAGCACCTGTAACTCCCCACACGCGTCTGTCTCTTTCTCCTTTTCTCCCTCAACTATAAAAGTCTTCTATATTTATTATACTGTGTTTCATCTTGATACCTGCAGGAGAGAGAGGATCTAGAGAATAATCTGGTTTGGGAGTGTTCCTGGTTTTGTAGGTCTGATGGTTTGCCCTCCAGAGCCCCCCTTTTCCAAAGCAGAGGGAATTACAGATGGAAAGGGGGACACTGGGGTCTGAGAAGGTGAAGGCTGCCCCAGTGATAAAGACTGGATACTGTCTAAACCAGGGATTGAAAAATCAGCTTGGGGGCAAGATGGCGGAGGAGATGTGCACAGACAGACAGACTATACACCCTCTATCAGCTCAGTTCAGTCGCTCAGTCGTGTCTGACTCTTTGCGACCCCATGAATCNCATGAAGTGATGGGATCAGATGCCATGATCTTAGTTTTCTGAATGTTGAGCTTTAAGCCAACTTTTTTCACTCTCCTCTTTCACTTTCATCAAGAGGCTTTTTAGTTCCTCTTCACTTTCTGCCATAAGGGTGGTGTCATCTGCATATCTGAGGTTATTGATACATGCAAAATTGTTTTCACTGAAGTCTGGCCATTTTTTCCCATGAGAATATCCAAAGATAATGCAGTTTCTCAGAGGAGTCAGTGGCCCTGGAAGTTTAAGATTCATTTCAAGGTGAGGAGACTATGTCTGGAGAAGGAAGGGACCTACTACAGTGAGTAGTGAGTTTACTAAAGGTTCAATGCCTTGGAAATGGTAGGAACTTGGGTTCTGCTCCCCCAGACATGTTCCCCAGGGCACCCAGGGAAAGCATCTCCCCAATTCCAGAATCCAGCCCAGATCTAGGATCGCAACACCCTCTTGGAAAGCTTTTGGAATTACAGATTCCACTGACCCTCACTCTTTGGGGGTGTTCAGAAGAATTTTGTCTTGGAAAACCTTAAGTGTCCTTTTCTAGGGCACTTTAAAGGACAAAGAATTTGTAGGGAAAGGAAGCATCTTTAGGAGGGGAGTCTGTGATGGCAGGATTCTCATCAGTGAAGCAGGGGAGCCTGGAGGACCAAGCACTATTGCTGCTTTGTGGGAGGGGGTGCGGGCAGGAGGGCAGGTAGAAAGCCGCTGTGGTCTGACACCTGCCCAGGCCTGAAGGTGAAGGCCAGGGTGAAGGGCTTTCTTACTTGGCCCTTGATTCTCCACCAGACAAAGCCGCCTTCTTCCAGAGGGAGGGACCAACCCATGCACAAGGGGTTGAGGGTGACCCAGAAATCTACGAGTGCAGACCTGGGGCTCATGAGTTTAACTAGGTTTTCCCAGCTAAGGAGTGGAGACAGATCCCTCTCCAGCAGTGGCGGTGAGCTCAAGTGGTTCACTTATGGGTCTCTGTGGCACTGTTCACTTATGGCACTTTGTCCCCTAAATCCTGTACACCAGCAGTCCCCAAGCTTTGTGGCACCAGGGAACAGTTTTCATGGAAAACAAGTGTTCCATGGACCAGGGTGGGGTGGGGTGGGGGATGATCTGGGGATGACCTGAGCACAAGACATTATGGTGCACTTTATTTCTATTTATTTCAGCAGCTCCACCTCAGACCATCAGGCATTAGATCCTGGAGGCTGGGGACCCCTGCTCTACACCCTCACTGTAAGAGTTGTTTCATTAGACCAAGGAGAGCAGCCAGAGAGAAAGTTCCCCACTTTCCCTAAGGTAATTCAGTCTTTGGCTACCCCTCTGGAGAAAGGGAGGGCACCTAAGAGAGGTATCCTTTCCTAGCGAGGCAATTATCTTATTATCCATCCTCTCCCTAGCTGTAAAACCTATTTTTCCAGTTTTCTCTGGTTCTTTTCCCTCCATTGGCAGACTTTGAGGGAGAAGGGTTGAGAAGGATCTTTACCAAAATTCCCTCCTTCCCACAGGGCTCCGGAAAGAAAAAGGTAATTGTTGCTAGTCTACCATCCCCTCCTGCGCTCAGTGTGAGGGCCCACTGACAAGTGTACCCAGGGTACAGGGGGCTGGGGGCTGGGAGGCAGAGGAGGCTTTTCCCAAATCTTCAGCGAAGACTAGCACTCCTCTTCCCACTGGGCTCCAGCTCAGCCACTGGAAACCACCCTCCCCCCATCCCCCCCTTTCGCAAGCTTTGGCCATTCTTTCCGGGAGAGGCGCTCACAATTTGTTTGTAATTTAACTCTTTCCTGCAGCCTTTGTGGGGTTCCTTTAGAATCTTGCAACAAATGGAGCTATAGGGTGGTGCCACCTCCCTGGCCTGCTTCTTTGATAGTGGAAGGTGACTCCCCATTGGGACTTCACACATATCACCATTTGAGAAATGGCTAGTTTTAACTTATAACATGGGCCACTGCTACAAATCACCTAGGGGAGGGTTATATATTTTGGGAAGGGGGGTTTTCTGAAATCCCCAGGCTTCATTCAGTTCCAAACAAAGCCCCACATACGTGTTCAATTACCACCAAACATTTCCAGATCCCCTCCCCCAACATAAACTAACACACGCCAACACTTCGAACTAAGGGTTCTAACTTACTTTCTCCCTTGTCCCAAAGACTGCCATCAAAGGGTGTTAAGGCACCATTTTCCCTACCACCATTTAGCTAAAAAAGCAAGATGGGAACTGGGAACCTCTTCTCCATCCTAGCCCCAACCAACCAGGTCAGGGGGAGATGGAAGGAGGAGGTGTGGTTTGGTTAAACTAATAAAATGTTACAACCCTGTTAAATACAATTAAAGGGCTAGATCTCTAGAAGATAATTAAATGCACTTTATTATGATGATTATTAGCTTTTAATTTGCACTATTATCAAGACACAGGAGATGGTGAAAAGTTGAGTTATGGGGGCAAACTTGTTTCACCCCACCCCTTGGTCTTCAAATCAATCCACTGGAATTAAAATTCTAAAATACTTCAAATATTTGGTTGAGGGAAATGATGTGTATTGGAAACTGCAATTCTCATACCAGCGTGAATGATACTTTAAGAAGAGTCTTGACTTTTATTTGGGGGGGTGTAGGGGGAAGACAGAAAACATCTGTTATAAACATTCTATCAATCTTGTGATATAGAATGTCATGTAAACACTCAACCCCATCCCCACAGTCACAAAGAGCCTGCCCAGAGCCTGCGTCCAAAGCAAAGATACCCACTTCTCCCCTCCCCTCCCTTTTCTGGGCAAGTTTGAAAAGAAACCAGTCTTTTGTCAAAGAAAAACTAAAAATCCCACCAGCCCGTCCATCCGTTCCCTCCCTCCAACCAAACCCATTTTATTGCTTTTTGAAAAACAAAAAACAAAAACCCAAACGGAACACACAAACCACCCCACAAAAGGCTAACCTGAATGCCAGAGGAGATATTCAGTTGGGGGGTGGGGAGGTGAGGAAGAGCAGGCATGGACCAGACAGCAGGGGAAAGGACAGAGATGCAAGGATATCTCCAGACCTCTACATCTGCGAACTTGACGATGCTCCCCCTAAAAATGGAGGCAGTCAGGATCCGTACTCAAGGTAGTGGGCTTGGGGGTGGGGGGTTGTTTCAAAACACACACCACAAAGCACTTTCTGCCCACTCCAAGAGCTCAGGGCAGCGAGTCGAAAAGAAGAAAAGTCAGAAGGGCAGGGGGGTGGGCCTGGGATGGGAGTGTGTGGAGCCCATTCCTCACTCGATCTCCGCCCTCTCCCCACCACCGCACCCGTCGGTTCGGGTTGGATTTTTTTTTTTTTCTCCACGTCTTCATCTCCGTTGGGAGGTTTCCAAAGAAGGAGTGAAGGAGACAGCACATGTGAGCAGAGAAAGGGGGAAAGGGAAATAAAAACGAAACAAAACGAATCCAAGTCTTGTTCAAAACTATCCAACAGCTTCCATAGGCCCGGCGTCAGTGAGAAAGCTCACAAATTTGGCTTGAGAAGCTGAATGTGCCAACTCCTCAGAGCCAACACCTCTTCCCGCAGGCCCGGCCCTGTCAAACCAGGGATGGTGTTTGAAAGGCCCTGAAGAAAGGAGAGAACCCCTCCTCTCCCCCACCCGCTACTCCTCATGCCCTGGAGCCCTCGCCCTTCCCCCCTCTTTTTTTTCTTTTAAATACAAAATATATAATTAAATTTACAAAGACTATTTACAGTTTTTAATTACAAACCTGGTGGGGCTGTTGGGCAGAGTTTTCTTTTTTTAAAAAGCGACCTAAAAAAGAAATGGTTTCGATTGTTCTTTATTTAAAAAAATAAAATAAGGAGTCTGTAGGAGCCCCCGCCCCACCCCCTCCCCGCGGGCGGTGAGCGCGCGGTGCGAGCCCGGCCGGGGACGCGGCGCACAGGCGGCTGGCTCACACGGTGGTCTCGCCGTGCCGGCTGTTGGTAAGACGGGTGTAGAACTTCCTCCACGAGTGCAGCGTCTTGCCGGACCAGATCCAGAAGCCCGACGTGATGCCCACGATGAGCGTCATGAGGTATTTGATCATGTAGACGGTGAAGTCGGGGGACATGCGCGGCGTGTAGTGCGCCGGGCACGGGATGGCCAGGCTCTTGCAGTGCTGGCTCACCCACGAGCGCTCCCAGTGCTCTCGGAAGGCCTGCTCGTAGAAGTAGCAGGCGATGACGATGGTGGCGGGCACCGTGTAGAGCACCGAGAAGACGCCGATGCGCACCATCAGCCGCTCCAGCTTCTCCGTCTTGGTACCGTCGTGTTTCATGATGGTACGGATGCGGAAGAGGGACACGAAGCCGGCCAGGAGGAAGGACGTGCCTATGAACAGGTACACGAAGAGCGGCGCCAGCACGAAGCCCCGCAACGGGTCCAGGCTGTTGAGGCCCACGAAGCACACGCCGCTCAGCAGGTCGCCGTCAATCTGGCCCATAGCCAGGATCGTGATGGTCTTGACGGCGGGCACGGCCCACGCGGCCAGGTGAAAGTACTGCGAGTTGGCCTCGATGGCCTCGTGGCCCCACTTCATGCCGGCCGCCAGGAACCAGGTGAGCGACAAGATGACCCACCAGATGGAACTGGCCATGCTGAAGAAGTAGAGCATCATGAAGAGGATGGTGCAGCCCTCCTTCTTGGTGCCCTGCACCACCGTGCGGTAGCCGTCCTCGGAGAAGCGCTCGTTACACACCACGCGCTCCTGGAGCACGAAGCCTGCGATGTAGGCCACCGACACCATAGTGTAGCAGCCGGACAGAAAGATGATGGGCCGCTCGGGGTAGCGGAAGCGCTGCATGTCCACCAGGTACGTGGTGACGGTGAAGAAGGTGGAGGCGCAGCACAGCACGGACCAGGTGAGGATCCAGAGGCGCGCAAAGCGCGTCTCCTCCTGTGAGAAGAACATGGAGCCATCCGGCCGCGCCGGCTCACAGGGAGCCGCGCAGTCGCGCTCGCCCAGAAACTTGTAGCTGAGATAGGACGGCACCTTGAGGACGCGCGGACAGTGGAACGGGTGCTCCAGCGTGGCATAGCGCGGAGGCGAGCCGCCGCCACCCGGGCCGCCCGGGGTGCCCCCCGCACCTGGCTGCAGGCCCGGCGGCGGCGCGGTGGTGAGAAGCGCTGGCGCGCCGTCCTCCGAGTGGTTCTGGCCCACGCAGATCTGCTCCGCGCCGTGGCGAGGGAAGTGCTCGCAGCGCAGGCGCTCCGGCCACTGGAAACCGAACTTGTTCATGAGCGCCTCACAGCCCTGGCGCGCGCGCTCGCAGATAGAGCGGCACGGCGGGATGGCCTGCTCCAGCACGGTGCACACGGGCGCGTACATCGAGCACAGGAAGAAGCGCAGTTCTGGCGAGCACTGCACCTTCACCAACGGGTAGAACTGGTGCACCTCCAGTCCGGCGTCCTCTTGGTTCGTGTGGCCCAGAAGGTTGGGCATGATAGTCTGGTTGTAGGCGATGTCCGTGCACAACGGGATGGAGATGGGCTGGCAGAAGCCGTGATCCGGGATGGATATGCCCTTCTCTCCGTGGAATTGAGCCGGCCCGGCGGCGGGCAGTAGCAGCAGCGGCAGCAACAGGCGGGGCAGGGCGCTGCGGGGCCGCATGCTGGCCGCCGCCCCCCACTCGGCTCCCGGGCGCCCCCCCGCCCCCGCCCCCAGCCCGGAGACCGCGCGCCTTCCCCGCCGCCTCCTCGCCGCGGCCGCCGCCTCCCGCGCCTCTTTGCAAACTTTGCTCGCGGCTGCCGAGTTGGGGAGGCCGGGCGGGGGAGGGGGGCGGCGCGCCTGCCCGCTAGCTCGCCGAGGTCGGACTGAGCAGCCGGAGACACGGCGCGCGGCTTGCCCTCTCTTCTCCTCTTCCTCCTCCTCTCGCCTCTCCCCTCCCTTCTCCGCCCAGCGACTCCTTTGTGCCTTCCTACAGCCCTCACCTCGGCCTCTCCGATCCCAATTAGTCGGTTTCAAGGGGGCCCCCGCCGGCGGCCCCGCCCTCTCCTCAGCCCCCCAAAAAAGGGATCCTTGAAACCGCCCCGTCGAGCTCTAAGCACCATCCCAAAATGTTCTCTCGGCCAATGAGATTTAAACCTGAGGACCAGCCCCGAGGGCTGGATTGGTCAACCACAACATAATGAGATCAGAAACCAGATGCCAACAAAACTTTCCCCCCTCCTTTTGCTTTTTAAAGAGACAAGCTATTATTATATTAAGGGCTTTTTGCTCAACACGGGATTTCTCTGGAGTCTCGGCGGCAAGATTCGGAGACACAAATTCCTCAGAACTGCGGAGGTCCGCGTCACTCAGCCCTGGATCACTCTTCTTCCCGGGGCCACGGAGCTCTAGGGGTAGAGCCTCTTTAAATTCGTGCCTCCGCGCCTGTTCCTCGAACCCCACTTATTTCAGTCCAATTTTTCAGGACAAGTTTTTTTTTTTTAATGTCAAATTTGAAAAAAAAATTGTTTAAGGGAGAGATTTTTTTTTAATTAAGCTAACAAAGATGCTTCTCTCAGCCCATTTTCATGGCATCAAGACAAAAGTTTCACGTCGCCCTATATGTAGACCTCTAGGAGTTTGCCTCGCTCCTCCCTCTACTACTGCTGCTGCTAAGCCACTTCAGTCGTGTCTGACTCTGTGCGACCCCAGAGACGGCAGCCCACTAGGCTCCCTCATCCCTGGGATTCTCCAGGCGAGAACACGAGTGGGTTGCCATTTCCTTTTCCAGTGCATGAAAATGAAAGGTGAAAGTGAAGTCGCTCAGTCGTGTCCGACTCTTAGCGACCCCATGGACTGCAGCCTACCAGGCTCCTCCGTCCATAGGATTTTCCAGGCAAGAGTGCTGGAGTGGGGTGCCATTGCCTTCTCCGCCTCCCTCTACGTGCACGCTTAAATAACCCTCTGAAAAATGAGAGCTTGTCTCTTTAAGAGGCTCTTAAAGGGGCCTGGACTCCGGGGCGTAATTGCCCCGTAGCGAGCACAAAGGAGCCCATTATGGTTCTTTGTGTTCGGTGGCACCTCAAAGTGAGAAAACTCAGGAACTCTGAGGCCCTGAGCTGGAGGGTTGGGGCGGGGGTGGGAGGGGGTGAGATGAAGGAGAATGGCCTAGAGCTGCTGCTTCTCCCTCCCCTTTCTTCCGAGGCAAATCTTAATTACGCAAAGTAAAGTTTAGTTGCCATAACGAGGAGGTCTTAATCGGAGGTTAATGGTAGGGGGTGGGGGTGACGAGCAGTTTTCAGGGAAGAGATGGCTCTTTTAGGCCGTTTGAGGGAATTTTCCTTCTCTCTCTCCACCTCTGCCTCCGCCCCCTAAAAGNCCAGAGACGGCAGCCCACTAGGCTCCCTCATCCCTGGGATTCTCCAGGCGAGAACACGAGTGGGTTGCCATTTCCTTTTCCAGTGCATGAAAATGAAAGGTGAAAGTGAAGTCGCTCAGTCGTGTCCGACTCTTAGCGACCCCATGGACTGCAGCCTACCAGGCTCCTCCGTCCATAGGATTTTCCAGGCAAGAGTGCTGGAGTGGGGTGCCATTGCCTTCTCCGCCTCCCTCTACGTGCACGCTTAAATAACCCTCTGAAAAATGAGAGCTTGTCTCTTTAAGAGGCTCTTAAAGGGGCCTGGACTCCGGGGCGTAATTGCCCCGTAGCGAGCACAAAGGAGCCCATTATGGTTCTTTGTGTTCGGTGGCACCTCAAAGTGAGAAAACTCAGGAACTCTGAGGCCCTGAGCTGGAGGGTTGGGGCGGGGGTGGGAGGGGGTGAGATGAAGGAGAATGGCCTAGAGCTGCTGCTTCTCCCTCCCCTTTCTTCCGAGGCAAATCTTAATTACGCAAAGTAAAGTTTAGTTGCCATAACGAGGAGGTCTTAATCGGAGGTTAATGGTAGGGGGTGGGGGTGACGAGCAGTTTTCAGGGAAGAGATGGCTCTTTTAGGCCGTTTGAGGGAATTTTCCTCCTCTCTCTCCACCTCTGCCTCCGCCCCCTAAAAGCTTCCAGATATGGTCTCCTGGGAGAGAGGGGAGTTTTACCCAAATCTTAAGTGATTCCACACCAGAAAGGGGTGGTGTGTGTGGCGAGGGAGGAGGCTGGCGGTTGTGGTGGATGAACTGCCCCTTCCGCCGCCAACACCCCCACACACCCCCACACTCACACTTCTCTCACCTGACTGGGGGGTGGAAGGCAGTGGCCAGCAGGGTTCCGGTTGATTTAGAAAGGTTTTCTTCTTTTTTCTTCGTTCTTGGATTTTAAGTTTGGTGGGGAGGGAGTTCTGGGGCAGAGAGGGGGAATTTGCATGTAAATCTCCTGGGCCTGGTGTTGGATGATGGATCAATTATTTCTATTGTCTCTCAGTTCGGGGCGCGGGGGTGGGGGGAGCACTTAAAAAGAGGAAAGAAACTTGAGTTTAGAAAACCTCCTTTTCTTCTCTATATGGTCCAAAAACTCCCAGCCTGGCGAGCTGTTTCCTAATTCAGTCTAGAAAAGGATTGCTTTAAAAACAAAACAAAAAAACCAAACAACAACAAAAAGAAACCTAAAAGGGGGGGAAAAAAAAAAGGAGAGAATAGGAAAAAGGAAAGAAATTCTCAGTCATAGATACAAACAATGGATCCAGGTTTGATAGGACTCAATATTTTTCCCCCTCCTTGGTTGAATGAAATACAGATTTTCAGGTTCTTTACAACATGAAAATTGGCCTTATCATTTCCTGGAAAGGTTGACTTCACAGCTTTTGAAGAGTTCCTTCAAAATCAGGGAGGCTATGCCTTAGCTCTTCCGTTTTGTTTTCATTTCACCCACAAGTCCACCTTCACCCCAGGGCAGTCTAGGGATGGGAAAATTGTGCTGTCTTGCTCTGTGCGGCCCAAACTAAGCCCAAGGTGCTGTGCCTTCAAATCTCCCCTTCTGCTCTACCCCTAGGACATCTAGAGCTGGTACCAAGCCTCTGAGCTGAGCAGTGAAAAAAAAAAAATGAGTAAGACACACTCCTCCACTCTACTCAGGAAGCGCTCACAGTCTGATAGGAAATTGAGAGTAAATCTCCAATAGAAATGCAGCATCTTCAATTTCCTTCCATGACAAACCTGTTTTCCTACCCTAGGGCCAGGCTTGAGTGACAGTTATCCCTTCCACCCCCAAGGCAAAGTGGGAGCTGAAGCTGCAAAAAAAAAAAAAAAAGAAAGGAAGACATTCGTTCATACAATCCACCTTTCTGTATGCATCACACGTTTACTGAGTTTTCCAATTTTAAACCACTGTGGTAGAGGTTGTGGCCAGAGGTGGCCAGAGAAAAATGGCAGCATCCCTGCCCTTGAAGAGTTGAATTGAGGTGGTTGAACCTAGAGCTTGTCATTAAGAGTAAAATAAGTCGAAAGGAGAAAAACAAATATCGTGTATTAACACATATATATATATGAAATCTAGGAAAATACTACTGATGAGCCTATTTTGCAGGGCAAGAATAGAGACACAAACATAAAGAACTGGACTTGTGGACACAGCAGGGGAAGGAGAGGGTGGGAAGAACTGAGAGTAGTGTTGTAATATATACATTAGTGAAAGTGAAGTCACTCAGTCCTGTCCGAGTGACTCTTTGTGACCCCACGGACTGTAGCCTGCCAGGCTCCTCTGGTCATGGGATTCTCCAGGCCAGAATATTGGAGTGGGTAGCTATTCCCTTCTCTAGGGAATCTTCCTAACCCAGGGATCTAACCCGGCTCTCCGCATTGCAGGCAGATTCTTTACTGTCTGAGCCACCAGGGAAGCATGATATATATACATTACCATGTATAAAATATGATAATATAGCAACTTATATAGTGGGAAGCATAATTGGGAAGGGAATTTGACTGAGTTGGAGAGGGCAGAGGAATGGGAAGTTGTGGGAGAGATTCACAGTCATCACAGTCACTTAAATGAATGTAAAATGGCCACAGGATTCAGTGCTACAAAGGGAAAGGTGGTGGTGCTAGGAGGCCTCTGTGGTTGGAGTGAGAAGTTAAACAGGATGAAACAAAGGGAGGTCAGCAGGTGTCACACCTATAGGGCCTTGCAGACCAAGTGTCAGGTGAAGAAATATGACCTTATAATCTCAAGGTAGGGATAGGCATTTCAGGCAGAGGGAATAGCATGTGCAAGGGTGTAACGTGGTGAAATGGATGGACTGGGCAGGGGGCACAAGTGTACCAGTACTCTGGTCCTGTTAGAGACCCGTGTACACCTGGGAGAATGACAGCAGAGGAGGTTTTAAATAAGGCAAGACCTGAGATACTGTGCACACAATCTGGACTCCTGGAGAAAGAGATGCGCTGGCATATTTAGGGAAGCAAAATGTTTTTTCCCTCTTAAGTTTTAGATGGTATATTTGGACAGTTAGGTGGAGCGTGATTTGAGTCAGCTAAGTCAGAGATTCCAGTTAGCAATAGATCATAAGCGATCAGGCAAGAGATGGCTGAGAGCGTGAACTGAGCTGAGGCAGTATGGATGAAGAGAGAGTGAAGGAGGAGCCCAACCAATGTTTTTGACTTAGATGACCTGATGTCCTTAACCAGGATAGGAAATGCACGGACAGAAAGATAATGAGCACAGTCAAGCCAGGTCAAGCCTATATCATGTTCAAAAGAAGAGAGTATGTTCAGTAGAAGTTGACTATTCTAACACAGGGCTTTCCAGGTCGTACAGTGGTAAAGAATCTGCCTGCCAATGCTGGAGAAGCAAGAGACTCAGGTTCAATTCCTGGGTCGGGAAGATCCCCTGGAGAAGGAGGTGGCAACTCACTCCAGTATTCTTGCCTGGAAAATCCCATGGACAGAGAAGCCTGGTGGGCTACAGTCCACGGGGTTGCAAAGAATCAGACATGACTGAAGCGCCTGAGCACACACACACGTTCTAACCCAGGGGCTTGGAAGGAGCTCTTGACGGATTTAGATCTAGTACCTTTAGCCATAGTTGAAGCTATGAGAGCAGCTAAGATCACCTAGGGAAAGAGGATTGAATGGGAAGACTCAAGTTTGGGGGGCATCAACATTTAAGGACCATAGGCTGCAGAACAGGGGGACAGAGAAGGAACAGTGGGGCCAGGAGACATTCTAGTCAACAGGACAATGTTCCTGGCTTGTTTTTCCTCAGTCTTGAGAGCCTCAAGTCAGAATGTTTTTATTTACCTTGTTTCAGTTGTGAGACTGAAATGAGATAGATTATGGCACTTGCTTGACCTAATGCTAGGCAAAAAGCTTGGTAAGTAATAGCTATTATTTTAATCCAACAAATTATTGAGCATCTGCTATAGGCAAAGTAGACTAAGTCTGCAGAGACCTAGGCTGTCTAAGGGGTGATGGTCTGCAGAGAATTGGGCTTGGTTTTCCTTCCCGAGAAATATTTCTGGTTGGTCTGGGGCTTCCGCAATAGACTGGAAGCCCACGCTGCCTCCAGTGCCGCTGCCACTTCTGCCCCCAACCTTGGGACACTACTGTCAATTATCTCTTGGCTTACAAATCTGGTATCTAGGATAATTGTTGAGTACCCGCTGGAAAGATGCCACCCACTCTCTTCAATGGGAGCAGACGTCTCAAGTCGACAGGAGAGCAGAATAAAGAGCTGGTGGAGAGGAAGGAAGTCTGCTCTGGGGCTCAGACTGTGTTGGGGTTGCAGGTTTGGCTCTACCCATACCTATTGAGTGACCTCAGGCAAGTCATTTTCCTTCCTTAGCATCAACGGCCTCATCTGCATGAGGGGATTATTAAGAAAAAAAAAATACTAATTTTACTTTGGGGCCAGATGTAGGGAGCTGTGAAAATAATACTTTGGGATTATCACAGCTGTCCTTACTAGGTGCCTCCTGGACCAGGTGAAAGGCTTATGGGCTAGAGCCAGTCAACAATAGCCAACACACCACAGGGGTACTGAGAGCATAGGGAACTTCTCCCAGCTAAGGAAACCTGGCTGGCTGGGCAGGGAGGAGTGGTCTACCCACTCTTACAACACAGCCAGGCTTATGGATCTTAGTTTCGTGACCAGGAATTGAACCTGGGCCCTCAGCAGTGAAAGCGCAGAATCCTAAGCACTGGACTGTCTGGGAATTCCTTTTGACCTTTCATTTTGCCAAGAAGAAGAGCCCTGGAAATTGCACGTGTCCCTGTTTCCCTGCTTATTTCCCATCAGAACCCCTTCCTTACAGAGAAGTCGTCCCACCTAGCAGGGTTAGGAGTCCTCCCTTTGTTTCCTCAACCCTGGTCATTAGGTCAGTATTCTTTCCCCCCAGAAGCACTGAGGTCCCTCCACCCTAAAAGAAAGGAGTGTGTGTATCTATTCAGGAGGGAGAGGACTGGGGCTGAGCCCTGAGAATGAGGGTCTTCATGCCACAGTGAAGATCCTGAGGCTGGAACTAAGACCCAGTGTAGCCCAATAAATATTTTTAAAAAATACTCTGTTCTCAGTAGGATAGGTTCTGGATGCTTGGTGAAAAACAGATTTGAGTCTTCAGAGACTCTACTTGGCTACCTCCATCCTCAACTTACAAGGTATTCTCTGTTCTTCCAGAATCTTCTTTTTCTTCCCTAAGCCTGGAATCCACCTTCAGGTGAGATACCAAATTCCCTCTCCCTGACCTCCATCCTCCATTTAGTTCTCAGAGAACCAGCCCTTCAGGCACAGAATAATCAGGAGGTCTAGGACTCCTGGAACCCCCACTTGTAGATCTCCTTCAGTGCATTTCAGCCTTCCCCCTGCCAAGTTCCCAGGCTGCTCGGCTCTGGGGACAGAGGCGGGTGGGGAATTGGCAGTGTATAGCTCTTATCCCCTTTATCTCTCCAGCACTCTTCCCCCAAGCTCTCTGGATGGCAAAATGGGCCATAAAAGGATTAAAGAGATATAACAGATGATCTATTAATTAAGGACTTTAATTAGCCCAGGCCTCGGCCAAGCAAAAGCACAGTGTGGGCTGCTAAGAGCAGACTGGGGAAAAAAACAAGCTGAAAAAAAGCAGTGCTGAGTTTGGTTAGCGAGGTTCTTAGGGGTGACTCTGCCTTCTTGGCCCAGGAAATAAATGTCCCTGGGACCGAATGAGACAGATAGTTTTCTCCTGGAAACTTCTAAAACTGAATGTCAAGAGGAGCGGAATGGGGGAGCCTGAATCATTGACTTGTAGATGTGGAGGGGCCCTCAGAGGGGATGAGTATGGGGGTGCTCACTGAGGAAGGAGAACCGAGACAAGTTGCTTCTGGGTTGGGG
Source organism: Neotragus moschatus (assembly GCA_006410615.1). Taxonomy (NCBI): domain Eukaryota; kingdom Metazoa; phylum Chordata; class Mammalia; order Artiodactyla; family Bovidae; genus Neotragus; species Neotragus moschatus. The sequence goes on along the minus strand of SJYA01002495.1, from coordinate 320,965 downwards.
GCTCCCCTCCTGGGCCTGCAGAGCAGACCCTTCCTTTCCTAGGACTACACCCCATCTCCTAACTTGCTCTCCCCTCACTTTTTCTTTCTTCCTCGCTCTATCCCTTGTCCCCTTCCCTTCTCCCAGAATTTCTCTCCTTCTCCTCCAGGCTGGGCCACCTCGCCCCCCTCCCCTTTCTCTTTCCTGTAACTTAAGCTGTTGTTGGGAGTTGGAGGAGCTGGGCTGGTTTGAAAGGAGGCCCCACTGCTTTTCAGGGAGGAATTGAAACCATGGAGCTGGGGGTGAGGGGAGCAGAGGGGGAGGGGGGCAACTTGAGAAATCAAAGCGGCTGCAGCTCCATCTGGGAAACCAACATTGATTTACTAGCAAGGACCTGGCTCTCCAACCCACACCCCAACCCCAGCCCTGTCCCTCCCCCTCCTTCCCTGGACTTTGCTTTGTGGTGATAACTGGGGGGATGAGGAGGCCTGACTCCCTCTCTGAGCCTGAAAGGCTGTTCCTGTCCTAGAAGAACCAGCCTGGAGGAGCAAGGCTGCCCCCCCCCAACCCCTGGGAACCCTGGCTGAGCAGGGCTGCAGATGCTTCTAAAGGAGCTGGGTGTGGGAGGGGACTCCCAGGAAGGAGGAAAGCCCCTCAGTCCAGGCAGCCTAGCCTCACAGATTCAGTTCTGCTTTGGCTTGACTTGACCTCCCTCCCCAGAGATGTGGGGCTGGGCTGGGGGTGCTGACAGGAGGAGGCCACTGCTGCTTCATCTGTTGTGGCCTTTCCCTTGGAAGGGGGCGGGATTTGGGGTCCTGGAGTGGAAAGTAAGAACAAGAAAAAGAAAATCTACTTGAGTGAATTCGTTTGTGTTGAAGCTCAGCGTGGGCTGTGGACACCCCTTGGTTTGAGGGGAGACTCAAGGCCATTCTAGATGGCAGTGCCACCTCTCTCCTGCCCTCCTCGCCCCTCCTTTTCACCTTGCTCTTCCTCTGTCAGGTCCTTAAATTCCTTGAGATGTAAGAGCTCTCTAAAGGAGCCTCAGCAATGAGAATAGGGTTTCAGGAGTCCTAGACACCACTGCCAGATGGAAGCAGAAATCAAAGTGAGTCACAATCCCAGGAAATGTTTGTGCAGGTTTTTGACTGACTACCTGGTCCTCCTCAATTGGGGGAGAGGGGTTGTTTTTGTTTGTTTGTTTGGTTTGGTCTGTGCTATGGGCCTGTGGGATCTTAGTTCCCCAGCCAGGGATCAAACCCCTGCCCCCTGAAGTGGAAGCGTGAAGCCTTAACCACTGAACTGCCAGGGAATCTCCAAGGGGTGGGGGTTAGATCCCTGGACTCATTCCCCTGCACACTCACATCATTGGTATTTTTCAGGGTTCAAGCATCCAAAATTCAGGGCTAACTCTCAGGAAGAAGAAGAGGAAAAAGAAAGTGATGGTCGCTCAGTGTGTCCGAGTCTTTGTGACCCTGTGGACTGTAGTCTACGAGGCTCCTCTGTCCATGGGATTTCCCAGGCAAGAATACTAGAGTGGGTAGCCATTCTCTTCTCCAGGGGATCTTCCCAACCCAGGAATCAAACCTGGGTCTCCTGCATTGCAGGCAGATTCTTTACCATCTGAGCCATCAGGGAAGTCCAGTTCAGCATGTGTCCCCCACAAATCGAAACTTTTTAGAGCTCGTAGGACTCTATGGGATGGACCAGTCAGATTTCCTGCCTCAGGGCAATATTTCTGTAAGCCTGGAGTCCACAAGCATCAGAGTCAATGGAAGAAGGGCACCCAGGCAGGATCTGCCTATTAGAAATACAGGTTCCTGGGCCCTCCTAATTATAATCCCCAAGTGATTGTGGAATTTTAGTTCCCTGGCCAGGGATTGAACTCTGGGTCCTTGGCAGTGAGAACACAGAGTCCTAACCAATGGACCCCCAGGGAATTCCTCCCAATTGATTCTTATGCATGCTCTAGAGCTCTCTGTTTTCTAGACCAGTCAGTCAATTAGCTTTCAGAGCCCTGGTTAATCTTGGCAGCTGTCCAGGCTTGCTCTGATCCCCATGGCAAATGGCAGACCCATTCAATCACCTTTCAAAATCTGACCCTGGAGTATCTTTCCAGCAGTAATTTCTCCCACACTTGCCCCATTGTGGACAAGATGGACTGGCCCTTAGCATCCATTCTCACCTTCTTCTAGGTACCTTCCTGTACTGCAGAGGTTAGAAAGCCAAAAACTTGAGCCTCCCTTGCAGCTAGAGTTTAGGATGCAAAATGCATTCATTCAAGACTTGGAACGTGGAAGAGAGATAAGGTGATAAGGCCATGTTCTTGCTGCTCCAGCTATTTCTGCTGGCAGGCAAAGTCCTAGAGATGGTTTTTTTTTTTTTTTTTTTTCCCAGCAACAACACCTCATTCAGTCTCTTGATGACAGTAGCAGCCTGGCATCTATTCCTATGGGGCCCTGAGGCTATAGAGGTGTATCTGTGACCTCAGTTCCAGTGGCAGCCTCATCGTGGTTCTCCTTACCTGATTCTGGCAGAGGAGACTGCTCCTATTGGAGGCTCATTTCTCTGGCTACCTTAGAAAGTCCGCTCCTCCAGTCCCTCTCACAATTTTGCAAGCTCTAATTCCCTGTCATCTTAGTCTGCTTTGGCCGCCATAACAAAATGCCATAGAGCAAAGGGCTTAAAAACAGCAATTTATTGTCTCCCTTCTGGAGGCTGGAAGTCTGAGATCAGGGTGCCAGTACAGTTGGGCTTTGGTGAGGGCTCTCTTCCTGGCTTGCAGATGGTGTCTTCTTGCTGTGTGCTCACATGGCTTTCCTTGGCACATACCTGTAGAAGAGAGAAAAATCTTCTTTTCTCTCTTTTTAAAAAATTATGTATTATTTTTATTTATTTGGCTGCATTGGGTCTTAGTTGTGGCAGGAGGGATCTTGATCTTCGTTGCAGCATGCAGGATCTTTAGCTGCAGCATGCAAACGCTTAAGATGTGGAATGTGGGATCTAGTTCCCTGTCCAGGGATCAAACCCAGGCCCCCTGAATTGGAGCATGGAATCTTAGCCGACCACCAGGGAAGTCCCTTGCTCTTCTCATAGAGTCACCAATCCTACTGGATTAGGATTCCACTTTTATGATCTCATTTAATCTTAATTACCTCCTAAAAACCCTCTTCCCAAAAATATTCACATTAAGGGTCAAACTTAGGTATGTGAATTTCAGGGGGACACAATTCAGTCCATACTGGTATTAAATATCCTTCTGCATAAAGCACCTAGAGTGGTGTTCATTTCTGGCACTGAATCCTGACTTTACCCATGAATTAGAGCATTTGCTATGTGTTACTTATGACGTCTAACTAGCATCCACTCTCAACAAAGTCATCTCTTGAGGGCACAGGTGTCTTAGTTTTTATACACACCCTATGCTTACACAGTAGGTGTTCAGTAAACATTTGTTAAGGAATCAATGCCCTCTATAAGCAGGACAGAGCCTGAAGCACTTCTTGGGTTGAGTAGTCTAGAAATTCAAGTATCCTGCTCTGGATGCCGCAGTCCAGCTCCCTTACTCTGACCACTTTGCCCCATTCTGGAGCCTATACTTCAGAAGGGGAGAAGCTAAGCTCTGAGGAAGAGAAGTGAGCAAACCAGGTCTGGGTTTCCAGTCTCCATTTTTGGCAAGATTATCCAGTTCTTGAAGACATATTTAATTGCAAACATGTTCTTGTCCCTAATCTTAGAAGGGATAAACAACAAATTTGATATAATGGTGAGAACTCATGAAGTGGACCCAGGAAATCTAAATGCTCAGGTCCTGGCCTTAATAGGCCACGGCTGACCTACTTCCTAGCTCTCCAGTTTTCCGTGACTCACTTTGCTTTGGAGTATCAGTTTCTCTATCTGTAAAATGGGTACAATAAATCTTATTCCTTTTGAACTGAGGACTGAATGATAAAATGGATTTTCAGGAACAATTGCTTTGGGAAGGGACACTTGACTCTTTAACCTGGACACAAAATGTCAAGCAGAGGTCACTCAGAGGCCTGAACACAAGCACACAAGTTGGACCTCCTAATAAGGCAGTGTGTTGGAGCCCAGCATAGGCCTCCATAGCGGAAGAGGAGGCTTAAATCTTGGCTCCAGGTCCTTGCTACATTCCCTGGGATGGGTCACTCACACTCTCTGAAGCTCAGTCTTTTCATCTACAATATGGGATATTAACCTTCTCTCTCTGAGGGTTGGGAGGATTAGATGAAGTGGCAAGTGAGCTGTAACGTTCCTTAGTGGACACTCAGTTCAAGTTGTTAGGATTTATATTTTCTCCTCTCCCTCAGTCAGGTAGAGGCAGCTGGAGGGGAGGCTTCCAGGGAAATTGGAGCAGGTGTCAGACTTCTAATAAGCCCTGAGGAGTTCAGGAGGCTTTGCTCCATGGCTGGGTCACTCTGATTAACCCTTGAGGGATTCTGTAGTCTGAGAACTGGCAACATAGATGAACAAATATGTTAATATTGGGCTAAAGTAAAAATCTACAAGGGACTTCAGTTTGGGGGACAGGGTGACAAGGCCTCTTTGAAGCTGAGGCTGACCCAGTCTTTTGACACCCTCCTCCACACAACTCTAAGCATCCCCAAAGGAGAGAAGCTGACTCATTAGAAAGCAGAGAAAGAGATCAGGACCTCGCCTGAGCCCTCTAAATGCCTCCGTTGGTTGCTAAGGCTCTTCCTGTTGAGGGTGCCTTTGCAGGAGGGGTAGGTGTATCACCAAGGATAGAACTGGGAGAGGAAGGTCCTACCTAGAGGGTGGGGGTCATTGGGAGGAGAGAACTCACTTCCCTCCTCTCTCCGGGAAGCTTTCCTACCCTGCAGCTGGTGCCCTAAGGATTCCCCCGCCCCATCCCAGGCCCTTTCCTTAGAGAGAGCCTGCTGAGCCTGGAATGAAAAGAATCTCAACTACAAACAGACCTCCCGGAGGCACCCCCAACTCTCCTCCAACCACTCCAAGGCAGCTAAAGACTGGCTTCCTGGAGCGGGAGACCGGGACTGAGAGGCTAGGGTGGGGTTTGGGCTATGCTGGGCTTGGAGTTGGGGCCTCAGTGGGGGGACTTTTTGCTGGAGAGGGATGGGTGGGGGAAGGATTGAGGGGAGGGCAGGAACTAGGCCATACAAAAGCCATATTTTTTTCAAACCCCAAATCAGAACTGGGAAGAGTATACTGGCAGGGACCATGGGATTGGGTGTTTGAAATCAAGCCCGGCCCTAGCTATAAGGTCTCCACCCCAGCAGTGCAAGCAATCACCCAAATATATGAGGAGAGAAAGAAGCCAGTCTTTCCCCCTCCCACCCTACCCCCAGCCTTCTCTGCCTCTCTGGACACTGGGGCGTGGTGGGCCAGGGAGTGTCTTGTTTGGTCAACTCTCCAGGAGCCAGACGCTCCCAGCCCTCAGTCTGAGCTGTACAGCTAAGTCTGAGACGGCTGCAAATGAGCTTTGAGGAGTCGGAGGGCAGGGGCTGGAATCAGAGGAAAGCTGGACAGACCAGCCAAAAGGACCAAAGGCACCGCGCCAGAGAGGCCCCCTCCTGCCTGCCACACTTCCCCAGCCCTGGCCTCCTGCCAGCTGTCCCCTGGGAATCCCTCCCCCCTCCCTCCACCTGGATCCAGCCTAGGGCTTGGATGTGAGTTAGCCAGGGCTGTCAGTGGCCACGGATGCCCAGGCAGGGCATTAGTGGGGGAAACCCTGGGGAGGTGACCAGAGAGGACAGGCTGCTGAAGCTGGAAGCTGCCTTAGGCACGATGACCTCTTTGCAGGGGCCGCTCTCTCTGGCTTGTATAACACAGCTCCTGCCAAGGGTGGTATATAGAAAGGCACGGAGCCCACAGCGGGCTGGGGAAGGCCGCTGAAAAGGCAGCTTAAGGGCTTCCTGCTGGGTGAGATGGATTAGGGGCCTGTGGGGAGGGAGCCAGGCAGTAAGAAAGGCACTGGCCCAAAGCCAGAGCCCCTTGGCCCAAGGCCCTCTGGGATCAGGAGCCCCTGGGTGTCTGGCAGGCGAGGGTCAGCGTGCTCCACCTGGACAAGGGGCGGGGAGGATGGGGGCCCAGTCAGGGAGACACACTGTGTTGAGGAGATACCATGGGGTCCCTGTAACGGGAAGGGGAAGGAGACACTCCTGAGTGAACTAACCAACTTCTAGTAAGAAAAGGGAGAAGAGACAGAGTTGATACACCCTGCTCTTCAACACAGGAAATCGCTGGGTCTCCCTGCTACCTCCCAGAGTGGAGGGGGAACGAACAACCCTTGCTACCCATAGATGGCCCCCTCTGCTTCCCAGGGACCCCGATATGGAATAAAATGAAGGGGACTCACCTGGTCCTAAAGTTGCCACACAGACTTTGATTTAGGGGAAGAGTCCAGGTGGCCACCGAGACAAAGTGTCGACGGAGAAACCCTGGCTGGTGCCTGGACTGTGCCATGGGGGCTGGCTTCACTCTGGCCCTCAGCTCCGTGGTCTCATCTGTGAGACAGTATCTCTTGAGGCCACACTGTGGAGTGGGGTGAGCAAGTGGTAGAAGAGTCAGGAGGTCAGACTGTCCCGCTGAATTTCGGTTTCATCACCAGTCAACTGTGGAGAAAAAAATCTGTTCCACTTTGTGCATTGTCAAGAGCTGACACAGGCAGTCTGGAAAATTTAAATGTGAGGTTCCAAGACACCCAGGGCTTCCCAGGTGGTCCTAGTGGTAAAGAACCTGCCTGCCAATGCAGGATTCACAAAAGACGTGGGTTCGATCCCTAGGTCGGGAAGATCACCTGGAGAAGGGCATTGCCACCCACTGCAGTATTCTTGCCTGGAGAATCCCATGGACAAAGGGGCCTCCATGGGGTCGCAAAGAGCTGGACACAACAGAAGCGACTTAGCATGCACGCATGCACCAAGACATCTTTATCCCTGGAGTGTGTGTAAAATGAGGAGTGTTCCTAGGAGGGGAGAGAACATGGAGAATAGAGACCACCCCATGGGTGCTGTCCATCTCTTTCCATCTTTACAAGGACATTTAGAGCATGATATTATTGCCCCCATTTCATAGATGAGAAAAGTGAGGCTCAATAACATTATGCAATTTCTTATCCAGGTTTATAGAAGCTTATATAATGGAGCATCCAAATTAGAAGGCAAGACTCTTGGGTCTTTAAGAGGTTAAATGGCCCCAGGGCTTGGAAGCATTATTCCTCTGTTCCTATGCTTAGAGGATTTCTCTCCAGGTTTTATTCCTTCTCCTTCCAGATTGGGCTCAGACAGGAAGCAGGCTTGGATCTCAAGATGCTTCCCCATGGTGCAGAAGGGTTGAAGGGTTGGCAAAGTGGATGAGGCAGTCAGAGAAGGTACACGTGGCCACTGGGGCCATTCTCTGGGGAGAAGGGGCTCCAGCCATGGGTACTTCAAGCTCAGGGCATCCCTGGATCAGAGCTGCCCTGTCTCCCAACTCGGCTGGGCCAGCCCCCTTCTTTGTGCTCAGTTTTTTCCCACAGCCCTGTAAGGGGGGTGCTGGGATCCCAGTCCCACCCCCTCCTGCTGGGCAGCACCCCACCAAGCCCCACCGCAGAAAGCTTAGAGTGGAGCAGGAGGGGGGTGTCCTTATTCCAAGGAGGCCTCGGCACCCTTCTCCCTTTCTGGGGAACAAGAAGCTTGCTAACGGCTTGGGCCCCTTCCCCAGCCCCTGGCCCCAGCCCTGGCTCCCCCAGACAAAAAGCTGCTTTACATGAGAAGAGCGGACTGGCCTGGCCTTACCCGGGCACTCAAAGAGACGGCAGCCCCTGACAGCCGGGAGACTGCCCCTTCCCCCACACCGAGGTCTCGTTTAGTTGCAATTAGCAATTCTTTGCAACCCACGGGGCTGAGGGGGACGAGCCCCCTTACCTCGCAAACCCTAGTCTCCCTGCCTGGGCTCCCCTTCCCCCTCCCCTCTCCTCCCTCCCTCCACACCCCTCCTCGCCGCTCCACCCGCCCGCTCTCCCGCTAGTCCGTCGACTTCCTTGGAGTTCTCCAAACAAGGAAGCACCTAGAGGTGCCAAGCCAGGGGCGGCTTGGTTCGGGGTGGGGCGGGCGTGGAGAGGACCCCCTCCTCAACCCACACTGCACTGCCTCCTCTTCCTTCCTCTCTTCCCCCTTGCCACCCCCTCTCTGTAGAAGACTTAGTTTTTGGATCTGGAGGAGCGGAGACGGAAGGAAGTTTTCAGAGATCTGAGGACGGGAAAGAGAGTGAGCGGCGGTTCAAGACCGGGTGATGAGGAAGGCGGAGGTACGGTCTCAGAGAAAGTCGGACACTCGCCTCTTCTCCGTTGGCTGCCTCCCGACCCCCATCCCCTCCGAGATGCTGCAGTTTGGGTTCCCCCTTCATTCACCGAGCCTCAGTGTAGGGCTGGGTCCTAGAGCCCTGATTCAGGCAATGGGAGGGTGCTGCCGCTAGGGAAGTGAAAAAAGTGAAATCAGATCCCAGAGCACTTTTTCAATTCAGTTCAGTCGCTCAGTTGTGTCCGACTCTTTGCGACCCCATGGACTGCAGCACGCCAGGCTTCCCTGTCCATCACCAACTCCCGGAGCTTGCTCAAACTCATGTCTATCGCGTGGGTGATACCATCCAACTATCTCATCCTCTGACGTCCCCTTCTCTTCCCACCTTCAATCTTTCCCGGCATCAGGGTCTTTTCCAAGGAGTCGGTTCTTCGCATCAGGTGGCCAAAGTATTGGAGTTTCCGCTTCAGCATCAGTTCTTAGGCTTACACAGATCCGTTTCTTGGCGTCTGGTCCCCGCGGACGATGAGGGTGAGTTGAGGGGTGAGGTCCAACCCCTTACTCCTTTAGTTGTTTCGTCCTTGGTCCTCTCCTCCCTTCGGTCCAAGTCTCTAGTAGTAGGTTTTTCTGTCGCCACCAGGGGGCAGCCTGGATACAGTAGGAGCTCCGGAGCCGGCAGAGTCTGTACCCTACCGCTAGGGCGGCCTCCCCGCACCCAGCCGCCTTCCTTTACCCTTGGACCGCGACTGAGCATCCCCAGAAGAGAAGATCCCATCCTTTAAGAGAGTTCGCCCTGATTTTAAAGAGAGGTAGAACAAAATGTCCAGCATGATGGTTCAGCTGGCCATCGAGGGACATAGCAAGGCGCTGCGACAAAGTCTCCCCTGGGCTCATCTCAGCCTGCCCGCCTCACAGCTTTTTGGGAGGAGTTGGGGATCCTTGTTGGTACTGGGGTCCTCAGGATTTATGAAGGGAATAGGACAAGAAGGACTTGGAAGTAGAGCAGGGGATTCATAGTTGAGCTGAGATGAGCTGGGTGGTTTTGGGTGGCCCCCTCCCCTGGAGGAGGAAATGGCAACCCACTCCAATATTCTTACCTGGAAAATCCCAAGGACACAGGAGCTTGGTGGGCTACAGTCCATGGAGTTGCAAAAAGTATGACACAACTGAGCGACTGAGCATAGCACAGCTTGGCTCCCTGTTTTAAGTATTGATACTATACTACCCACCTCAGGGTGTGTGTTGGGGGGNCGGCTGTGCCGGTCAGCACGTCAGCCCCCAGGGGTGCGCCGGTCCCCTGCAGGCGGTGGCCGTGGTCCTGCCTGCTCGCCTCTGAGAGTCAAGACAGCCCGATCCTGTCAATAAACGGTCTCGTGCAAAACAAGCCTGGCGTGCTGCAGTCCATGGGGCTGCAAAGGGTTGGACACGGTTCAGCAATTAAGCAGCAGCAGCGGAACAGCAGTGTCTTCTGCAGTGTCTGAGCCCCTGCCGTGCGCTGGGCTCAGGGTGAGCAAGGGTGGGGAGCTGGTGTAGCGCCCCAGAGACACAGGGGAACTNCCTGTCAATAAACGGTCTCGTGCAAAACAAGCCTGGCGTGCTGCAGTCCATGGGGCTGCAAAGGGTTGGACACGGTTCAGCAATTAAGCAGCAGCAGCGGAACAGCAGTGTCTTCTGCAGTGTCTGAGCCCCTGCCGTGCGCTGGGCTCAGGGTGAGCAAGGGTGGGGAGCTGGTGTAGCGCCCCAGAGACACAGGGGAACTCGAGGCTCAGGAAAGAGAGCACTTAACAAGCCTTAGTGCTGAGACTGGGACTTGCAGTTCTGGTGGCAAAATCTTGCATGTGTTTAGCCGAAAGGCCCATCTCGCGAGCACAGTAAAGCCGGCCCAGCGCATGGGGGTGCCTGGCTGTGACGTCAGCCAGTCTATAAAGCATCAGCTGGACAAATATTTTTTGAGCCTCCAGGACATACCAGGCCCTGGACTGGACCCCTGGGGTACCGTGCTGCTCACAGACCCAAAAGTGAACCAGCTCAGACCATCCTGCCCAGAGGGGATACTGGAGCCAAGCCTGAGGGAAGCAGAGAGTGAGCAGCTTGAGTACTTTGGGAAAAGGAATGCGGCAGCACCAGCTCCCAGCCCAGCCGCAGCCTCCTTGAGGTTCATTCCAGGGTCACCTCCTCCNATGTGTTTAGCCGAAAGGCCCATCTCGCGAGCACAGTAAAGCCGGCCCAGCGCATGGGGGTGCCTGGCTGTGACGTCAGCCAGTCTATAAAGCATCAGCTGGACAAATATTTTTTGAGCCTCCAGGACATACCAGGCCCTGGACTGGACCCCTGGGGTACCGTGCTGCTCACAGACCCAAAAGTGAACCAGCTCAGACCATCCCGCCCAGAGGGGATACTGGAGCCAAGCCTGAGGGGAGCAGAGAGTGAGCAGCTTGAGTACTTTGGGAAAAGGAATGCGGCAGCACCAGCTCCCAGCCCAGCCGCAGCCTCCTTGAGGTTCATTCCAGGGTCACCTCCTCCTGGAAGCCTTCCCTGATTCATCCCTCCTCAGCCTGGGTCAGGCACTCCTCCAGCTCCCACAGCTCTGTCTTCTTATGTTATTGTGTCTCTGAGTCCCCACCAGCCTGGGAGCAGCTTGGGGACAGGGGTTCATCTGCAATACTGTTTCAGAGCCTGGCGCTGCCAGCCACCAGGCACCCCTCACTGGTTGGTGAGCTCCTAATGGTCAGCTCAGCAGGGTTCAGCTCGGATTCTTCAAGATCGCTTCCTCTGAGCCTAGAGTAGGACCCAGCCAGGGCAGGTGTTTTAAGTTGTTGTGGTTCAGTTGCTAAGTCGTGTCTGATTCTGTGTGACCCCATGGACTGCAGCACGCCAGGCTTCCCTGTCCTCCACCATCTGCCAGAGTTTATGATGCCATCCAACCATCTCCTCCTGCCCTCAATCTTTCCCAGCATCAGAGTCTTTTCCAATGAGCCGGCTATTCGCATCAGGTGGCCAAAGTACTGGAGCTTCAGCTTCAGCATCAGTCCTTCCTGTGAATATTCAGGAGTTCTGCATTTGTTGAAGAAATGAACTTGGAGTCCTGGTGTGCGTGGACAGGCATCTCACGCGGTCCTCCCGACACACCTGTGCTGGAGGGTCCTGTAACCGTCTCATGGTGTAGGCTGAGCTGGGGGTGTGGTTGGTACATTTCTTCAGGTCAGTTCAGTTCACTCACTCAGTTGTGTCCGACTCTTTGCGACCCCAGGAGCTGCAGCACACCAGGGAGCCCACCCAAACCCGTGTCCATCGAGTCGGTGATGCCATCCAACCATCTCATCCTCTGTCATCCCCTTCTCCGCCTGCCCTCAGTCTTTCCCAGCAGCAGGGTCTTTTCCAATGAGTCAGCTCTTCGAATCAGGTGGCCTAAGTATTGGAGTTTCAGCTTCAACATCAGACCTTCCAGTGAACACTCAGGACTGATCTCCCTTAGGATGGGCTGGTTGGATCTCCTTGCAGTCCAAGGGACTCTCAAGAGTCTTCTCCAACATCACAGTTCTAAAGCATCAATTCTTTGGCGTTCAGCTTTCTTTATAGTCTAACTCTCACATCCATACATGACTACTGGAAAAACCATAGCCTTGACTAGATGGACCTTTGTCGACGTATTTCTTAAGCAGACAGATTGATTACCCTTCCTGACTGAGCAGCCGGATGAGGTCTCGTGAAGAGGCCACCTGCCTAAAGCCACCACCCAGATCGGAAATTGCAGACCGGAGCTCTGAGGCCTCCACCCGCCTCCCGCAGGTATCATGGTCCCCAATAGTAAGTGAGTCCTTCCTGCCGCAGATGGCCTTGCCTGGGCGGGACCTTCACGAAAGCAGCACGCAACGAGTCTCTGTCCAGCTGCCCACGCGGCCCTGCGCCCGGGACCCACCCGCGCCGTGCGGGGTGCCAGGCCGTCGCACTCCTCCGAGGTCCTGTCGCAGGCGTGTCGGCTGCTCACCCTTGGGAGCCACTCAAGGGGCTTCCAGTGGGCGGCCCCTGTGCGCACTTCTGCTGGGTGTCCACCCAGGAGTGGGCATGCCGAGTCACAGCCCAGCAGATGCTGCCAGACAGGGCGACTGAACTTCGGCTCAGAGCGCCGGAACCAGCTTCCCCCGCAGTGACCTGTCTGTAGATCTCAGGTCTTCTTTCCGGGGGGCGGTTGCTGACCCTCGGTGTGGTTCGATCTGTACTCCCCGAGGATGAAGAATCTGAACGCCTGCTCATGCTCACCGATCGTCTGAATATCCTCTTTGCTGAGCTAACCCGTGTTTGCTTTATCTGCTTTTTTCCCTCATGATTTGCGGTTGTTCTTTATTCTAGATTGAGATTTTTTTTTGTCCCGCGTTCGTACTGCGAACATCTCCAGCTTTGGCTCGCGGGGTTCCTGGTTCGGAGCCTAGAAGAGGACCCCGCCCGGAGCAGGCATTCCGAGTTGTTGTCGTTCAGCAGCTAAGCTGTGTGTGCCTCTTTGCAACTCCAGTGCCTGCACAGGGCTCAGCGCACTGTGGCCCCCTGCTCCTGGCAGGGCAGGGCGGCCCCGTTCTGTCTCTTTCAGAGGGAATTGCCCTTTTTCAGGGCCTCCCCTGGGGAGTTCCTTACCCTGTCCAGCCCAAGGCACCAGGGGTACAAAGGGGGCCCTTGCTGCCAGCTGGGCTGGCCGGCTGGCACTGCTCCTACAGGCCCCGAGGTATCGTGGCTCCCGTGCGAGCCCCTCGAGACCCCTTTCTTGCCTGATCCCCGGCCCTGCCCAGTCCTGACATCACCAGGATCCCACCTCACACTCTGCGTCTCAGGGACCCAGACCCCTGCTAAGCCCAGGCTGAGTGTGGTTACCAGCGCCTGTCTGGTGTTAACCACGTGCCCCTTACGCTGGGTGGCCCAGAGGTCAGCGGCTCGGCCCTCAACTGTCCTGTCCACTGGGACACCCGGGGATGGGGGCCAAAATCTACTGAGTACAGGCTCGAGCCACAGCCGCCGCGCCCCCCTCCCCGGGCCGCCGCCCCCCCTCACCGCCTCGGCCCCTTCTTGGGAGGTGCTGGTCCTCAGGACAGTGCAGAAGCCCCGCTGCTAAGGCTGGAGTTCAGGCCTATGACTGCTTTGTGCTCCTTTTGTTAACACCAGGAGAGGAACCACCACAAACCTCAGGCTTATCTGCCTCCTGGTTTCCGTGAAAACTCCGAAGGCTCTGGGTCACTTGCTGGGGAGAGAAGTAGCTGTCTGGGCTCCCTCTGAGCAGGCCGGCTGCCAGCCCTTGGGGGCACTGCAGGACGGGGAGGGAGGCTGGAGCCTGGGCTGGGAAGGGGCAAGGGCCGTAGAGGACCTGGGCAGCCCAAGGCCCTAGAAGTGACTGGCCTGGAGAGGGGCTCCTCCCCCAACTTTACAGGTGAACAAACTGAGGCTCGGAGAGGGGAAGGGACACTTGCCCCAAACCCAGCGTACTGGAGTCTCAGGGCCCCGGGAAGCCTGTGTTGTGGGCACATTGTTGGGAGTCACATCACAGTGGCTGTCCATCTTACTAAAACGGTGTGACCTTGCTCGGGGCTGGCGGGGTTGACAGGCCTCGCTTCCACCCAGTGCACCTGGGGCCCGAGCGTCCGTCTGCACGCCGGTGACCGGAGCCACCTTCAGATACATCATCAGAGGCCTTGCCCCTGGCTGGGGAGGGGGCTCCGGGGCTCCTGCCGCCTTCACCTGCCCAGTGCCAGTCCAAGGCCACAGGCAGAGCCGGCAGCGCCCCCCCCGTTCCCTCAGCCCCTGGACACCGGTCAGCAGCAGCGTGAGCTGCCAGGATGTCACCTTCCTGCCTCTCCCAGCCCCGTGGGGCTCCACTGCGGGGATTTGGTGCTGGAGGTAGGTGGGCAGTGTGAGGGGTGTGCTGTCCCCAGGCTGGGATGGGGGAACTGGTGTGGTCACAGCTCCCGTCCTGCCGGGCTGCAGGCTGACACCTTGACTGGGCGCCAGGTGGGCTCTGAAGGGTGGGCTCCGGCCTGCACCAAGGCCCACCCCAGGCTACAGCCAGGCCCTCAGTGAGCCCTTGAGTTGGAGTTTTCACTTGTGCCAGGGAAGGGCTCCCAACACCCCCAGCTGGGCCCCTGCTGGCGCCTGGGGAGCATGGGGAGGCAGGCAGGCTCAGAGAGGAAGGCCTGGCCTGCTTCCCTGGGCACGGTCCCGCTCCCCCGGCTCACAGAGACCCCAGCAGGGGGAGGGACCTGAGGTTAAACCAGGCTAAGGGAGTGCTGAGCGCCCTGGGGCGCTTGCCAAGGATGGCTGGCTCCGCCAAGGTCCTCTCTGCTCCCAGGCAGCCGCCGGGCGGGCTGAGAGCTGGGCTCTGCTCTGTTTTTAGTGGCGTTGAGTCCTCGTGGTTTAAACAGACTGTTTTAAGAAATGGGGAATTTGGGTAAAAGCCGTCTTCTGGGGCACTAAGGATATAGAAGAAATTCCTTCCAACCCCCTGCTGGAGTCAGGAATGGGCTGTCTGGCTCTGTGACCCGCCCCCACGCCGGCTCCTGGGCGCCTCTCTCCTTGTGAAGTACCCATGAGGGCTGGGGGCCCTCTCTTTTCACGGCCTGTGTGCACTCTAGCCAGCCAGCCAGCATCGGTGCGGCCGTTTACCATGCGGCCTTACGTAAATGTCTCACCTTCTGTGTCTATGATGTCTTGTCAACGTGCAGTGATGAGAGGACACCCTCGGGGTTGAGGATGAGAACCCGGCCGGGCCAGCCCCCTGCTCCTCCTCTGCGCCAGCTCCACCCCACCCCTTGACCGCACCGCCACACTGCTGCCTCTCCAGGGCCACAGAGGAGGCCTGGGGGGTCTCCGCCCACCCCACGCCTGACAAGCCGGGCCTGCAGCACTGCCGCTACCCCGAGCAGGGCACTTCCTGGGCAGCAGAGGCGTGCCCTGCCCCTTGGCAGTGGGCACAGGACACTGCCAGCCTTTCTGCCCAGGGACCCCCGGCCCCCACATCTCTTGCTCAGAGTCCAACACGGTGAGTCTGTTGCTTCAGGCTGGTTCCCCAGGGTCAGATCCTCAGGCCAGGTCCCATTGGCTGTGGGCCAGGCGGGTGTGAGGTTGGGACTTAGGGTAAGAGCTTTATCAGGTGTGCTTTCCTGCTGGCTCAGACAGGCAGGAATCTGACTGCAGTGCGGGAGACCAAGATAGGCCGGAGAAACAATCACCTCAGATAGGCAGCTAACACCAAAGGCAGAAAGCGGAGAGGAACAAAAGTGCCTCTGATGAGGGTGAAGGACAGAGAAAGAGCCGGCTTAAGACTACATGTTAAAAAAAAAACTAAGATCACGGCACCTAGCCCCCTGACTGCGTGGCAAATAGAAGGGGAAAAGGTGGACATGGTGACAGATTTCCTCTTCTTGGGCTCCAAAATCACTGCGGATGGGGACTGCAGCTGTGAAATCAGAAGGCTGCTTCTTGGCAGGTACGCNTAAGATCACGGCACCTAGCCCCCTGACTGCGTGGCAAATAGAAGGGGAAAAGGTGGACATGGTGACAGATTTCCTCTTCTTGGGCTCCAAAATCACTGCGGATGGGGACTGCAGCTGTGAAATCAGAAGGCTGCTTCTTGGCAGGTACGCTACGACAAACCTAGAGAGCGCGCTGAACAGCAGGGACATCACTCCGCCAACACAGGTCTGTAGAGTCAAGACCACAGTCTGCCCAGTGGCCATGCATGGTGGTGAGAGCTGGACTGTAGCGAAGGCAGAGTGCCAAAGAATTCATGCCTTCGAACTGTGGTGCAGGAGACCGCGGGAAGCCCCCTGGAGAGCAAGATCAAACCAGTCAGTCTTAAGGTAGATCAACCCTGAACACTCCCTGGAAGGACTGATGCTGAAGCCCCAGTATTTTGGTCACTAATATGAACAGACTCGTCGGAAGAGTCCCTGATGCTGGGAAAGATCGAGGGCAGAAGGAGCGGGGGTCAGAGGATGAGATGGCTGGACGGCATCGCCAATGCAACGAACACGAACTTGGGCAAACTCTGGGAGATGGTGAGGGGCAGGGTGGCCTGATGTGCTGCAGATCGTGGGGCTGCCAAAGACGGACACCCCTGAACATCAGGCGT
>SJYA01002495.1:173811-304556 GCA_006410615.1 Neotragus moschatus | reverse complement strand
TGTGACCCATAGACGGCAGCCCACCAGGCTCCCCTCATCCCTGGGATTCTCTAGGCAAGAACACTGGAGTGGGTTGCCATTTCCTTCTCCAATGAATGAAAGTGAAAAGTCAAAGTGAAGTCGCTCAGTCGTGTCTGACTCTTAGCGACCCCATGGACTGCAGCCTACCAGGCTCCTCCATCCGTGGGATTTTCCAGGCAAGAGTACTGGAGTAGGGTGCCATTGCCTTCTCCACAATGGACATGAGTTTGTGCAAACTCCAGGAGATGGTGAAGGACAGGGAAGCCTGGCATGCTGCAGTCCACGGGGTCGCAAAGATCGGACACGACTGAGCGACTGAATTGAGGAGCCTCACAGCATAACAAGGAAGGAAATTGCAAATGGAGGCCCCAGGTGGTTCTAGGGAAGGAATCACTTAGCACTGTTTCCTGTGGAATTTGCACACACACCCCTTTTACAAAGCCTGATTCTCTGTTGGGGAAGAAAACCTGCCCCATAGATGAAGAAGGGATGTGAGTTCCCACCCAGAGCTGAGGGGCGCTCTCGCCTCCAAAATCTGTCCTCGGGGAGTTTCACTGCGAGGACTGGACTCCAGGTCCTCAGAAGGGTCCGGGGAGGTTGGGCCTCTGGACACCTGGGATCTTGCCTCCTTCTGCGGCGGAGGTGCTGAGTCTCAGGATCTGGAAAACCCAGGAGGCCCTCGTGGCCACCCACCTCCCCTGGGAGGAAGGGATTTAATAGGGGTCAAGGGTTTGGAGCTCTGGGCAGGAAGTAGTTGTGAGCCAAAGGCAGGAAATGCTCCTCAAGAGCCATCCTCCCACAGCTAAACTCCTCGGAGGAGTCTGTTTGCCCGCACGCCCCTCCAGGAGCTGGAGGAGGGGCGACCTGGAAAGAGGAGAGAAAGCTGGGAGGAGGAAGGGGGCGGGGCCTGGCACTCACTGCCCCGCCCTCTCTCCCATCTTCCCGGGAGCCTCGCACTTGCAATTTCCCCCGCCCCTCTACGCCCTCCCCAACTTTCAGTGTATGGAGTTCTGTCCTGCCAAGAGCCTTTGGCCTCACAGTCAAAGCCCCCAGCAGTCTGAGGTCTCCTGGCCTTGGCTTCCACTACTTACACCCGGAGCATGAGCTGCCCCAGCCTCCCTGGCTGACTTGCTGTTCCGGCTGCTAGGCTGCTTTGGCCTTTGCTGTCCCCACCGCGCCTCTCTCCAAATCTTGGGAAGTCTGCTCAAAGCTACCTCCACGCTGAAAGCGGCCCTGGGCTCCTTTCACACCACCTTGTTTTCACTTGCCATTACACAAGCCACATTTTCCCTTATTTTAGAACTGAGAGCCTGTTTGTCTTTCCACCGAGGTGAGAGTTCCTAGAGCTCTTTTGTTTCCCACGGAGATAAAAGGTGAGCCACCTATGCCATTTAAAAAGTTCTTTAAAAAATTACTAAAAAATAAAAAATTCTAGTAGTCACATTAAAGAGAGTAAAAAGAAACAGGTGAAATTAATTTTGATAATAGATTTTATTTCACTCAGTAGATTCAAAATATGGTAATTTCCACATGCAATCCATATTAAAATTATTATTGCTATATATTATATACATATGTATTTCAAGCTAAGTCTTTGGAATTCAGTGTGTATTTAACACTCACAGCACCTCTCAATTTAGATTTGCTCAGTAGTCACATGGCTAGTGGTTACCATACTGGATATCCATACTGGATAGCACAGTTATAGAAATCAGGGATGGAGCCCCAGGTCTATGCTAAAGGTTCAGAAAGCATCATGTTTAAGAATCCTGGTTGTCTGAAATAGATTTCCAGGCTTTGACCACCAGCTCAGCTATTAGCTGTATGATCTTAGATATGCCCCTGAACCATGCTGTGCCTCAATTGTCTCATCTGTAGAATGGGTCTAACAAGCCTCATAAGATTATATGAAGTGCTTAGAACAATATCTGGCACAGTAGTAGTTGCCCTCTAAAGATTAGACATCTTCATTTCTGCAGGAGGCTAACTTTGGCCCCAAACAATTGTTAAGCCAAAAGACAGAATGAAAAAAAAAAAAAAAAGTCTTTTGCCTTGCAGCAGCTTGAGTCAGAAGTAAGCTGGGTGGGGTGAGTGAGTTTTTTCTTGAGAAGCTGGAATAGGATGGAAAAGGACAAGGCTATGGGTGGCTGGCAGAAGGCTCCTTCGAGGCCCAGACCAAGGTTTACGGCTGTGCTGTCATGGAATTTGGAAACAGGGCTGGGATGATTCACTGCTGAAATGAAGCTTCAGGGGTTCAAACAAGAGGAGGTCTGGAGGGCTGCAGCCTTGAGTAACCGCTCCAAGGAGCAGCGTGAGGTCTGGAAAACCTTCTGGTGGTGGGTGCCAGAGAGTTTGCCCAGTGCGCGGTGAAAGGGACTAGTTGGGACAAAGGGTCTGACTGGAGTCAGGCCTACCCCCGTCAGGTACTCTCCCTCCCTGGCTGCAGGCTTCCCAGGAAACGGAAGCGTCTGCTGGTTGCATTTTGAGGCCCTAGCGCCCTCTGCTGGACACGGGGACCTGGGGCAGCGGTAGCCGTATGAAGTGCTGGAAATAAGGCCTTGCTGTTTACTCACCAGGTCGTGTGCTATGAACTACAGCCCACCAAGCTCCTCTGTCCATGGGATTTCCCAAGCAAGAGTACTGAAGTGGGTTGCCGTTTCCTTCTCCAGGGGATCTTCCCGACTCAGGGATCGAACCCGCGTCTCCTGCACTGGCAGGCGGGTTCTTTACCAGGGATAAAGGGAGGGGAAAGTTCTATGCTGGATAGGGTCCTTCCTGATCCTCAGACACCACTGAGGCAACCACACAAACAGAATCCTTTGACAAGAATATAGGAAGCTTAAGCAAAATGAGCATCCCCCACGGTGTAATTGTCTATTGGATCATGTTCCTTTGCTCAGTTGGTGTAGATAAATGTATACATCCTAATTTCACCTCCTGGACGTGAGTCTGAGTGAACTCTGGGAGTTGGTGATGGACAGGGAGGCCTGGCATGCTGCAATTCATGGGGTCGCAAAGAGTTGGACACGACTGAGCAACTGAACTGAACTGAACTGAAGGCTTTAGAGTAGCCCTCCAGGCTCCTCTGTCCATGGGATTTTGCAGGCAAGAATACTGGAGTGGGATGCCATGCCCTCCTCTAGGGGATCTTCCTGACCCAGGGATTGAACCTGCGGCTCCTTTGTCTCTTGCATCGCAGGCAGATTCTCTACCCACTGAGTCACCTGGAAGCCCCATGCTACCTACTGCTTCTCTTAAATGCTCAGGACTGCTCTCCGTCTTTCATGAGTCTGTGTGCTCCATGAATCTGAACCTTCTGAGTTTGTCTGAGTCTCTGACCGCTGCAAACCGATGTTGAAAAATCCGGCCTAACATTTATTGATTTGTTGTGTGCTAAATACATGCCAGGGCTTCCCTGGTGGCTCAGAGGTTAAAGCATCTGCCTGGAATGCGGGAGACCCGGGTTTGATGCCTGGGTTGGGAAGATCCCCTGGAGAAGGAAATGGCAACCTATTCCAGTACTCTTGCCTGAAGAATCCCATGGAGGGAGGAACCTGGGAGGCTAGTCCATGTGGTTGCAAAGAGTTTGACACGACTGAACGACTTCACACCACACAAATACATGCCAGGTCCTGTGCCAAGCACGTTTATCTCACTGAAGCTCCATAATGGCTCAATAAGATGACTACTGTAATCTCCCCTCTTTTACAGATGGGGAAGTATATTAGTTTTCTATCGCTACATGACAAATTGTCACAAACCTCATGGCTTAAAACAACACATATCAGAAGTCTGAGGGTTTGATTTCTGGTCGGGGAACTAATCCCACATGTTCTAGGGCAGCAAAAAAGAAGTCGAGGCCTGGTTTAGTGGGTGGGCCCTCTGCTCAAAGCCTCACAAGGCTGTGGTCAAGGTGTCAGCGGGACTGTGTTCCCATCTGGAGGTTTGACTGGAGAAGACTCTGTTTCCAAATTCCATCAGTTTTTTGACGAAATTCATTTCCTCCAGGGTATACAGACCATCTCAGTTTCTTGTCTGTTACTGGCTGAAGGCAGTGCCTTTCCACAAGGGGTTTCCCAATGTATCAGTCAATGTCCTCCAGAGAAAAAGCACCAGTAGGATGTGTGTGTGGGTATAAAGATATTTATTCCGGGAAGTTAGCTTACATCCAAAAGGGAGCTGGCAAGTGTGAAATTCATAGGGCAGAGCAGCAGGGTAGAAACAGTCAGGCAGCAGCTAAAGCTGCAGTCTTAAGGCAGAATTTCTTTATTCCTCAGAGAAACTTCAGTTTTGTTACTTTTCTTTTTCTTTTTTTCTTGTTTGGCATAGCTTGCAAGTTCCCTGACCAGGGATGGAACCTCTGTTCCCTGCAGTGTAAGCCCAGAGCTCTAACCCACTGGACTGCCAGGAAACTCCCCAGTTTTATTCTGAAAGCCTTTTGATTGATTGGATGAGGCCAGGTGGCTCTAGTGATAAGGAACTTGCCTGCCAATGCAGGAGACATAAGAGATGCAGTTTTGATCCCTGGGTGGGGAAGATCCCCTGGAGGAGGGCATGCCAACCCACTCCAGTATTCTTGCCTGGTGAATCCCAAGGACAGAGGAGCCTGGTGGGCTACTGTCTGTGGGGTCGCAAAGAGTCGGACACGAGTGAGGTGACTTAGCACGCAGCACACACCCACATTATCAGGAATAATCTCCTTTACTTAGAGTCAAGTGTAGTATTCACCACATCTACAAATTACTGCCACAGAAACATCTAGATAAGTGGATGGGATTGAATAATGGGGTATTAGAGCCTGGCCAAACTGACATGTGACACTTGACATCACGCCTCCCATGGCCTCTTGCTTCCCCAAGCCAGCAAGCACCTTCTTTCCAGTGAGCTGTCTAGCAAGGAGTCATATATAAATCATATATAAATGTAACCAATCATGGGCCTGACATCCCATCCCCTCTGCCAGATTCTATAAAAATTGGAAGCAACTAGAGGGCTCCTCCGACAAGCAAGGAAAAGGGATCGCAGAAGAACATAAACCCCAGGAGGCAGGGACATCTTAGAGTCTGTCCACCACAGAAGCAGAGGCTAGGGAGAGGCCTGGAACCCCACAGTGGTAAAGCCTGGGGTCTGTTAAGGGCTATGCTGGAAGCCCCCTCCCCTGCTCTCTGCTAGTTCCACGCCCATGGGCTAGCCTAGCTGTGTGCTGTGCTTCTCATCTTTCCCTCATGCTCTTTCCCCAGACAACTCGGCCTCTTGTAGGTTCAACTGTCACTTGCAGGCTGAGGATGCCAAATCTGGATTTCCTGGCTCCCGACTGTCTGATTCTCATGGGCCTGTATTTCCACACGGGTGTTAGCATGTCTCTAATGCTACATGCTACATTGTGGTGAAGAGACCCTGGTGCAGTCTCAGCCTTGGCTCAGCCACCAGCACTTGGAGGAGCCTGGGAAGTCCCTGGACCTCTGCCTCTCAGTTTCCTGGACTCTTCTCACCCCTCCCCCCACTCCCCCCAGTCCTCTCCATTTACTTTCCCACATCTGTCCAACACACTCCATTCTCCCCATCTCTCAGTGAGATCTCTAGTATGGTTCCCCTCACATCTCCTCCCAAGTCACTCTGCACCCCAGCTGGCATGATCACATCATCCACTCCCAAAAACTTGTCAGTGACTTTCCACTGCCCTTGGCATCAGTGGTGAGCTCCTTGCTCTGACCTACCAGTCTCTGTGTGGCTGGGCTCTGGTTCACAACTCCAGCATCCTCTCCAGGACCTACGGTTCCCTGAAAGCTGAGTTCAGGCACCACTGTGGCCCCAGCGCCGCTCAGCACCAGGCCTGGAACCTAGGATGAACCACCACATACCTGGTCACGTGAAAAGAGTGGGGTGAATCAGGCAACCCTTCAGGTCCTCCTTGTGATTCCTCTAATCTCTGTCTGCTCCAACCAGTAACAGTAGCCCCGGGCAGCCAGGTGTTATTGCGAATAGATGGATCCCCAGTTGGCCACACCAGGCCCGATTGCCATTTCCATGCCTTTGTTTCTATTCCTTTATTGATGATTCTACAAATTATATGATTATATAGAGGGCATATTGTTTTGACCTGTATCCTAAACACTACACTGTGTATCAAAGTCTAAAGCTAATCAATATATTTACTTGTTTTCCTCCTAGACCAAAGAACTCTTTAACATAATTTATCATTTATGTTGTATATTTTAATTCTCTTCTTTAACCTCACTGGACATTATTATTATTATTTATATCATCAATACTTATTTAGATTTATGTACAGATCTTTTCACTTCTTAATAAATTTCTTTGAATTGAGATAGAGTTCATCATTGTATGTGTACAGTTCAGTGGTTTTTAATACAGTCACAAGATTGTACAATCATCACCACTAGATAATTTCATAACATTTTTATTATCCCCCCAATAAATCCTGTACTCATTAGTAGTCATCCCCATTACTTTCTTACCCTAGTCTGGGCAACCACTAATCCACCTTCTGTCTTTATGGACTTCCCCATTTTGGATATTTCATATAAACAGGATCACTCAGTATGTGACCTTTTTTGTGTCTGGCTTCTTTTATTTAACTTTATGTTTTAAAGATTCATACGTATCATAACATTTATTCCTTTTAATGTCTGAATGATATTCCATCGATGGAAGTTCCACTTCTGTTTATCCTTTCATCTGTTGATAGATGTTTGGGTTGTTTCCGCTTTTGTATACAAGTCTTCATTCCTTCCTGCATCTTAGACCTTCTGTTTGGCTTTCCTCTCCTTCTGCTTGAATTGCAACCTTTAGATTTTCCTTTGTGAGGCTCTGCTGGTAGCAAACTTTCCTAGTTTTACTAGTTTTCTTTGAAAATTCGCTGTTGAACTCTAGGTCAAAAGTTATTTTCTTCCAGCATGTTCAAGGTATCATTCATTCCACTGTCTTCTGGATTCCATTATTGGGTTGAGAAGACGACTCTGAAGGTTTTCTTTCTAGCTTTGGCATTCTGAAGTTTCGCTGTGATGTATCTACATGCAGGTTCTGGGTTTTTTTTTTTTTTAATTAATTAATTAATTTTTTTTTTTCATCTCAGGTGTACATGAGTTCCCCATGCAGGTTCTGTTTTGTGTGTCCTGTTTGGGTATTGGGACTCCTAGAACTTGTGGATTGACGCCTTATCAATACTGGAAAATTTGTAGTCATTATCTTTCAAATCTTATCCCTGCCACACTCTCTTGTCTTTTTCTTCTAGAACTCTGATTAATCTCTGATTGACTTTTTAAAATTTATCCTCCATGTCTGTCAGTCTCCTTTCTCTTTTTCGCCCCTCTTTTCCACCTTCTGGGTAATTTCTTCTGCCCCATCTTCCAATGCCTTTCTGGGATCCCACTCACCTTAGGCTTCACCTGGAAATTCATTAACTCTCTTGTCAAATATCTGTGATATCGTTGAGGAGATTTAAAAAATCTTTTACGCAGCATTTGGTGGTGTTTTCAGTGGGAAGGTTGGTCTAACAGTAGCCCATTATTACTGGAAATGGAAGTCCTTTATCCTCATTCCTCTTGTTTGTCATATATTCTCCTTTCCCTGCTGCCCCAAATTGGAGCCATTCTCGGACTGGCTTCCTTCCACCAGCCCTTTCCCTTCCTGCCCTTTAGAACTTTCCTACCGCAGAACTAGAACTGACTGTACCCCATTCAGCGGCAGCACCCTGAGACTTGTCTTGATTCACNTCTTAAACTTTACAGATGATAATGAGTGCCAAGAAAACTATGAAAATGAACAGAATGAAAGAGGTCTTGCCTTACAGACTATGAAGCCTCTTACAGACTAGGAATAGATAAACAGATCAGAACAGAATAGAGAATCCAGAAATAAGTCCCACTACCCAGGTTCGATCCCTGGGTTGGAAAGATCCCCTGGAGAAGGGACTGGCAACCCACTCCAGTATTCTTGCCTGGAGAATTCCAGGACAGAGAAACCTGGTGGGCTATAGTCCATGGAGTTGCAAAGAGTCTGACAGGGCTGAACGACTAACACACACAAACATCAGTTTCTAAGATATAACACAGGGGGTTGTTAAGTTAACCAGGAAAAAAAAAAAAGGAAAATGATTTTGCAAAAGCAGGCTTTCCAAATGAAAGAAAATAAAACTAGAGCTTTATCTTATACCAAATACAAAAAAGAACTTTAGATGCATTAAAATTTTAAAATGTAAAAAAGTGACTTATTTTACAACTAGGGGATAGAGAAGTTCTAGAGCTCTAATTCACAACATAGTGATTATATGCAATAATACTGTATTATAAACTTCAAAAATGCTGAGAGACTAAATCTTAACTGTTCGCAACACACAGAAAATGAAATGATAAATATGATGGAGGTTTTAGGTAATACTACTGTAGTGATCATATTGCTGTATGTAAAGGTATCAAACCAATACTTGGTACAGCTTAATGTTATATGTCAATTGTCTCTCAAAATAATTTCATAAAATCTTGTATGAAAATCTAGAAGCCTACATGTACAATGTAAGGATGAGAAAACCTTAACCAAAGCTGTAGCAGAACTATATATGTTTAAAAAATCATTTTACAATATATACATCTATCAAATGATCATGATGTACACTTTAAACTTACACAATGTTATATGTCAATTATATCTCAGTAAAGCTGAAAAAAGGCTTCCCTGGTAGCTCAGCTGGTAAAGAATCCACCTGCAATGCAGGAGACCCCAGTTCGATTCCTCGGTTGGGAATATCCCCTGGAGAAGGGAACAACTACCCACTCCAGTATTCTGGCTTGGAGAATTCCATGGACTGTATAGTCCATGGGGTCCACAGAGTCACAAAGAGTCAGACACGACCGAGCGACTTTCACTAAAACTGAAAAAAGTTCCATTTTTGGATGGAAAAATAGACCATAAACACAGTTGTTTAGATTAACAATATATTTTTTTCTAAATGTGCAATGCAGTTGGGAAATCATGGGTTAACAGCTCTACCATACAGAAAATTCTTACAAATTCAAGACAACCCCATAGAAAAATGGCAAGGTCATGCTCCTGCTCAGTCATGTCCAATTCTTTGCGACCCTTTGGACTATAGTCTGCCAGGCTCCCCATCCATGGGATTTTTCAGCCAGGAATACTGGAGTGGGCTGCTATTTCCTTCTCCAGGGGATATTTCCAACCAGAGATCAAACCTGCATCTCCTGCATTGCAGGCAGCTTCTTTACCCGCTGAGCCATTGAAATTCATGGAAGAATTACTTGAAATTCAGAAGTAGATAGAGAAATGGAAAATAAAATAGCAAAATAACATGTCACTTTATACCCACCAGACTGACCAAAACTGAAGGATGCCAAGTCACCACTTTCTGGAAGGAGTATGAAGAAAGGTGTATTCTAGGATGTTGTCGGGTATTGTTGAGGGAAGGAGGTGGTGCCACCTCTCTGAAAAGTAACCTGACAATATCTATTAAAATTTTAAACCCTTCTACTCTTTAACTGAGCAATCCCGCTCTTGTAAATTTATCTGATGGAAATGAAACCACCACTACACAGGGACAAGCGTACAAAGGTGTACAAAGATGCTCAGTGTAGCATTAATAACAAAGACACTGGAGACGGTGAACACCCGTCAGTGAGTAGCTGAATAAAGGATGACGCACAATGGAATATTATGCGGTTTTTAAAAAGAATGAGAGCTGTACCAGTCGTCTTGGAGCAATCCTCATGAGGAATGGTTGAATAAGAAAAGCAAGATGCAGGAAAGTGTGAATAACGTGAACATGTATTTTTAAGACTAACAACAAAAATATTTCACATATATGTGTATATATGTGTGTGAGCATACAGTTATATTAGTGGTTTTTTTTTTTTTTTTTTAATGAACGAATACATGGAATTCCCTGGAGGTCCTATAGTTAGGATTCAGGGCTTTCACTGCCATGGACCAGGGTTCAGTCTCTGGCTAGGGAACTAAGATCCCACAAACAGTGCAGTGTGGCCAAAAAAAAAAAAAAAGAATGAATACAAACTTGGGTTGTAGATATGGATTAGCTGGTCAGGGAAGTAGGAGAGGGAAAACCACGTTATTTTTTTTAAGAAGAAGACTGCTTTAAAAAATTTGGGGGAAGATTACACTTGTACGTGTAGATTAAATTATTTATGATGATATGTAGAAAAAATAAACACATTTGACGAGAATAAAATTGGAAAATATCTATTTCAGACATTCATCATGTTCTATTATGTCTTTTCCTTTCAAAAGGAGGTGACGTTCCCAGATTTCAGCACCAAAAAAAAAAACCCCAAACCCAAAAAACAAAACAAAGTAACAACAACCAAGAGTTGACTTTTCCTTTGAACCCACACTGTGCCCCTTACAAACTCATTCCTATCCCTACACCTGGCCTGGGGACATTAAGAATTATATCTAAATCACGTTTGTCTCTCACAAAGGTTGGGGGTCATGGGCCATTATTATCATAGTTCAGTTCAGTTGCTCAGTCGCTCAGTTCAGACACTTTGCGACCCCATGAACGGCAGCACGCCAGGCCTCCTTGTCCATCACCAACTCCTGGAGTTTACTCAAACTCATGTCCATTGAGTTGGTGATGCCATCCAACCATCTCATCCTCTACCGTCCCCTTCTCCTCCTGCCTTCAATCTTTCCCAGCACAGAGGTCACACAGGTCAGCCGAAGGTTAAATATTCAGTAAGTCTCCCTAAGTGCCTGGTTCACTGCTCAGCCTGAAGAATCTGCAGAAAGAAAGTAGATGCTGTGGCCTCTGGCCTCATAGAATCTCTTAGAGTAGCAGGCTTCAGATTTTCATAGTCATCGGAATCATATTTTGGGGGGTGGAGGTGGTGGTCAGATTTGGCAGAACTGGAAACAGGGGACACCGTAATCTGCGTTTTAAACAGCTCTCTTGCATTATTCTGACCCCATTTTGAGAATCTCCTCTAAACTCAAGATCCACATGGACAATTTCTTTTCATCTCCATTTTAATTCTCAGAGACATCTCAGGCTTATCACATCCAAAATGCAACTCTTGATACCCTCTCAATTTGTCTGCCACCCACCCAACCTTACCAGTCTTAACAAATGAGTCCACATTCCTTTGGTTATTCATACCAGGAACCCGGAAGCGGTTCTTGATTCTCTCCTTTTCTTAGTCCAGTTCAGTTCATCTAATTCATTATCTTCGGAGAAGGCAATGGCACCCCACTCCAGTACTCTTGCCTGGAAAATCCCATGGATAGAGGAGCCTGGTAGGCTGCAGTCCATGGGGTCGAAAAGAGTCGGACACGACTTCACTTTCAC
The DNA here is from genome assembly GCA_006410615.1 of Neotragus moschatus. Lineage (NCBI taxonomy): Eukaryota > Metazoa > Chordata > Mammalia > Artiodactyla > Bovidae > Neotragus > Neotragus moschatus. The sequence goes on along the minus strand of SJYA01002495.1, from coordinate 293,200 downwards.
TTTCATGCATTGGAGAAGGAAATGGCACCCCACTCCAGTGTTCTTGTCTGGAGAATCCCAGGGACGGGAGAGCCTGGTGGGCTGCCGTCTATGGGGTCACACAGAGTCAGACACGACTGAAGTGACTTAGCAGCAGCGGCAATCCATTATCTTACCAAATCCTTCTTCAAAATGTACCTTAAGTTACCTTCTCTCCATATCTATTGACTGAAGTGACTTAGCACCAGCGGCAATCCATTATCTTACCAAATCCTTCTTCAAAATGTACCTTAAGTTACCTTCTCTCCATATCTATTGTTCTGACTCAGTAGCTCTTTACAACCCCATGGACTGCAACTGCCACCTTAGTCTGGGTCATCACCATTTATCATCTCTCATGGAATTTGCTGCAGTAGATGCGTTTCTGTGCTTCCCGTTTCCATTCTTGCCCCCTTACAATCCATACTCCTTATAGGCAATGACGGAGCTCTTGAAAATGTTAATAAGGTCACATTTTTTCCTCCAGATCTGCCAAAGACCCCGCCCCATGTGGAGCTCCAGCTTCTTGCCATGACTTCGAAGTCCCCCTAGGTAAGACAGTCCCTGCTTCCCTTTCTGTTAGAGGACCCTTGACTGAAACCACTGCTTTGGCCAGGCTTAATGATAACCACTTGCATGAGTTGTCTCACAATAGGAGGTTTCTTCTTCCCTGGTGGCTCAGGCAGTAAAGAATCTGTCTGCAGTGCAGGAGACATGGGTTTGATCCCTGAGTTGGGAAGATCCTCTGGAGAAGGGAATGGCAACCCACTCCAATATTCTTGCTTGCAAAATCCCTTGGACAGAGGAGCCTGGCAGACTACAGTCTATGGGGTCACAAAGAGTTGGACACGACTAAGCGACTCCTTCACTTCACGTAAGTAACACGGTGCTGCCACCCAAAACTAACCAGGAGGACTTGGGAGGGGCCCAAAGGAGGGAGTTCATAACATTGTCCTATCAACCTCCCAGACTCCTTTGTGCTGGAATCCATCTTGGCTGAGAGAGATGTGCACCACCAGAAAGGACCCTGAGTCAGACCAAATGGACCAGGCAAGATGACTGGCCACAGACAACCCAGAAACTAACCCCATTACCATAAAACCTGAGATTGTGAGCCATGTGGCAGAGCAGCTCACCTGGGTTCCCTTACCTTTCTGCTCTCTGCCTGGGAGCCTCTTCCCAATAGTCTTGCTTTATCAGCATGTGTGTCTCCTTGGACAATTCACTTTTGAGTGTAAAACAAGAGTCCATTCTTGAGCCCTGGGTCCCCCTTCCTGCAGCATTTCCACTTCACCTCTAAAACCTCTTTCCCCACTTCTTGCAGTACCTCTAACCAGGCTTGGCTAGATAGCATGCAGGGCCCAGTGAAAAATGAAAACGTGGGACCCTTATTTAAAAATTGTGAAGAATTTCAAGATGTGTTAGCAGAGTATTAAACCAAGCAAAGAGCCCTTCTGAGTACAGATCCTTGTGCGACTGGCCCTGTCTCTGTCTGGAACTGTCTGCCCCAGTTTATAATAGCCAGCTCTCAGCTCAAATGTCACCTCATCAGAGGTGTCACCTGATTGTCACTGAATTTAAAGTAGGCTCATCCAGTTCTTCTCTATCACATCACTGGGTATAATTTTCTCCCCAGCACCTGGCCATATCTGAAATGATCTCACTTGTTTACTTGAGTATTGTCTGTCTCTCCCCATCTTCTCCCCATGACCAGAATATAAGGTCAGTGAAGGACCTTTCTTGCTGTGCTCAGCTCTGTATCTCCAGCAGCTAGAGCAGGGCTACTTCAGACTAGGTACAGGATAAATATCTGATGAATAAAGGATTGAATATGCTAACACACTCCAGGAAGCTGGTCTAGCATTGACCACCTACCATGGGGGAATCCAATGGCCAGCAGTGTTTCTTTATATATATATATATATATACATTTTTTTTTTTTTTGGTTTTTTTTTTGGCTGTGCTGGGTCTGTGCTGCCGCACAGGCTGTTCTCTGATTGTGGAGAGCAGGGCGCCACTCTCTAGTTGTGATGTGCAGGCTTCTCATTGTGATGACTTCTCTTGTTATGGAGCACAGGCTCTAGGGTTCATGAGCCTAAGTAGTTGTGACTCCAAGACTCTAGAGCACAGGCTCGATAGTTGTAGTGCACCAGCTTAGTTGCTCTGCAACAGGTGGGATCTTCCTGGATCAGGGATTGATCCCGTGTCTCTTGCATTGGCAGGTGGATTCTTTACCACTGAGCCACCAGGGAAGCCCCCAGAGTTTTCTTTTTATCCTTTGGGTATTGCGAATACCATAGGCTCTTTTTCTCCCATTGCCTTAATTCTATCCCAAGTCTCACACTTAAGTTGCTATCTTTCCTCTGAGTGAGCAGGGATGAACAGACTGTGTTTGAATCTGACTAGCTGTGTGACCAAGAACAAATGATTTGACCTTTCTGAGCCTCGCCTTTTCATCTACCCAATGAGGAATTTTTTTTCAATTTTAAAATTTTATAATATGTATATATTATAAAGTATAGTTGACTTACAAGGTTTCAGGTGTACAGCAAGGTGATTCAGTTATACATATACACATATATAATTTTTCAGATTATTTTCCATTATAGGTTATTATAAGATATTAACTATAGTTCCCTGTGCTACACAGTAAATCTTTGTTGCTTGTGGCATATCTATTTTTAAAATTAAAACTCTAGCATTCTACTCATGCTAAGTCAAACAAGTCGAGTCAAAATATCATAACTTTCTAGTTAGGCAAAAATTCATAACTTTTCTAAGATATATAATATGCATACTATTTATATATACGTACACAAAACTTTTCTACTATGCTTGATAAAGGCTTGGGAAAGAATTTTTTTTAAAAGAAAGAGATGGAGAAATGGAAAACAAACTAAATGAAATGGGAGCACTGAATATGAAATAGAAAAAGTGGAACAAACTAGATAAAAGTAAATGATCATCACCCAGGCCAGTTGTTTTTAAACATGGCTGCTCATTAGAAACATATCTAGAACTCTGGAGAAAAAAGCAACAACTGAGCATACGTATTTTTCAAAAAATTTCAAGGTAATTCTGATATGTATCCGGATTTTCAAAAGTAATTACAGGTTTTTCTATTCGATCCTAGTTTTGGTGCTATAGGGGCTTCCCAGATGGTGCTAGTGGTAAAGAACCTGCCTGCCAATGCAGGAGATGTGAGAGACACAGGTTTGATCCCTGGGTCAGGAAGATCCCTTGGAGGAGGGCATGGCAATCCACTTCAGTGTTCTTGGGCTTCCCTGGTGGCTCAGACAGTAGAGAATCTGCCTGCAATGCAGGAGACCTGGGTTTGAGCCCTGGATTGGGAAGATCCCCTGGAGAAAGGAACAGCTACCCACTGCAGTATTCTTGCCAGGAGAATTCGATGGACAAAAGAGCCTGGCAGGTTACAGTCCATGGGGTCCCAAAGAGTCAGGCATGACTCAACGACTTTCACTTCACTTGTTGATACAGAGTTCTATTATTTTTCTGTTGACCAATCATGATACAATGGTATTAAGTGAGTAATAGTTACATAATCACAATAGTAAAAGATGTTTGTCAGTTTTCACAATCAATAGCCAGAACCCCCCCAAAAAGATAATTACAGTTGCAAGCCATAATGGGAACATGATTAACCTAACAATATAAAATAATTACATACGGTTTGAGGGCGTTAAGCAGAGTGAGGTAGTAAGTGGAAATGCATACATGCACATGTTTTCATTCACCCAGCCAGTCTATGTCTTTTGGTTGGTGCATTTAATCAATTTACATTTAAGGTAATTATCAATATGTAAATTCCCCAAGCCAGGCTTGTGAACTTCCAGATGTTCAAGCTGGTTTAGAAAAGGCAGAGGAACCAGAGATCAAATTGCCAACATCNAGATTTGTAAAAAGCATCATGATAATGGACTATACAAGCAGGTGGTGACTGCTACCAACAGCTTGATTTTTCTTTCTTCAGTAGTAAACGTTGTATGGACAAATGTCCTTGCCGTGGCCAGCATGATTGAGGAAAAAATTAAGGCCAAATTAGAACAACACGTCTTTCGGCTGTTTCCAGTACTTTCCTGTTGATCATTGTTACCGCAGAAATCTCAGCGACTAAAAGGGATTTAGTAGAGACGGGCTATTTCTAGGGTAAATGACGTCCTTAGTCTCAAAGAAACCCGTGCATTACTACCGCAGACCCTGGCCACAGCAGTTTGGTTCAAGGGATGAACGTCCGAACTCAAGTTATTATCCCGCTGCAGTTCTTTCTCAAAGTTACATGGGAATACTCTAGATAGGTTTAGGAAGGTAGTTTGAAGGGTTTGAATTCTGCCGGCTGTTTGGGTTGGTAACTAAACAGGTAAAGCAGTGAAGGCAACCAGGTAACAATCTAGCACCTAGACAGCTGAAGAGAGAAGTTTCGCAACCGTAGAAGATCCTAAGGCTGTTGAAAAGCCTTGTGATCATGCGCCTGCTGAATAGCTGCAGCACAGTACAGGATCTCAAGGTATTTAAAGATGGAATGCAGGTCCTGGGAAGTTTAAAGCAGTCCTTATTAGATTTTTTTTTTCTTCTTATTAGCTATTTGATCCTTGGGAAAGGTGAGATTTTTTGTTTGTTTTTTAGGGAGCACCATAAAATAAGAGTAGGCTGCAGGATGTGGGAGTTTTATTGGTAGTTTTTTAAGGGGACATGTTAGTAATTAAAATCTTCTAGTGCTTTTCAGAGAGAATTTGAAGGTCACTTAAAATTGAAAATAGATAAAATGAACAAATAAGTTTTGTGGGAAAATGTTAACCACAGGATTTCAGCAATGTTGAACAGGCAGGATTTTCAGGACCTTAAAAGATTTGAAAACTGGAGAACAGAAAATGAATGCAGTCACCTGAATAAATTGAGGAAAGCTTCTCCTTTTTCAAGTTAAATGACTTTCTCTTCTCATGCTTTAGTTGTGTATATATGATATGCTTTTGGTTGCTTGGTAGGCCTTTGAAGATATTACATATGTTTTATCTACTGCTTCTATATTGGTATAGCCAATTTCTGCTGTATTGTGTCAGCCAGGTAAATGTTGGTTTTTAAAATTCCGATGTCCCAGCATTATGGGTAAATAGGATATTAGTAATGAAAACCTATTAGACAATTACAGGATGTTAGAACTTCTGTAAATTATTGTGCTAACATTTTTTTAAATCATTTAAAAATATTTTAAGTACTATTTTTTCTGAATGTTTCAATAAAGGGGAAAATGTAGTTGAATTTTCATTAATGATGTCATTTGATTTAAAGTTATTGGAGAGAAAATGCCCTACGAAGCTTTTACATATAGCATATCTGAAACATTGTTCAAGGTCAGGTTATTCAAAATTAACTTCGCCTTTTAAAGCTTTAAGTGATAAATGAGGTGAGGCTACTGAGTGCACTTGAAAACAAATCCAAAGTAGGTTTCCAGATACAGTACATAGATCCTGTTTCTTTAAACAGATCTAGCAGTGGAAATTTTTCTGTGCAGCTTCTCTGGTAAGTTCTAGATGACTATCATTTTCTTTGTCTTTAATTTGGCAAGGTAATTTAGAATTGTAGAATTTCACTCTTTACCAATTTACTATTAGGTGCAAATTTTGGGGAGTTTAAGGGTTGTCTCTTGAATTTAGTATGGGGTCAGAGGAGGTTTCGCTATTAGATTTTGTGAACACTTAAAAGTTTCAAAGGTGTTTTATATAATATAGAGAGGAGCCTAATTGGCATATTACTTGAAGCACTTATGAATATAAAGAGTAATCATTAATATCAGGGACATGTTTGAAATCATTTGATAACTTCATTTTAATAATAAACAGGTACCATTCTGTGGACTTTACATGTGTTGTCTCCTAATCTTCCAATNTTATATAATATAGAGAGGAGCCTAATTGGCATATTACTTGAAGCACTTATGAATATAAAGAGTAATCATTAATATCAGGGACATGTTTGAAAACATTTGATAACTTCATTTTAATGATAAACAGGTACCATTCTGTGGACTTTACATGTGTTGTCTCCTAATCTTCCAATAACTCTATGAGGTGCGTAGTGTTACTCTTACTTTCAAATGAGGCAGCTCAGGTACAGATAGTTAAATAACTTGGCCATGTATCCGCAGCTGGTAATGGCAGAACCAGGATTTAGACTCCTGCTTTTTGACTTTTGAACCTGTGCTCATGACCAATAACTTTACTGGCCATTGTATATTTTATATAACTGTAACTGAGTCATCAAATATGGAGGATAAACTTATAGGTCACAAAGAATAAATGAGCTTTCAGAGAGGTGATACAATTACAGTTTCTATTCTATTGCATTTTGTCCATATCTGTTTCTTGTTGGTCTCCCAAGGGCTTTTAGGAAGGCTTCTGACAGTGATCTTACCCTTTGTCATAGAGGATATATTGTTAACTCTTGTCTTAGTTCTGACGTTATTTAAAAATACCCCCTTTAAGTGGTGTTTTATCTTTGGAAATCTTTGTGGTTTGGGCTGATGTATTTATTTTTTAAATGTTTTAAGAGTTTTAACTACTTCTTTAAGAATCTGACCTCAATTTCTGAATGAGACATGACTTCTGCCTACATTTACCAGATTAAGGCATTTGTTCACAGATTGAAATGTTACAGAAACTAGTGGAAAATAGCATGATATAATTTACAAATGTAGATATATTTTCAACACTTTGAATTCCAGGTTCACTAAAGAAAGTATTTTTTGTACTGTGATGTACAGTGTACAGGGATGAGGTATATATACACACACTGCTTAGCATTTGGTGGTTGCGCAGCTATTAATGATGATGCAGCTGAATGTTAGTGAGGAAATGTTCTTCAGCTTGTGTGCTTGCAGAGGACTGGCGATTTCAAGTAGCTTCTCCTTTCCTCTTGTTCTGGATGCATTCTGCTTGAGATTTCTAATGAAAAGGAGCTATAGTAATAGATCAGTAAGTGATAAAGTAATGAAAAAACAGCTATCTTAAAGGTCATAATAGAAGTGTAGAAATTACCCAAGAACTTTCTGTAACGTATATAGTAATCATAGTGGTATACAGCAATAAACGGTATTACTTTTATGTAATATGTTTTTTGTGTTTCATATGTGACACCAGGATATGACTTTCAGGTAATTCTTAATTGAGACCATTGTCAGGAGGTTTACAGTTTTAAAATATTTAGGTCATAGAAGTATATTAATATATTTTCTATGTGGGACTGTGTAATACAGTTGGCATTCTAATGCAGACATGCCAGAGATCACACATGGGCAAATGTTCTAACCTCTGTTTCCTGTCATCTGAAAGATACCACTTGCTGTGAAAATCATTGTCAGCTTTGCTTAGGATATTGAAACTTATGCAAAATCATTACTGTTTCGATTCCCATACACATGATGATAGGTGGAAAGACCTGAAATCAAGGCTGTACAAACTTCAATGTACTCACCATGCATTGGCATAGTTATTAGCAAATGCACAATTACTGGTTAGTATATTGTCAAGGGATTACGAGTGACCAAAGTAAGGTCAACATAAAGGAAGTCTCCTTGGTTGTGATTTCAAGGGTACAGGGTATATATATATATATTTAAGGCAAAAGGCATTTAAAAACATGAGACATATTAAGAAATAACATCAGAGAGAAAGACATTTATTACAACCTTCCTCGAAGGGAGGATGGGGTTGGCAAGAACTGTGATCATAGGGCTTCATTTGATGGCAGCCTTACTTATTTCATTTTAAAGTAGGTATGGAAGACCAAAAAGAAAGATACCTAGATAAATATATCATTAGGCTGCGTGCCAATAAAGTTATGGAAAAATAAGTGTTCTGTTTTAGTCCTTCCTTTTATTCTGTATGTGTCACAAAATTCTCATTAAAGTACTGTGAGAGATATTTTTATCACATTTTCTCTGGTCTATTTGTAAATTAACCAGAACTAACATTTGTGACTTAAAAAAAATTTTAAAGCATATATAACTGGCTACCTGGATTGTGCTGCTTCATCACTGGGATAATTTCCATATCAATTCAGTCTATTTAGATAACACGATAAAATGAATAAAGGACGATTTGTTTTCTTGATGTGATCAAGATGACCATTTTTGGGAAAAAAAAGCAAAAGTTCATGAAATCTTGAACCCCTCCATGTAGAGGTTTCATATTTGCTCTTGTGACTTAATAAGTTTCTAATATTTTATTAATGAAAATGAATTCCAGCTTGAGGTAGACATCCAGTTCTTGAATTCTGTTAAAATTCCTTTCTTGAAGCTACTTAATATTTGTATGTCTGGCATTCTCTTTTCATATTAGCATTGCCATTTAGTGTTAAGTGAAAGCTGACTCACGGCAGTTACCAAAGGCATTACAAATGACCACCACAAATACTGAAAGAAGGCATTGATTTGATATTGCAGTGAATACCAGAAGATGTTGTAATGATTTTCCAGTTATAAAAAGTGAATTGTCCATTTAACTGTGGAAGTCTAACCAAATGTGCTTAATACATATTGTATTAATCAGTGCAAAAAATTAAATATGCTCAAGCTGAATATACTGTATTGTTATGCCTATACAAAATGATTTCTTTGAGATTTAACATACACTTAGTATTTTGTGTCTAATTTAGGAATGTTTGGGGAAAAAAGTATAGCTAAAGTTACTTTGGCATTGTACACAAGTTAATAGCACATAATGTTTTAGTATGTGCTGTACTGAGTAAGAAATTAGCATTTGGGCCCCAAACAGAGTTTCCTGTTATTTGCCTGAATTCTTTTTACCAACAATGTTAGACTAAGGTAAATCTTGTATTTTGTGTCACTCAAGTGACCAGACGGAGAAGGCAATGGCACCGCTCTAGTACTCTTGCCTGGAAAATTCCATGGGCGGAGGAGCCTGGTGGGCTGCAGTCTATGGGGTCGCTAAGAGTCGGACACGACTGAGCTACTTCACTTTGACTTTTCACTTTCATGCATTGGAGAAGGAAATGGCAACCCACTCCAGTGTTCTTCCCTGGAGAATCCCAGGGACGGGGGAGCTTGGTGGCTGCCGTCTGTGGGGTAACACAGAGTCGGACACGACTGAAGTGACTTAGCAGCAGCGAGTGACCAGAAAGTTACCTTTGTAATATTACATTTACTCTCGTCTCATGAGTTTCCAATTATTTTTGTGATCCTTGCTAAAGCAATTATGTTGATTTCAAGGGGGGGATTTCAGTTTATGTCTCTGTTTATTAGAACTGGAATAGAAAATAGTTCTCCAGGTTTAAAGTTGTTATAGAGAAAAGTGATTGATCATGTTCTGTATCTGACATTTTAAATAATGATTGTTGGAAAAGTCAGTATTCATATCTCATGGTTCATTTGATATTATTTTTCCAGAGTTGATGAGAGAGAGAGACTTAATTTTTCACCCTTTTTATAGGCAGTACTGGTAAAATCAGTAAATTAATTTGATACTTTAGGTCTTGACTATAGAAACTAAAGCTAGTGCTTGTGGATTATATGCTGTAGTGTCAATAACTTATCTTGTTCCTATGAGTAAAATTATGGAGTATAAAAGGGACAAAAGTAGTTGAAAATCTAATTAATACTACTTTAGGGATTCATTTGTACAAGAGATACAAAAAGGTATATTTACTTCAGAAATATTTTTTAGAATATAAGTTAATTTCTTGAAAAGTTGTTAAAACAGTATTTGAAGTGTTTAAGAATAGTATGTATGGTTATGTCTTTGGGGAAGTTTATTAAGAAGTGGTGTTTTTTAGGGAGCTATTGTTATAGCTGGAAAGACACCAAAAGTAAAAACAGTATGTATTATAAACAAGACTAACATGATTATCAGATAAATAGTATTACAGTAAATAAATGCAAAACCCTAAGGGAGAAAGAGAACCCTTAAAGTGGGATGATTAAGTGTGCCTTTATGAAACATTTAAACTGGATCTTGAAAGATGGGTTTGCATCCTTGCAAAGGAGAAGATAGGGAGGCATTCAGCTGGAGAAAATAGCCAGGGTAAAAATGTAGAGGTAAAACTAGCAGAATTGGTTGTGGGTTTGTTTTTTTTTTTTTAGGACAATGAATAAACCATTGGGAATGGGAAAAGGAAAAGCTAGGGCTACAGAAGTTTTATTTCAAGGCTGTAAGCAGGCATGTACTAGCTATTTAAGGTGTTCCGCAGGGGAATAGATGTAGGAAGGCTGATGTAGATAGAGTTGTGTTAGATGTGCTACACATACTGTTAAAGCTGTGATGACCGGTCTCCGTTAACCGGAATTAATGTGAATGGGGGCAAGAGAGTAGAGTAGACGGTGTATACAAAGGAATGATTATAATAGTGGGCTATGCGATTTTAAGCTTGGCAGAGAGACAAGTGAGGACTTCGAGGGTTAAGGGTAGAGAAAGTTGGATCAATGGGTCGTAGGTTCTGAGGCTGAAGGTTTCTTGGAGTGGAGGTTCTAGAGGAATTGAGATGGAAAGACAAGGTTGTGGCTAGAGAGCACAGTGTTTGAAATAGATAATGGAGGAGTTGAAGTCGTAATGACCGTGAGAGTGAAATGGCAACGGTAGAATGGACGTCAGGATCATTTTAGGAAAGGAAGTTAGGAAACGGAGTCACCAGGATGCTGTAAAATCGTCTAACCTGGATATTAGAATGGTAATATTGTGTAGTTGCATACTGTCATGACAGTTTAATAAGTGCCCTTGTATACAGTCTTGTCTAATTCTCCCAGTAACTCAGCAAGGTAAGTGGAGTATGTAGTAAGTCTATTATAGATGAGGAAACTTGTCTAGTACAGGCCTGAGTTTTGAACTTAAATCTTCTGATTTCTTTTGTAGCATTCTTTCTGCTGTGACTTATAGATTGGCCCCTTTGAGGTGATGAATGTTGGTATTGTCTACATTATACCAAGCATTGTTTCTCTTTAATACTTGGCAACATTTTCTACCAGTTAACTAACTAGTTGGAAGTAGTTGGTATGCTTATCATTAATTTTTTCCCCTCAGGAGTATCTCACCTTTATAAGCTTAATTGGTCATTTATGACTTCTTGCCTGCCTTTTTGCTATTTATAGGTCTACCAGAAATTTCATTCCATTTCCCATTTATTGAGATCCTGTTTGTTGGCATGGCATCATAAAATATAAAAAAGGATAAGAAAAGGTTTTTAAAAATCAGTCTTTTTTTTTTTTTTCATTTATTCCAGTAGAAGAGTAGATGGCTGAGAAGAGTGGTACTTCTACTGGATACTGTCAAAGTAAGGTGTCAGGATGTATCCATGACCATTATAGCATCAGAAGTTGACTGCTGTGGAATCTAGTGATGAAACTATCAGCTACTGTTTGTTGAATAGTATTAAATGACAGGCTTTGTGCCAAGGCATTTTGGAGATATTTATCTAAGTAACCATCCAAGCGAGGTGGTAGTATCCTTCACTTGACAGAAGAGAAAACAGAAATTGAGGCCACACAGTAAACTCAGATTTGAACATTGTTCTCTCCTAAAATATGACTTTTCCTGTCAGTCCTGATTGTTTCAAGAATAAAATCCAAAATGCACTAACTTGGCTTTTGAGACTGTTGCTGGTACATTGTAACAGATGTGTTTCTTTTCTTGCCCCGTCTTTGTCTTGCCATCCTGTAGTTTCTGTTTTTATCTGGACCTGCCAGTCTTTTTTGTTGTTTTTGTTTTTGCATATGCTCCTACCTGTCTGGAATTCTGACCACTCATTCTTCAAGACTCAATTTGTTGTGTCTCTGACATCTTCCCTAGGCGGTTAGTTGCTTATTTTCTTTGGTCATATTTCAGTAACAGCACTTTTTATTAGTAATGGTAACAGCTAACAGGACAGAGTGCTCTCTGTTGGGCACTATGTTATGTTTATTATCTCGTACAATCTCCCAGTTAGGTAGGTTCTATTTTTATCTCTATTTTACAAATGAAAAACTTACCCACTTCACTCAGCTAGTGTGTCAAAGAGATAGCTTTCAAGTAGTTTGAACTAGTCTCAGCCTTTAACCACTGTGTTGTTTTTCTCTCTCCTACTGTATACTTTATGATATTATTTTATTATATTATAATGCTTATAATTTATCTCATCTCCCTGGATGTAGAACTCCTTGAATGCAGATTCTTTCTTGTTCATTTTCCTAGAATTGGTTCAGGGTTTGGCACCTACAAGTTGCTCAGATATTTGAATTAATAGTTAAGTAGAGGCACATACGGAGAAGGCAGTGGCACCCAAATCCAGTACTCTTTTGCCTGGAAAATCCCATGGATGGAGAAACCTGGTGGGCTGCAGTCCATGGGGTCACTAAGAGTCCGGCACAACTGAGCGACTTCATCTCACTTTTCAATTTCATGCATTGGAGAAGGAAATGGCAACCCACTCCAGTGTTCTTGCCTGGAGAATCCCAGGGACGGGGGAGCCTGGTGGGTTGTTGTCTATGGGGTTGCACAGAGTCAGACACGACTGAAGCGACTTAGCAGCAGAGGCACATATGTAGGAAGGAAAGACTACTTAGAGTCTGAGGATTATGTCCAACTTGGGGGATCAACTTCCTGCTGTGCTGTGGATTATCTAAGTTGAACTATTAGTTCTGTGATATCCTATAAAGCCAATTGAAGGATATTTCAGGCATGGAGTTGTCTTATGGAGAGTTGTGATCTCACTTTATTTTATATTATATATATTAATTATAGCAATCTTAGTTGAGAGTTTTCTTTTGTGTGACATATTGTACATACACATTGTTTTTCTGTGGACTGGTGCAGAGTTTTTGTCACATGTCTAGTCATTTATCGTACCAGCGAGTGGTGAAAGAAATAATAAGCATTGATGTGGATACCACAGGACTTCTTAACTACTGTCTTCATATCTTTTTGAACGCCTCAGAAATTGTTTCCTGATTTTGCCTGCATTTCTGAAAAAGGTCTATTTCTCCTGTGGGGTTTTTAAAAGACACTAATTTTTCAGTGTAGTGAGTTTTTGGAAACCAGTCCTTTCTTGGTCTAGTCCAATTATCCAGAAAATTTGATATGTCAAACAGATGTACATGTATTTTTAGACGAGGGTGTGATATGCTCATACCCTTGACTCAGTGTAGTGTGTTTTCAAATTCTTAGATACTTACTGAGATTGCTTAGCCAATTATCTCTCCTACCAAATTCCATAGAACTAAATTTAGTAAGTGGATTTATTTTTCTTGGTTACTGACTGGCCTCAACAATGTCTTGAAATAGTAATTTATTACTTTTTTTTTAACTCTTTAAATCTCAAAACCTGTGCAGTAATACAGTAGTGTCATCATCTGGATTTGATAGCTGGGGAAACAGGCCTAAGCCCAGCGAGTGGTTTGGTAACCTGCCTAAGGTTATAGATGGCTCAGCAGGTAAAGAATCTGCCTGCAGTGCAGGAGACAGACGAGACACGAGTTCAATCCCTGGGTTGGGAAGATCTCCTGGAGGAGGAAAATGGCAACTCTCTCCAGTATTCTTGCCTGAAAAAGCCCATGAATAGAGGAGCCTGGCGGGCTACAACCCAGGGTCCCAACTGAGTGAGTAAGCACACACGTGCGCAAACACACACACACCCCCATAATTGGACACAACTGAGTGAGTAAGCACACACATAACACACCCCTAGCAGACACACACACCCCCACTCCCACCCCCACCCCCAGCAGACTGATTTGATTTCTGGTGTCTGACTTCAGAGATCTTTGGCTTTATAGTAATGTACTGAAAGTCATTGGAAATCAGACTGTATGATGATGAAAACAATAGTGAAGAACTTGGGTTTTTGAGGAATTGACCACAGTGGTGTTTCTAAATTTAAATATATTTTTATTATACTAATAAAATGATATCAGTAATCCCCCAGGATGTTCATTTCTTTATTTTTATGGCCAAGCCATGTAGCTTGTGGGATCTTAGTCCCCTGAGCAGTGATTGAAGCTGACCCCTCAGCAGTGAAAGCTCAGAGTCCTGACCACGGGACCATTAAGGGATTCCCCAAATGTCCATTACTTTTTGGATATGTTTTTCATCCTGAGATGTTTTCTTTCTGATTTGAGACCATACTAGAATTAGTTTATTATCTGTATGCAGGCCAGGAAGCAACAGTTAGAACTGGGCATGGAACAACAGACGGGTTCCAAATAGGAAAAGGAGTACGTCAANTGGGGGCAGGAGGAGAAGGGGACGACCGAGGATGAGATGGCTGGGTGGCATCACTGACTCGATGGGCGTGAGTTTGAGTGAACTTCGGGAGTTGGTGATGGACAGGGAGGCCTGGCGTGCTGCTATTCATGGGGTTGCAAAGAGTCGGACACGACTGAGCGACTGAACTTAACTGAACTGAAGGGAGAGGGAGACAGAGATGAATTCTCATTATTTGTTGTCAGAGGAGAAGGGGTTTTGTTTGTAGGTGAAATATGAACCTGTTCTGTATGGCTCTATACACTAAACAAAACCATTTTTAATCCATGGCAGGTGAAATCAACATCATTATATGTTTAGAATTTAGAAAGTCCAAGTTATAAACAAATATATTATTTGAGTTCTGATGTAGGGCTACAATTAGTATATCCACAAAGTGGATATATTACACAGTCTCTAAGGGGATAATGATAAATACAGTAGAAAAAATAAATTTTGATTGCAGAGATTTGGAGCTGAGACAGGATCATCTATAACAGGCAACTTAATAGCTAGAGCCAGGTGCTAAGATGGGTTTGCATGAGTGGTACAATAAAGCTGACAAAGATAAAACTTAAACTTGACTTATACCTAGTCTAGATAGGAAAGCCAGACAGGATTTAAATTCTTAGTCTTTATAATCCTCCTGTTAATAATGGATTTGATTCAAATTGGAAACTTTGGATCTGCCGACTTTTACTATGAGTAATACTTTTCATCAAAAAAAATTTTTTTTTTAGAAATGATATAACTATAAGAAGATGTAAGAGGCTTACCTCTTCAGGATGTTAAATATTTTGTTTTGCTATTTGAAATTATGGGTTGTTGGTTGTGATCCTTAAAGAATGGTCCCACACTTTTCTTTATTTCTCATTTTCCGTATTAATTACCATATAGTTAATTACTGGAAAAGCTGAGGGATCATGTAGATTCCAAAATCAGCACTGGTTAGCAACCTGTATGTATAAGGGTTGTGCCTTTAAAAATCTTTGACACATTGTGTGTATGTCTGATCTTTTTTAACTTATATTTCTGATCAGCATAAATGAAAACCTATATTTCACTCTAAAAGCAGGTAATATTTAGAAAGGAAGAATTGATTTGGACAATGAAATAACTGTTCAAAACAGTGATCATTGNAATAAGATTCATTTATATGGATAAATTTAGGGCAACCTTAGTCTCTATTTATATTGAAATGATCACTGCAGGTAAATTTGTAATTGAAAATTTCCACATTTGTCCTGTGCTTGGAAGCAGAATCCTTGACCTGTAAGGAACTAAAGCTACTGTGTACTTCAGTAATATGCAGGTCAGTCAGGTTCTATTCATTTGTAGTTAAGACCTACCCCAAGTTGATCTTTTTTTGAGAGAAGAGGCAGTTAAAAGAAAGTCAGCTGGCTGTATGTATAAGGGTTGTGCCTTTAAAAATCTTTGACACATTGTGTGTATGTCTGATCTTTTTGAACTTATATTTCTGATCAGCATAAATGAAAACCTATATTTCACTCTAAAAGCAGGTAATATTTAGAAAGGAAGAATTGATTTGGACAATGAAATAACTGTTCAAAACAGTGATCATTGAAATCAGATTTTAAGAATGGCTTAATAATCACAGGATCTGTGAATTTTCACCAGGATGACTGTTTAGTTTATACCTCTTGTCCAGGGGTAATTAGGATTAGTACACCCTCTTCCTCTCTATGCCCTGGTTTGTATGATACAGTCATCCTACCTCTAATGAGATTTCAGAGATCTAAATGTGGTTTTGAAAGCAGGGTAAAGCAGAAAAAATTACTTCTCTTCAAATCCCTGTTGAGGCCAGCAGATAATCAGATGCCTTGCTGATTATTTTTGGAAAGAACAATCTTATTAAATTAATCAGAATGAGCTGAAAAGAATTCTTGTGGGGGAGAAAGGCAAGAAATATTATCATCATCACTGCTACTGCTTCTGTAGTTTGTGCCCTGGGAGTTTGAAATCACTTTTTATATTCCATCCTTCATTTTGCTTTTCTAGTACAACATTCAGAAGGGACAGAAGGATTCAGAGTGAAAAGTTAAGTCACTTCTCAAAGACAACCACTGTTTAATTATACGAGGATTCTTTCAGAGTTACTTAATATATACAAGCAGTCTCCGCTCTATCTTTCCAAAAGTACAGTTTTTAGCTCTTTGATTTTTTTCTCATAATGCTTTCAATAATAATGATAACTAAAGGGTTTTTATTTTTTGTTTTTATTTTTAACTAATTTTAGACTTACTGAATAGTCCCCAAAATAGTGTAGAGGGTTTTGATATGCTACTCACTGAAGTTCTTCTGCTACAATATTTGTATAATATAATTATCAAGACTAAGAAATTATCATTGGTAAGATAATATTAACTAAATCATAGACCTTATTTGAATTTTACCAGTTTTTCCACTGATGTCCATTTTTTGTTTCAGGATCCCATCCAGGTTTCCACATTGTTTACATTTAGCTGTTTCTTGGTTGTCTTCTCTCATTTGTAATACATCCTCAGTCTTTCCATGTATTTTATGATAACTAAATTTTTAAAAATTTATTGGACTATAGTTGATTTACAGTGTTGTTGGTTTCAAATGTATAGCAAAGTGAGCCAGTTATCTCTCTCTCTCCCCACCGTTTTTTTTTTTAAGATTCTTTTCCCATATAGGCCATTACAAAGTATTGAATAGAGTTCCCTATGCTGTACATCCATCCATCTATACAGCAGGTTCTTAGTTATCTGTTTTATATATCGCTAACTAAGTTTTGACTATTCCTGCTTTCTGTAGAGAATATTATTTCAGAATTATGGAGGCAAGGTTATTGTTTTTTTAATCTTTGGGTTTTGTATAGTAGAATACAGTGGCAGGAATATGGAACTAAGAATCAGAAGCCTTTGTGAATTTGTGAAAGTCTCTGTATCGGTTTATGTATCAGTTCTCTTGTTTGTAAAATAGAGATGATTAAAAAAAAAAATCCCCGAAATTCAACTGGTTCCCAGATCCTGTACTGAGTATATCATGAGCTTATTAGGGTAAGATTTCTAAAGGATTTTATATAGCTAAAGAAAGCTATACATGTCTCTGTGTATGGAATGGTATTGATCCTTCCCAAAACTTTTAAAAATAAACCTTTTATTTTAGAACAGTTTTAGATTTACAGAAAGTTTGCTAAGGTAGTATAGAATTTTTTTATACACCATACTTCTCATATACTCTGTGCCTGTTTCTCCTTTGTTAACATCTTTCATTAGTACGGCACATTTATTTCTGTGTTAATGAATAGTCTCTAATCACCATGACCATCATGATGAATTTTGCCTTATGCCTTGACTCCTGCCATTTCCATTAGATTATTAATACTGTTATTCTTTTCCCTTGCATTTTCCTGATATGCCTTTAGTGATCCATTTGCTGTAAACCTTTTGTAATTTCCATGTGTCAGATGTTACCAGCTTCTAATTGGACATTGCCTTGGTACCCAATCGAAGTTTCTGTCAATAGTATAGTTTCACCCATTTGCATAGAAAAATGTAAAGTTAATAAAGCAATTAAAAAGCAAAAATCAGGGAAAAAAACCTCCACTAAAACAGAGCAAGTAATACAAATGTAAAAGTAGATATTCTTAAAAGTTCAGGCTACACTAACAGAAAAAAGTGAAAGAAAGTGCTACTTTATTTCATTTCTTAGAGATAATCATTGTTACCAATTTTACAATTTTGTAGTCAAGTTTTAAAATGAACGTACTATTTTGAAGAAATGCCTTGGAAATTTTGACTATGGGTTTACTCAGATTATTAACTTTTTTGTTGTTTACTTTTTAAAAAATACATAGATTTTATTTTTTAAGTCAGTTTTAAATTAGGCTCAACATTCAGTTTCCATATATCCATTCCCTCCTTCACATCAACTGTAATCAACAATTCCTACCAGAGTGGTACATTTGTTACAAGAGGTGAACCAGCATTGACACCTAATTATCACCCAAGGTCCTAGTATATCTTAGGGTTCACTCTTGATGTAGTTCTGACATATGCAGTATAATGACGTGTATCTACCATTACAGTATCACATAGAATAGTTTCACTGTCCTAAAAATCTGTGTTTCATCTGTTTATCCCTTTTTTCCCTTTAAGCCCCTGACAGCCACACACTGTATGTGTGTGTACCTGTAACTGTTTCCATTGTATTGCTTCTTCCAGAGTGTTACTTACTTGGAGTCAAAATATGTTATCTTTTCAGATTGGCACCTCTCAGTAATAAGTTTTCAGGACTCCTCTGTGTCTTTCTGTGACTTGATAGCTCATCTTTTTAGTGCTGAATAATATTTTGTTGCATAGATGTATCATGGTCAGTTAATCTGTTCATCTCTTCAACATCTTGGTTGTTTCCAAATTCTAGCAGTTGTGGATAAAACCTACTGTAACTGTCATGGATAAGATTTTGTTTGATGTAAATTTTAAACTCATTTGGATAAATACCAAGGAATGCAATTGCTGGATTATATGGTAAGAGTATGTTTAGTATTGTAAGAAATTGCCAAACTGTCTTTTGTATTTTGCTTTCCCACCAGCAGTGAGTGAGAATTCCTGTTGCTCCCACATCCTTGCTAGCATTTGATGTTGTCAGTATCTTGGATGTTAGCCATTCTCATATGTAGTGGCATTTCATTTTAACTTGCAGTTCTCTAATGAAATAAGTTGTTGAGCATTTCTTCATATAGTATTTGTTATGTGTATATTTTCTTTGATGAAGTGTCAGTTTAGATCTTTTGTACATTTTTTAGTTGAGTTTGTTTTCTTATTGTTTGAGTTCTTTGTATATTTTGGATAACAGCTCTTTGTCTGATGTGCGCTTTTGCAATATTTTCTCCTGATTTGTGGCTTGTCCTCTTATTCTCTTGATAGTGACTTTCATAGAGCAGACGTTTTACATTTTAATAAAGTCCTTAGCAGTTATTGTTTTATGCATCATGCCTTCTGTGTGCTGTGCCGTGCTAAGTCACTTTACTCGTGTCTGACTCTTTGTGACCCTGTGGACCATAGCGTTCCAGGCTCCTCTGTCTATGGGATTGGTTCTCCAGGCAAGAGTACTGGAACGGGTTGCCATTTCCTCCTCCAGAGACTCTTCTCGACCCAGGCAGGGATCAGACCCGCATCTCCTGCATTGGCAGGCGAGCTCCTTACCACTAGTGCCACCTGGGAAGCCTTGTGCCTTTTGGTATTGTATCTGAAAAGTCAACAGCAAACCCAGAGTCACTTAGTTTATTTATTGCTTGCTTTTACTTGATTTTCATGTCATTATGTTTATTTTGGCGTAGATGAAAAATGTTTTATGCTTCACCACTAGGGATTATTAGCTTTTTGATTAACATTTTAGTTTTGATAGTAATTAGGTTTTTGTAATGGCAAATTTTAAATGGCAGGTTTTTTTTTTCCCTGTAGGATACTTTTAATTCACTTTAAATCTGCAAATTCATAGAATTTTAGGCCAAGAAATGACATGAGTGTCTAGTTCAAGTTCATTTTGTAAATGAGTACAGAATGGATGAAAACTATAACATGATTTGTATGAGGCCAAATAGCAAGATAGTAATAAAAACAGGACGCTAATTGTTTGGTCTATTATGGCGAATCAGATACTCAAAATATTGAGAAATGATCTCTCTCAATTCTCTAAGTTAGTTATGATAATTTGTAGGATATTTCTTTTCAGGCTGTTTAAATTCAAGTGCTATCGTTAAAGTCAGCAGATACTTAAACTAAACTTTAGATGTTGGTTATTTTTTTTTTCCCCCAGAAATACTTACCAGCTCATGTCACATTTACATAACATAGCTTAATTTTTGTCCACATAGTCTCACACAATCTTTCTGAGATTATCCCTTTCATTTAACTTCAAGTTAACGCACTTCCACATAGTTTTAAAACTTTTAAATGACTCCCTAATTGTTGCATTAATAAAATAGAATTAAACTCTTCCCTTGTTGGACATTGGTCTCTACTGTTTAAAACAAAAGAGAAATGCTACAGTATCATCTGCATTTTAAATATATAATAGCTATGGAAAATGTGATATTCTTCTCTCAGTGTTTCCCCCTAGTACTTTTTACTTCTGGGGAAAAACTCCCAAAGTAACACAGCATAATACATAACTGTATTTTTGAATCAACACCATTTAAAATTTCTGGGGAAATATTTTAAAATTTATTTTAAAGTGATATTGATTCAAAAATACATACAGCTTTCATTTTAAATATTCAGAGATAAAACACAAAGTGATTGTGATTTCTATTAGGATATTTGAGTATTGGGTTAGTTAAGTATAAAATTCAAAAGAAAAAAACGTGTGCAGTTAAAAATGGCCTCTGTCTCATCTCTAGTCTCTTGAACAGGTTTCTGAGTTAACTTCTAGAATCAACCAGTTTTTATGGGGCTGAAAAAACCAATAGTGTTTTCCTCTAGTTTTGCTTTTTTCAAAATGCTATATAAATAGAATCAGGTAACTTCTTCAGCATGACTTCTTTTAATTAGCATAATGTGTTTGAAATTCATACAGATATTGCTTATATGAATAGTTTGTTCCTTTTATTGCTGAATATTTGTCCATGTGTGGGTGTACTATAGTTTTTACATTCCTTTCCCAGTTGAGGGACATTTGAGTAATTTCCAAACATTCACAGGCAGGTTTTGTGTGAACATAAGTTTTTTGTTTTACTTGTGTGAATACCTAGTGACAATATTGATTATTGGTTATTTGGATAAATGTGTGTATAAGTTTAGAAGAAACTGCCAAACTATTTTCTTAAATGGCTGTACCATTTTACATTCCTGCCAGGAAACTTCTGCCTACTTTAGAACTAGGTTTTCTTAATATTGTGTTTTGCGACTTCTTTATATATTTTGGATACAGGTCTTTTAAGATTTGTGAAAATTTTCTCTCAATTCAATTTTTCAATTTTTTCTTTGATAAGTTGTGCTTTTGGGTTGTATCTTAAATCTTTGTTTCACGCAAGGTCTGCTTTTAGGTCTGTGATATATTTTTTGAGTTATATTTTTATTATGGTGTGCAGTGTGGATTGAGACTTTTTTGCATATGAGTACCTAGTTCTAGCACCATATATTGAAAATACTTATTTCTCTAATTGTTTTTGAACCTTTGTTGAAGATCAATTAATCGGTTGTCCTAGGTTAAATAAAGGTTTAGCTGCTTTAAAAAATAGTAGCCAATTATTGTTGGTAGTTTGAAATTATTCTTTTATAATTAAATTATATCAAGCTATAGAGTAAAAGAACTGACTCGATGAACATGAGTTTGAGTGAACTCTGGGAGTTGGTGATGGACAGGGAGGCCTGGCGTGCTGCAGTCTTGGGGTTGCAAAGAGTCGGACACAGCTGAGCGACTGAACTGACTGATAGAGTAAAAGAGAATTATGAAATTTGGCCAGACAGTGGTGTCCTATGGGCTTGCCCTGTGGCTAAGCTGGTAAAGAATCTGCCTGCAGTGTGGGAGACCAGGGTTCGATCCCTGGGTTGCAAAGAGTTGGACACAACTGAGTGACTTATCACTTTCACTTTGGTGTCCTGTACTGTGAGATTTGGGTTAATTTAATTTATCCGGATTTATTTAGGAATTTAGATGTACTTTGCAGTTAACAACTTTTAAGTAACTGTTAAACTTAAAAAATAAATTTATTTATTTATCTACTGTCTTTGTTGCTGCACGAGGTTTTCTCTATAGTTGCTGTGTGTGGGCTTTAGTAGTTGCGGCACATGGGCTCAGTAGGTGTGTTTCCTAGGCTTAGTTGAGCTGCAGCATGTGAGATCTTTCCAGATCAGGGATCAGACCCATGTCTTCTGCGTTGGCAGGTGGATTCTTTACCACTGAACTACCAGGGAAACCCGAACTATTAAACTTTTAAATGCTAGAATAGAAGTTAAATGCCAAGAGGCAGATGTCACTTTAAAGAGATCATTGGATGAAATATTGGAGATTAAGACAGACTTTCAGGATTAATGGCTATTTTTTTATATTATTTGTTGATGGTTGTTTTTTCATCATTCTGGGAAAGGAGAGTTGTAGTGTTAGTTGCTTAGTCATGCCTGACTCTTCGTGAGCCCATGGACTGTATGTAGCCTGCCAGGCTCCTCTGTCCATGGGATTCTTCAGTCAAGAATAATGGAGTGGGTTACCATTCCCTTCTCCAGGGGATCTTTCCAACCCAGGAGTCGAAACCAGGTCTCCTGCATTGAGGCAGATCCTTTTACTGTCTGAGCCCCTCTGCTCTTAAACCCTGTTCCATTTTTAAGATTAGCTTTTATCTTTGGAAACCCCACTCCTATCCTATTACTCCTTTCTTCTTTTGGATAGACTCTACCATACAGTTTTATTATCTTTAACCTGGTAAAAACAAATAATATAACATTTTTCATTTTAATTGAAGTGCATAGTCCAGTGACATTAAATATGTTGCCAGTGTTATACAACCATTATTACCACTGTCTAGTTCCAGAACTTTTTCGTCCCTACAAGACCCCATTCTTGTCCTTAAGGACTTCACAGTCTGGTGATGAAAACAAGTAATGTAATGTTTACTATATGGTGTGGCAAATTACATGTCAGAGCTTGCTGTAATTAAGCTGTATTCATTCAACTAAAATTTTACTTTGAAAGAGCCAAGTAATTTTTGGTTAGGTTAACATCCAGGTTGTCCTACCACTCCATACCTGAATTAAATTTAGGCTAGACTGAAATCTTTAGTCTTCTCGGCTTAAATAAATTCAGGACTCACAAATCCTCATGCCTTCTACTTTGTAAGATCATTTGAAGAATACCTGTATTTGGGATGGTGAAATAATCTGCCTGCAGTGCAGGAGACCCAGATTTGATACTTGTTACTTTTTTTCAGTTTCCTTCTTGTAACAAGAAGGAAACTGAAAATTTGATATTCTGATTTAAAGCTGAATTATGAACTCTTCCTTTTCTCATGGAGCAGAAAACAAAACAAAAGAGAGAACTTCCTAGTTGTCTGTTCCCAACCTGAATTGAGCTGTTTTGACTTATTCTAGTTGTAGTGATAGCTTCCTTGATTATGGTCAAATACGGTGTTATACAGGCATGCTTGTGTCTTTTGGCAGATCATTTGAGGAATAGCTGTATTTAGGATACTGTGTCAAGAGATTGTGTTTCTGAACCCCTTGAAGCTTTGGAGTTGGAAATTGATGATTTAAAGTTGACTATTTTAGCAGATTTAGTAAAAGGCAATGTTAGCAACATTGAACAGTGTTGTAATACAGATTTTATTTGCATTCTGCTGTCAGGGTTTGTTTGCTGTAGTACAAGCTTGTTTTGGAAAAGTAAAACAATACAGCACTTTGTTTTTAAGATTCTGCAGTCTTCCTAATATAGTCAGTCTAAGAAAGAGTTGCTGTCCCAAATGATGGTTAATGTTTTAGTTAGCAATTTCAATGTTTATCATAAGAAGACAAGTTCATATTACTGGATCTAGACTTCTAATAAATTGTGTTTACAGATTTAAGAAAGCCTGACTTTGTGACAATTTTGGTTTATTCAAAAAGAATGAAAAATTAAAGATAACCCCCTAGTTTGATTAGTTTTAGTAATAATTTTGACATTTGTTTTTAGGAAAAATAACTGTAGTCTTGTTTTTTCAGGGTAATCACTTTGATCAGTATGAAGAAGGACATTTGGAAATTGAACAAGCATCCCTTGACAAGCCTATAGAATCGGTAAGATCAGTGCTTAATTTGGGGTCATAGATAGTTAGGTAGTGTTCGTGTGACACTTGATGTGAATGAAGTTAAGCTTATTAATTAACATAGTACAGTTTAGAGCTGTTTTCTTGCATGCCCTACAATAATCAAGTAGAGTTTGAGTTGTAATCTAATATTTAATATGTTAGGAAATCAGTGAAAAAAAATCTAGAAACACTTTAGAATATTGATGGAAAAATACGATTTTTGGCCCATACTCTGTTAAAGATAACAAGTTTAAGTTTAATTGAAGTTTTTGTAAATTGAATAAAGGAGTAAAATGTATTTTGATCCTTTAAAAAACTTCACCTTTCCTGGCAACACAATCATGTGTGAAATGTTCCATTAGGAACACTTAGGGGCTAATATTTTTATTTACCAGACTTTTGTGAGACATGGTAACTTTAGTTTCTATGGTTTAAGAGATGTCTGGTTTTTGTCAAAAGTTGATTGTATCTATTCACATGACTTAATTTTAAATATTGATACAACGCAACAGAACAAGGAGATTTATTTTCCTGACTCTTAATTTTTGAACATTATTTTTATTTTGAAAAGCCCTTTATTTTCAGATTACACAGTCCATTGTTAAAATGTCTAAATTTGTCAGTATTGTCAGTATTTAATATTTGTTCTTAAGTGTATGTATTTAATAAGGGTTTCAGAGAGTTATTGATTAACTAGAATGGAAAGTCACCGGAGAGAGAGTCTCTGTAACAGTCAAGACATTTCCCCTTCTCTCTTTAAGAAATACTAGCTTCTCCTCCTCCCTCAGGAAAATAAGGCAATTTAGAGAATACAGATATTTTAACTTTAGCTTTTATTTCCATAGCTATAGCATAGTAAAGGATCAACATATATTTATGTTCCTAACTAGGTTGGTGTTGTGTGTGTTTGTGTGTGTGTTTAGATGTTTACAGAAATTTACACAACTTGGGGTGTTCGACATTTTTCTTCCACAGCAGTTGGCCCATATTAGCTAAGCAGCCATGATCTGGTTTGTATTGCACGGTCTGCCTTTTTTTAATTTCTTCTCTAGGGTTTCTTTCTCCCCACCTCCCCTTCTTATTTCTGTTCTTCTGGTCCAGTGAACACTGCATATAGTACCTTCTGTCTTAATGTGCTGGCATGATGCTAGACTTAGGCATGGCAGTAATTGATGACGCATGTGATAATGCTGCAGAGGGAGAATTCACATCTGATGTTGTGCTGAAAGCCCAGTCTTGTGTTTTGACTTAAGGATGAAATGCCAGGCCCACTTTGATGAGTTAAAAAATCTTTGAAGTTTTTGTCTTATTTTACTATCGTCTTGGGAATTATCACAAGGAGTTTTACAGTGAAATCTATGGGCTAGCTAGGTCAGTATTTTATACTTGGAAAATAATTTTTCCATATCATTTAAATGTTTCTTTGGGTCAAAGTTTAAGAATAGATAGCTGTCAAAAGAAAGGCCCAGGTGCCATATTCTGCAAGGTACAAGGTTGATTAATATTATACAAGCTATAATTCAGTGGGTACTCTGACTCAACAGTAGCAGGAAATTTAGCTGGACTAAATTTGCAGCCTAGTATTCATTATTACTTTACTCAAGAAAGTTTAAATAAAAGCACAAAATTAAATGATATTTAACATTTTAAAAGCCTTCTTTTAGGACTGCATTTAAAGGTTTTTGGAAAGTTCATTCCTTCGGCATGTGGGACAAGTGCTCTTTTTCCTCTCACAATGTCCAGAAATTTTCCCAGCATATGTCATAGAAGGAACACTATCATAAGGCAGTCTGACTGAGTAGTCTCAGTGAGTAGGAGTGGAATTGATATATGCCTTATTTATTAAATAGTATTATCTTCTCCACTAAAAATAGCAAGTATCCTTGGACTGGATGTTTAATTTTTTATGAATAAGTATATGTTCAGAGATGTATAGTTGTAAATTGTACTTCTAATGAAAATTTACTCCGGAAACACATTAAAACATGCATTATTTGATGTAGTAGTTCAGGTAGTAATAGTAAGGTGCTTCATAGCCAACATGGTGTTAGATAGAAGTGAGGCAAAAAGAGAGGGATTTTATTTCTGTTCCCCAGTCATTTGGGGGTAAATTTAAAGTTTTAAAAGAAAGTCCTAAAATGATTGGCATAAAAATAGATGCTATAGTAACTTCCAAGAGCCTTATCACCTTAGGAATGCCCACCAAGTAAGTGTATATTAGTTATATGTCTGGCTGGCTGGCTATCTTGTTGAGCTATTGAGCTATCTTCTTCTTAGGGGGAAATAGCAGTTGCTTCTAACACACAGAAAGAGTCTCTGCTGAATTAAAATCTTTCTCTGCAGCAATATCTATTGAGAGGTGCTGACTGTTTTGCTACAGCATGCAACTCAAAAGTGGCTGGAAATATGCAGCTTTGGGAGTCTACAGATCATTGCAGGAGCTAAAGGTCTAGTCATTTTTTTTTTTTAAACGAAGGTAATCTGCAGCAGCTGGTAACCGAGGAAGTCTCTGCACAGGTTTGTGCCAAGAATATGCCCGTGTAAAGGGTTATTGTGAGTATAGGATTAAGGTCTTTTTGTTTTGTAATAGGGTAAATGTGTTGCAAACCAGCAAGATGGGAAATGAGATACAAAGATGTGATAGTACATTATGATTTTGATAAACTCCTGAAGCTTAGATTTGTTCCTGAGATGATACAGGTATTTCAGTTTCAATCTGGAAATGTTGTAAATACATCAAAATCCAGCATTAATGAAACAGTTCATTATCTTTGGTATAAATTTTTATTTTCCCTGTTTTTTTTCAACCAACCAGATATCTTTCAGTGAAGTTTATGGTCAATAATAAAACACTGTTCCAAGAAAATTATTAAAGAATTGCCAGATAACTTGTTTATCTGAATTAAAGAGAAGGTGGGAAGTATTAACATTTTGCTCTTATTACAAAAAGCTTTTTAAAACTTATGTTTTAATGTAGCTACTTTATGAGATTTTTAGGTCCCACCTGTAATTATGATCTCCACTTTATACCGAAAAATAAAGCGTTTTATTAAAAACCAAAAATCTTAAAAGCATAACCCAGTCTAGGATTCCACCATAGATCCAAAAATTGGTTGATCTGACTTAAGGTATATGGTTCTTTGTGATCTTTACCGTAGAAAGAAGATGAGAAATCAGATGGGAGAGTGGTTATAAGCTGTACAAAAGGCAAAATCCCTGCACCATAGACTTAAAATATGTTGTCATTGTTGCAATTGGAAGTGAAACTGCCTGTCAGTACTTGGTCTTTGTTCTACCTGACTGATTAAAATTCTGTCTTTATAGTTGTCAGGTTGACTGAGCAGGTTTAAAAAAATTAATGTAAGTTTTCAAATTCCAGTTGCTAATGTTTACTTTGGATATCTAAGGATTTAGAAGTATATATATAAGTGGGTTTTGTCATGTTGCATATCTGTTTAGATCTGTGGACTCCACTAGTTCCAAACTGTAACTCTATAAGACTGCTGATTTGGTATTTAGCAGTGACCATATGTGGACTGCACTGTAAATAATGTGCTTCTTGGAGCTGAATGGTGTAGCATTACTATATGGCTTTTCTCTCTAGTCTTCATTGTGTCATCTGTAGTGAGCTATAGATTTTTTTGTTGGGGAATTTTTACAACTTGTTGTTTGCATGGGTTCACCTAGTAGCACTTGGTTTTTGCTTATAGAGTCTTTAATACACAATCAGCAAAGCTTACAATCCACTCAAGAGATTTGCCATTTTTGTCACTGTTGAAAATGAGCTAAATGGTGTAAATTGAATGTGGCTGTCAACTAAAAGAAAATTCAGTGTGGAATTAGTATTCATCTAGTCACTGCCATAATTGTAGTATGGTTTTCTCTTGAGGCTTGGTATCCTATTTCCCATTATTAAAAAACTTAGAATCAGCCCCACACAATGAAGTGAATTTTAGTCTATATTTTGGCAGACTCCCATTATACAGATTGGTGGGGCTGTTTCCCAAATGGCTATTGTTTCTTTGATGGTATACAGCTTCAGGGAGCAGAGAGAAGTTCCTGGGAAAGTTTTCTACTTGGTATCTAATTAATGAAATTGTTGAGGAATGACTGAAACAATAATGAGATGGTTTTTGTTTTTGTGTTATTGCTCGTATTGTTTTTAGCATATCAGTAGTTGTTTCTAATACACATTTCTTGCTATTGTTGATGTTCCCACTTAAAAATTACATCCTCCTTTCTTGCACATTTAGTACAGAGAATTAAAATACAGCAGTTTAGTTTACATTTAAGTTTAGAAATAGAAAAACCGTAAAGGCCAATTTAGATAATCTAGACGAAAAAAGTTTTGAGTTTTTAGCTCAGCTTCATAGTTTAACCAGAATTAAGAACTTCATTCCTAACCAAATAAAATGCTACATTGCCACCATTTTTGGAGTCTTAAGGACAGAGAGTAATAAATAGGTCATGGGAGGAATTCCCTGGCAGTCCAGTGGTTAGGACCTCTGCAATTTAACTGCCAAGAACCCAGGTTCAATCCCTCATCAGGGTACTGACACTCCACAGGCTGTGTGGCACTGCCAAACAACAACAACAAATAGGTTGTGGGAACTGTTTATGAATGATCTGGAAAACCACCCTTTTGCCTACCTCCCTTGGGCAAAGTTGGTTCCCAAATTGTTTAAAATTAGTATTTCCCTGCACTTCTTCCATGTGTATTTAAATTATAAACAGCCTATCACTATACATGCCCCTTCATCAGTCACAGACCAGTCTGTGTTAAAAGAAATATTTATTTTCAGTTCTTTAAGGTTATAACTAAACTTCAAGTTATTTATTTTGCTTAAAAATAAAAAATGAAGTTTTTTTAGTCACTTTTGTAGTAACCAGAATAATAAACTTATTTCAGGAGTTAAATAGTGCTCATTGCCCTTGTTATGTCTAGATTACTGGTTGAGGCTACATATTACTGCAGTTTACTGTTATAAATGACATTTATAGGAATGATTGACATCCTAACCAGAGAGAGTAATGATTATCACCAGTTGGCCACTGAACTAATTCCTTGCTCTTTCACAGTGAAAGTTCAGTGAACAGTTTGATCACTTCAGATTAGACAGGTCTGCTTTGTTCTGTTAATACTTTGTTATGAGGTATTTTGACGTACCTTTCTTGTGTTACCCATCATCCTTAAGCCTACTGGATTTTTCACTAGTCTTTATAAAACTTTTTTCTTTTGGTAGGAAAAGGGACCATAGTGAATACTAGTCCTTTCTGTAGAGTCGCAGAACTGCCGTTTTTTCTTCAAAAACAGATAGTCTGAAATGATAGGAAAGGCTCAGATTTTCTGTAATAGTCATTCACTTAATCTAAGAAGTTGGTGAGTAGAAGACCTTCTGGGAGATATGCCTATTATTTTTGTTGTTTTTTGTTATAATTGCAAGGACATAGAGTGGCATATTAATAATATTAATACATAACCCCTGACATTTCATTCCCTGCTCATACTTGGGGAAAGTGAAAGAAAATGAAGTCACTCAGTCGTGTCCAACTCTCTGTGACTCCATGGACTATAGCCTACCAGGTTCTTCCGTCCATGGGATTTTCCAGGCAAGAATACTGGAGTGAGTTGCGATTTCCTTCTCCAGGAGGTCTTCCCAACCCAGGGATTAAACCTGGGTCTCCCGCATTGTAGGCAGACGCTTTACTGCCTGAGCCACCAGGGAAGTAGATTTAATTAAAGAACAGTTTTCATCTAAAGATTTAGAAGAGAAGTACCACTGCCATTTTGTATCAATAGCTTTTTTTGAGAAGGTGACAGCCATCTTGAGTGGTTTTGTAAAAGTGATGCTACTGTGTATAACCCTAAATTTTTCTTTTTTCTCTCTCTCCCTTTAACATTTGCTTTTCCTTTCACTGTTGTCAGTCACAACACGCTGCTCTTGAATCTTTCAGCTGGTCTTGACTCGTGAATTTACTTATGCTTTCACTCTTCTTTAATAAATACATTAATTGCAAGCAGTGAATTGAAAACAAGACAAAAAAAAAAAAAACGACCATTAGTGATTGGACAGTTTCTTACTTTGTGTTACATTTAACTGTTCTTTTGACAGCCCAGTTTTTAAAGCCAGGTTCGTATGGAAATGCTTTCACTCCACTTGCACTGCTTTTGGAAATAGCATACTGCTTCATCTGTCTGTTTATTTTAGTGCATTCATAATATAACACGGTCAGCATAATGTCTCATCTCCGACTTAGCCAAAAGATAGAGTTTTCTTAATTTAAAAAAAGGGACAACAATTTTTGTCAGCATGGTTTTAATACCCTAAATCTGTGCCTAGTTGTAAAATTAGCCTATTAAGAGATTAAACAATACTTTATTCAGCTACATTATCTTAGAGTCATTCTGCTATCCTTGTCCTTTCTGTAGTTAATTTAGTTGTAGGAATTATGATATAAAACAAGGATTTTATGTGCAGGTAAGTGTATTTCCACAGTAGTACTATAAAGGCCTCTCCTCTTTATCTTCATTTTCTGTTAACATTAGTTGTGTTAAGACTTAAAAAGTTTTTTTTTTTTTTTTTACAAAAAGTTATTTATAAATAGTCAGGCATTCGGTACTGGGATTACATATATCTATAGCATTTTCTCATTCTCTCAATTCCTAGCAAAAAATAATCTCTAGTGACCTTTTATGTACAGTAATGACTGTGTATATGTATGTTTAAAATAATTGCATGTTTTGTTACAGAAACAGTTTTCATTATCATTTGCCCCATTTTTTCAAGTATCCTGATCTTTGTTCCTCTAATGAATAAAGTAATAAGCGGCTTAGTCCAGTTTTCTGGTTGGCATCCTGTCATAAACTCATAGAAGGAAGTTGACCTTTTTTTTTTTTTTTTTTTTTTAAATAGAACATTGAAGAGACCTAACCTCCTTCTTGTAACTTACTATCAGAGAATATAATAGTAACATATTTTTTTTTATAATTCCAGAGCATTTTACCATTGAATATATAGCTGGAAGATAAAAATCGATTTAATTTGAGATGTTTGTTTTTAATTCAGAGATTTATGGTTTAGTTGACCTCATAGTTTGATTTTAGGAAATATGAGATTATTTTCAAGTGGTGATACCCAATTAATATTACAAATTACATTTTAATGCATACAGAATACTTTTTGTTTACAGTTTTTAAATGTTTTCCTTTTGATAAGTAGCATCATTTTATCAGATACAGTTAAATGATTATTTTAGTGTTCTCTCTGTATTTGTGAAAAACAAAGAATTGGACAAAGGTCTGCAGAAGTTTCTAAGATCTTGAAACCTTATGCAAAAGCTGGCATCTAATTGTTGTTTCTCGTGTCTTTACATGTGATTTACACTGAAGGATCTCTTCCACTGTGCTCCTAGGAAGATGAGACATTATGTATATTGTTTTTTTTCCCCTACATGCACTAATGGTTCTTTACTGTTAACTTATTGCTAGGCCTGTTTCATTCTAACATTTTAGCATTTTTGTTAGATTACATGTTGAAATGCATCACTCAGTCTGTGCTTGAGCTCATTTTATTTTTCTGTTTAATCAATTTAATTTCTCGTTTTACTAACCTCACTGTTTTTTCAGTTTAATATTGGCTGCATGCTAGTTAAATATATTTTATATATATGTATTAAAAAACCAATCAAGTCTAGCCTGGATTTTGCTCTGATTGTGTTTTCATTTCTAGTGGTGGGGCAGTCTTACACTTACAACTTACTTTGTATCATGAAAGCCTGACACATAAGCAAAATAACTAAACACAATGTAGATTTTCTTTTTCTTTTTCTTTTTTTTTTTTTAAAAAAAAAAGCTCTTAAAGTGGTGCTGTCTAGGTGGTGGATATGATTGTATAAGTACTTTGATTTTATGCTTTTTAATGTTAGTTTTAAACTTCATAAGTGTATTCTTCCCCCTTTCCCCTTCCCTTTTTTCTCTTTTTAAAAGTGTTGTGTATAAAAATTGCCCAACACACCATCAGAAAGGACCCTTACTGTCTTTGTTCTTCCTGTATAAAATACTAGCCAGTATTTCTTTTTACATTAATGCCCCCTTTATTGGGCACATTTCCCCTATTAGCACCTTTTTTGCATGCATATATGTAGAATTATCTCTTGTTCATCACCTGTTAAATATCCCTAGGAAGGGAAGAATATATTATTGGAATATTTTTGGTTTGTCTCTCTGTTCTGTCTGTCAGGATAATATTGGACATCGCTTACTCCAGAAACATGGGTGGAAGCTGGGCCAGGGATTGGGAAAATCTCTTCAGGGTAAGTTTTTTAAATATACCAAGAAAAAAGAAAGAAAAAATGTTTCTGATGCAGATCTTATGCCTGAATATATTTTTTTGTCTTTCTTTAAAAAGTTTTTGGGCTTTCCCCCTCTGCCTTTTATCCCCTAGAGTAGTCTGTTTTTCCTATAACTGTATTTGAAGTCACTATTAAGCTAATAATTTGCAAGAGTAAGCTGCTGTGTCGTGAATACTTTCAGGAAACATACTGTGTATAGCTCAGTCTGTTTTAAATTTCTCTTGGTGGAAGTGATGGGTGGGTAAAGTAAATGAAATATATAGTATCAGAATGTACTTTCTTTGTATCACTTAGTGATGTATTGTGACTGCTGTATTTTTAAGAGGATTAATTTCAATAGCAGAGTTTAATTTTTGCCCTCCTGAATTCTTCCGGAAGCTGGTGATTGCCTTGGTTCTTTGTCTCTAATCAGAATCCATGCAATAGTAGAATAATTAATCTGTATAAAACATAAAATTGAAACAGATTTCTTAGGGTTCTCTGAGAGGCCATTTCTCAAGTTCAGGTCAGTCTCTGGGAAATGTATGGTTTAAAGTTTACATTGCATGTGTTTTTTTTCTTTTAACTGTACTAATCATTTGGATAACAAACACTGCTAACATTTCTGCTTCTGAATTCTTACTAGTTGAAAACCAGTCAACCAACTCCATTTACTTATTAGCTCCCTCGTATTCAAGGGCTGCTGTTCTCTGCAGATGTGAACAGTACCTCAGANTTCTCAAGTTCAGGTCAGTCTCGGGGAAATGTATGGTTTAAAGTTTACATTGCATGTGTTTTTTTTCTTTTAACTGTACTAATCATTTGGATAACAAACACTGCTAACATTTCTGCTTCTGAATTCTTACTAGTTGAAAACCAGTCAACCAACTCCATTTACTTATTAGCTCCCTCGTATTCAAGGGCTGCTGTTCTCTGCAGATGTGAACAGTACCTCAGAAATGATGAAAATCATTGCACTTCTACATTTGGTCATGAAGGGTCTCATTGTATAAAGGGATATTTGGGGAGAGGTGCACTACTGTTGACTAATTTTCTGAATTTGGGAAATGAATTTCCATAGTATGAGTGGGCAGTCTAATCAGTTCAAGTGACTGTATTAAGGGGCACAATAGGTCGGGGCATGAAACAGGATGTTTCAGTCTTTAAAACATTTGCTTTTTAAAGTATACATCCACAAATTCTATTCAGTGGTGACATGAGAAATGCTCAAAAATGTATTTCCAATGAATATTTATTACTAAGCATTAACCTGTCTTTTGGGGGAGGTAGAAAAGATTTGATCACCACTAAACTTGCAAGAACTCATTGTATACAGTATAAAGAATACTCAACAACTGAGAGCAATTTGTATGACATAGACCATAGATTTTGTAAAAGACCAGAAAAGAGAAAGGGTCATCAGGACTAAAGTGGAAATTACTTCTTGATAGGTTTAGTCCCAGTGGTTTGCACAGTAAAATGTTGGGTTGGGTTGAATGGAGGTGATAGTTCAGAATAAGGTCTGGAGATTTTATTTGATCTTTTCCCCTACTATTTGAAACCTCTCTTCCTATTCAGAGATTCCCAGGAGCATGGTTGATTGTTACTGTTTTTATTCAGGTACAGAAGGGAGTAGAATTTGGGGACACTACATAGGGGGCTAGCGAATCTGTTTGAATCCCGGAGTTTTCCATTGTAAGCATCAGAGACTTCAAAGTACAACTAAAACTGGCAGAGAAAAAGAGTGAGAGAGATGTATAGCAAGTGAGTTTAAGAGAGGTGCTCTGTGATGGTCTAAAGAGGTGGGATGGGGAGGGAGGTAGGAGGGCGGTTTAGGAGGGGGGGACGTATGTATAACTATGGCTGATTCATGTTAGTGTATAGCAGAAACCATCACAATATTGTAATTATCTTCCAATTAAAAATAAAATGAAATTTAAAAAAAGATTAGGTAAATGGGTACTTAACTATTTTGGGGTGATGGAAAATTATTGTTTCATTTTAAGAATACTTTCAAATTTAGGTGTCTTTAAACTTTGAACTCCTTGAAAAGAGAAATCAGATTTTATCCATATTTCACATTCATCTCTGTGGTGATTGGCATGTAGTAAGCACTCAATAACTCATCAATCCATTATTTATTTAAAATAAAAGAAATTTGAAGACCGTCCTTTTTTTTAATTGTGACAAAGCCCACACAACATAAAATTGCCATCTTAACCATTTTTAAGTGTACATTTCAGTAGTGTTTACTAAATTCACATTGTTGTTCAAAGCCCATGTGTCTTGAATGGCTAGTACAGTCTCTACCCTTCAAAAAGAATGGGACCTTATTCTCCTGCCAACATTAATGGGTGACTTGAATTGTCTTGGAAATGGCTCTTTTATTTTTTTAGTGTCACATTCAACATTGTACAGGCATTGAGTTGATTTCTCTTACATAGCTCTTTCTGTAATACCCACATCATTTGACTAGAATATAGCCACATTTGTGACATATTTAGATAATTCGTGACAAATTTTTTTCATTGTACCAAACCTTTGCTACAAATAACCACTGAGGAAAGCCCTGTTGCTCTGCAGAACGTCATAATGCATAGACTAACCACTGCAAATAATTTCTAGATTCATTTCTTTGTAAGTTCTTTGTATTGTTTATTGTCAACTTTTAGTTGCTTTTGTTTGATTTTAGGCTCTAACATTTTTTAACGTGCAGTCATCCACTGAATTTAAGCCTGATCTTTTTGAGATTTTGTTAACATTTAAAAATTATTGCAAGCCCTGTGAGATTTTACAGAGTGCTAGTCTTTGGGGCTGCAGTGTATATAACTTGTCACTGGATAGGTTGGAAAATAGGGCATGCTAACTCTGAAACAGAATTCTTTGTGGCACGATAGAAGATTCAACTTTGTTAGGTGGGTTTAATTTTGTACTTAAATTTCCTTTATTTACCTTTTGTTCTCCCCTAATATTTATTAGGGCTTCCCTAGTGGTGCTCGGAGAAGGCAATGGCACCCCACTCCAGTACTCTTGCCTGGAAAATCCCATGGATGGAGGAACCTGGTGGGCTGCAGTCCATGGGATTGCTAAGAGTCGGATACGACTGAGCGACTTCATCTCACTTTTCACTTTCATGCATTGGAGAAGGAAATGGCAACCCACTCCAGTGTTCTTGCCTGGAGAATCCCAGGGACGGAGGAGCCTGGTGGGCTGCCATCTATGGGGTTGCACAGAGTCGGACACGACTGAAGTGACTTAGCAGCAGCAGCAGTATTGCTAGTGGTAAAAGAACCCACCTGCCAATGCAGGTCAGACATAAGAGATGCCAGTTCGATCCCTTTCGGGAAGATCCCCTAGAGAAGGGAATGGCAACCCACACTGGTATTCTTGCCTGGAGAATCCCATGGACAGAGGAACCTGGAGGGCTTCAGTCCATGGGGTTGCACAGTTGGACACTACTGAAGCGATTTAGCACACATCACAGTGTTTACTAAAATATTCAAAAGTTAAAATTTATGTGTGGCAGATAAGTGATTGTTAGTATTAAAAAAATGAAAGACTTGTAGAAAAGATTGTCAAGATACCTGAAGGAAACAACAATAAAGAAAGGCCTGCTGATGAGAAATATTATGAACGGTTGTGTGTTTTTTTGTTTGTTTTTTTTTAATGGAGGCAGAGGGTATGTTTAATTTGGAATAAACAGCAGCAAATGATAGTTGTATCTTGTGGCTGTTGAATTGGATTTGGTTCTTGAAATTGTTTTATGACCTTCTGGCAGCTTTGAAATGGAGTGGAATGTAGCTCAAAATCTTTATTTTGCTATGAGATAGGTAAGTAGATGTAGCCCAGAAGTGGTTCCTAAGCTTTCTTTGTTACATTGTCTAAGAGCTGTTTGACGATTAAGCTGATTTTTTGGTCACAAACAAAAGTTCATCCCCTGAGACAAATGAAGAGGTATGATATATTTCATATTCCATATTTAGAGGGTTCCATCAGTAACAGTCAACCAGCATTAGCTCAGCTGTGAGATAATAATGTATTCTAGTTACACCAGCTGTAAATAATGTAAGTCATGGGCACAGTAAATAAGATTGTTCCTGCTCTTCAGGTTTATTTTCCAGTCCTCTAAGTCTTACTTTTTAAACTTACGGTACACTTTTGAAGGTTTTTTGAGACCAGGGACCGTGTTCTATATTTTTAGTATGTGATCAGTTGAATACTTAATTGACAAATTGCTTTAAGTTCCTTGAGGGTAGAGATTCTCTTTTATTTTTGTTTAGAAGCACTTGGTATAGGGTATGAAGCAGTGTGAGCAGCATTTAGAAACTTAGGATTTAGGTTTGAATTTGGCTCTGCCACTTACTTCAAGTAAAGGGACAAGTTGAATTATTTCAGCAATAAATGAGGATTAAAATCTCTGCCTATATTCTTGCAGTGATTATGAGGATAAAGTAATTAAGTGAAGTTACTTTATGTAAACTGTAAAACACTATATAAATGCTAATTGTTATTAACACCTCAATTTTTTGGTGTATGTTTAGATATTTTAACTGAATTTGAGTTAATCAAAATCACAGAGAAGCCTCTATCTTGCTACTCTCTATTTCCCAGAATTTGTNCTATATTCTTGCAGTGATTATGAGGGTAAAGTAATTAAGTGAAGTTACTTTATGTAAACTGTAAAACACTATATAAATGCTAATTGTTATTAACACCTCAATTTTTTGGTGTATGTTTAGATATTTTAACTGAATTTGAGTTAATCAAAATCACAGAGAAGCCTCTATCTTGCTACTCTCTATTTCCCAGAATTTGTAACAGTAGTAGCTAAGATACTGATATGTGCTATTATTGCTTGGGTGGCATCACCAACTGTATGAACATGAGTTTGAGCAAGCTCCGGGAGTTGGTGATGGACAGGGAAGCTTGGTGTGTTAGTCGATGGGGTTGCAAAGAATCAGATATGACAGAGCGACTGAACTGAATATGCGCTAGATATTTATTTGACTCCCAGTTCTGTGCTTTTAATGCTGTGTATGTTTTATGATCCTAAGTCCCTAATTTTGCTGTTTGTTTCAGTTCTGAGCTCTTAGTTACATCTAAAAGAGCCTCAGTCACTAAGCAGTGGGGTTGGGACAACTGTATAGTAACCTAAAAAAAGACATTGGATCC
Source organism: Neotragus moschatus (assembly GCA_006410615.1). NCBI lineage: Eukaryota > Metazoa > Chordata > Mammalia > Artiodactyla > Bovidae > Neotragus > Neotragus moschatus. The sequence continues at coordinate 255,670 of SJYA01002495.1, read as the reverse complement.
CCACTGTCGTACCTTACCCTAAAACATATTACAGATGACTAAAATAATTAAATGTAAAAAATAAAATCATTGAGATGAACAATAGGATAATTATTAAAGATAATCTTACAATAAGGAGAACTTTAAGTTCAACTCCAAACCCAGAGATCCTTAAAAGAAGGATAAATTTGACTATATTTCATCATAGTAAATTAGAAGAACAACAACTAAACAAACTGGGGGAAATATCTGTAATATCTCATTGTAGACAGAGGACAGATTTCTTTATGTATTTATTGGTATGTGAAATACTTGTAACCTAAATAGAAAGGAGGAAATGCTATGAATACTATTTATAGAAAAGTATTGCAGATGACCTTTAGGCATATGAAAATATTCTCATTTCTTCTCATATTAGAGATAATGCATATTAAACTGTACGATGTCATTTTTTACTTGTTGGCTCGGAAAAGGCTTTGAAAAAGACTAGCCTGGTCAGATTTGGGGAAAATAGGTTCTTACATTATAGCCAGTGAGACTATAAACAGATAAAACCACTATAAAGAACAATTTGAATTACTTAAAGATTAAGCTGCATGTATCCTTAGATCCAACAATTCTGTTTCTATCTTTAACTTATTCATGAAATGCACAAAATAATGTATGATTGAAGTTATTCATTATATCACTATGATAAAAGATTGGAAATAGTCTACCACATTTCCTTGATCCTAAGACATTTTTTTCATATTTTAATAAAGGTAAAATTAGATGTACCTTATTAATGGCATTAAAGTTATAATGGCAGCTTTTAAAATTTCTTAGTGGCACATAAAACTGTGTGTTTCCATTTTCCATTATTTTAAATTGAATACACATCAACCCAGCAACTAACCTGCTTCTAAAACATAGCTGCCTGTTTATTGATTAAAAAAAAAAAATTAAAGTATAAAGTATACATTTCTTCCTGATTACCAAATAATTACTATGGTTCTTAACAGTTGCTTTCTCTGTTGTAACATGTCAATAGCTTTTGTTGATACTTAAGCAGCTTTCCCAAAGTCCTACAAGTTGTATATGAAATGTATTATATCTCTAGGTTTCTCATGTATCTTTTTCTTAAAAATGTTGAATTAGATTTTTGAGATTGAAGCATAAAAATTTTATTGCATGAAATCATTGGCTGAAAAATATGTCAGAGAGATGAACTGGAGCATTTCACTGTGAAACATTAAAAGGGTACATTCTGTGGAGTTTGTGCATATATTTGTTTCTTGTTTGCTTGACTGTGTAGAGGAAAATCATTGTTAAGGCAGACTGTGAAGGGAAAGTGAGTTGCTTTTTACTGTATCCTTTTAAAATTTGATATGATATACTATTACTACTAAAAAATGTAGAAAGAAAATTGTTTTGAAAAAGACTCAGAGTAGACAGAATCCAAGCAGAGTAGAGTTGGTTTCTTTAGTGTTTCTTTGGTTTTATGTATATATCCCTCCTCCCAGTCTAGTTTCAGTTAACAAACAAATGGTAAATATAGTTGGGGAAACCTTGCATTAGCTAAGCCCCAACAGTGCTTATATTAATACATTTTATGACTAAAGAAAAACTAGATTTGAATTCCATACAGTAGAAATATGTAGTGTTAAAATTTGGACTTTACTGTTAAGTTAGAATGTTGATTTTTAAAGCCACACTAACTTCTAAGAAAAATCATTCTTTGGCTGGGGAAAAATAGGTTTTCTTTAATACTGTGATGACATAGATAAATGTTCTGGATAGGATATTTGTAAAAAGCTGAGTTGTTGTCCTTCTTCCTTAGTTTCCCTTTGAAATTTGTTTTCATGGATTATGTGCCAAATCTAGACTCTAAACATTCTGCATGTCAGTATGGATTGTCAGAAAGGCTTAGTTATACTTGTTGCTGGTCTAGCTGAAGGAACCTGGTAGCTATACTGATCTTTGTTCCTTGGTAATTAAATGAGCTGTGCAGTCTTTATGCATTTCCAAAGGTAAGCATAATTTTAGTAATTCAGGTATCAAATTTAGTAAGGTACAGATTATATATAACCTCTGACTATCTTAATGGAATTTAGTTAATATAAACAAATGAGTTGAATCCAGTTAGTAAACAAAATTAGAATTGACAGTCTAATAGTTAAAAAGTTTAGATTTTAGAGCTAGAGTCATGACCAACCTAGATAGCATATTAAAAAGTAGAGACATTACTTTGTGAACAAAGGTCCATCTAGTCAAGGCTATGGTTTTTCCAGTGGTCATGTATGGATGTGAGAGTTGGACTGTGAAGAAAGCTGAGCGTTGAAGAATTGATGCTTTTGAACTGTGGTGTTGGAGAAGACTCTTGAGAGTCCCTTGGACTACAAGGAGATCCAACCAGTCCATCCTAAAGGAGATTAGTCCTGAGTGTTCATTGGAAGGACTCGTGCTGAAGCTAAAACTCCAATACTTTGGCCACCTCATGCGAAGAGTTGACTCATTGGAAAAGAGTTTGATGCTGGGAGGGATTGGGGGCAAGAGGAGAAGGGGACGACAGGGGATGAGATGGTTGGATGGCATTACCGACTCGATGGACATGAGGTTGAGTGAACTCTGGGAGTTGGTGATGGACAGGGAGGCCCGGCGTGCTGTGATTCATGGGGTCACAAAGAGTCAGACACGACTGAGTGACTGGACTGAACTGAGAAATGAAGAGGGATTGGGGGAGATGAGAAGGGGAAATAGTGAACTCAGATGCTGTATAGACTGCTTGTTTCTCAGTATAGAGATCTATATGTTGCATTTAAAAACAGACATTAAATATATGTTAAGATGTTATTTAATCAGAAGACATTAAATATATATCAAGTTCATGCAAAATAATTAGAAAGGAAGTAGCAAATTTTTCTAATTTAGATCAGATACTTTTTTACTAAGAAAAGAGTAGACCAGTTATAGAAGCAGTTTGGACATTCTCAAGGTAGATTACTTTAAATGAAGCACTCATTGGTGAATTACATTAAAATAGTTGCACTTCTATTAAATACTTGTGTTCAAGAGACCATAATAAAGAGATACATTGCGAGATACTACCCTTACTCTCATAAGTTTGCCATTTATTTTAGGAGGTAGGTGGAAGAAACCTTAAGAGTAAACTCTGTAAGAATAAATGACTAGGGAAGACCTCTCAATGAAGTCTTAAGGAGAGAGGAATAGGTATTACCAAAGAAAGAGACACTGATGTATACAACGTGATTGCAGCTGGTGAAGAGTAGGTGTGGCTGGCTAGAGCAGAAAATGTCCATTCAGCAGTGAATGTCACACTTTAAAAGCAGAAGAACTTATAAAAATACATATTTTTAAAATGAACTTTGACATAAAAGGATGGAAAAAACCATAATTATTTGGTTGCAGCAGGGTTCTGGGTGTCCAAGAGAAACTACAACTAGAAATCAGTAATGGGGAATTGGTTCAGATAGACACAAATCTAGTATTATCTTAACTAAAACCTCATTTAATTATTTTTACTACTTTTTTTAATTGGAGGATAATTGCTTTATAATATTATGTTGACTTCTGCCATACAACAACATAAATCAGCCACAAGTCCATGTATGTCCCCTCCCTCCTGAATCTCCTCTCACTCCTTACCTCATCCCACCCCTCTAGTTTACAGAGCATTGGGTTGAGTTCCCTGTCCCCATATAGCAGCTTCTCTCATTGTCTGTCTATTTAACACATACAATTCTTAAAGCAAGACTATGTTATTCCAGCTTTGCAGAGGAAAAACTGAGGCTTAAAGAAGTTGAGCAAGTTGCTCAAGAATAAACTGTCAGTAAATGACATAAAAATTCAAACCTTGGTCTTTCTGACTCCAATACCCATGCTGCTAACTAACTGCCACACTGAAGGTAGAAGGCTGCTCCAATTTGGGACTTTATTTTGTAAACCAAAGGCAGTTTTTTTAATTAGAAGAGAGGTATAGACTTATCTAGCAGATAGAAATATTAAAGCTAATTTAATCAGAAATTCACTTTACAAATGAAGACATAATAGGTTTAGGGTTCCAGAATGTTCCATTATACCAATTAGCACATTGGTGGTAGAAGTTAAGTACAAATCTTGCCAAAGTATGACTGAAGGTGAAGATGTAAAACCATTTAGAAAGTTGTCTAGGTATGAGTTGATAAAGGCATAGAATAAAATGATAGCAGTGGAACTGGAAAAGGAAAGTGTAGTTATGAAGGATGATAAATCAACTGTGAAGTATAATATAGTTGATTCAAGCACGTGTCTTGCTAGCAAGCCTTTGTTCACTGGGTTTAGTGTTAATCCCTTATAATAGCTAGCGATTAAATGTTTACAAAGTGTTTGCACATGTATAGTCTAATTTAAGTCCTCTCTGGGGTAGTTACTCCTTTTTTACAGATGAGGAGATTGACATTTTAAGTAATTCTTTGCCCCAAATCTTACAGCACATAGGTAGTAGAATCATGTTGCCAAAAACCTATGCTTTTAATCAGTATGCTATCTATAATGTACTTAAATGCTTTGTGGTGGCTTACTTCTGTCTTCTGGAGAAATGTGATGGTGGTGAGAAATAAGTACTGCATAATTGAAATATACAGTAGTTACTCTGGTTGAAAAAAATGTAGGTAGCTTTGAATGTGATATTTTTTCTGAGAGCACGTGAAGTGGTCATTTATGTTCTTGGTGATAAATATAAATTTATGTAAATTCACTGGAAACTTGAGGCTAGATTGAGTAGTAAGAACCTTGGCCACATTTTTAGGAGTGATAGATAATTGATCTCCAAGGGTAAAGAGAATACTGTAATTTCTTGTCTCATACTATAATTTCCTCCTTTATTTTTTCTTACACTTTATATTTCTCTTGTGGTGTTTTTAACATTCTGCCTTGAATAATTGTATTTATGTGTCTCTTAACTCTCGTGAGCCATCTTCCTCTGAACCTCTGAACCATCTTCCCTGGTGGCTCAGAGGTTAAAGCATCTGCCTCCAATGCGGGAGACCCGGGTTTGATCCCTGGGTCGGGAAGATCCCCTGGAGAAGGAAATGATCCCCTGGAGAAGGAAATGGTAACCCACTCCAGTATCCTTGCCTGGAGAATCCCATGGACGGAGAAGCCTGATAGGCTTCAGTTCATGGGGTCACAAAGAGTTGGACACTACTGAGCGACTTCACTTACTTAACTCTTGTTAGACTATAAACGCCTAAGTGATAACAATTACTAGGCATTTATGTGTTTTCTGTTGTTGCTTTTCAATATGTTTTTTTATTCTGCATATAGTTACTGAATCTGTAGAATGTGCCAGATCTGTACTAAGTCTTAAGAGTTAAGGAATGAATAAGATGTAGCTCCTGTCTCCGGAGGCTTATGTCTAATATAGACACAAGTGTGACAAATCTAGTGCAGTATAATACTATAATTGTGAAGTTAAAGGTACAGTGGGGACTTAATAGAGAATTGAAAAACATAACTTAGAATTTTAACTTATTTCTTGAAGGATTTAATAAGTGAAAGATCTCATTGTGAGAATAAGGAAGCAAACAACTGATTAGCCAACTATACTTGTTAGTTGATACATGGAATCATCACATTCTTCCATAAGAACCACTGGTATTTAAAAGTAGGACCAAATATAAACATGATAAGAACACAAAGTTTAAAAGTATGACTTGTGAGAAATATATTTTGATAAAGAAAAAAGCTAAAAACGAAAATATTTATTAAAAATGGCTACCAAAATTTGAAGTAATGGATTGTACATTTAGAAAAGGAGATAAAATAATATTATCTTACATGTATAAATGTGGTTTATTAACTCTAAATTCAGCCTTTTCTATCTTAGTGAGTCTTTTGAAATCTGTGACACAGATAACTCTGTAACCAAATGAGTTACAGAGAAAATCTAGCTGGAGCTTAGAAGGAAAGAGCAGAGGACAGTCTCAAGAGTAGGAAGCTCTTGACAGTCTCAAGGCATTGGAAGCTCCGATGCCTGTTGGGGCCAGGTGGTAATGTAATACAGTTGAAGCCCACTGAACCTGAGATAGTAAGTAGGAAGTAGTGTGAGTTGTGCCATGTCTGGAGAGAAATAACTGCCACTCAGCTAGCTCCTGCTCGTTGTTAATGTGTAGGAATATAGTCTGATATGTTGCCAGACCTGAATTTAAAAAACAAAACCAGAAATCCAGATATTCTGGTGAAACTTAGTAATTGATAAATGTTGGCTCAAAGTTTAAAGTAATCTGAGATAAACAAACATATGCAAGGCCTATATTTGATTCACAGGTTACTATTTTATGACCTCATTTGAAATTTGACCTGGGTTTAAATTCAAACTCTGCAGTCAGTCAGTGGTATGATCTTTCCTCAGTATGCTCAAATCTTTAAAAAATTTCAGAACTGTTTGGGGAATTAAACATGATGGCATATAAGCTTTAGACCTGTATCTTATCTCATATTCCTCTCCAGTAGTAGGGTGGGAGATAATGCCACTTTAAATAGATTGAGAAACTTAAGTGTTTATCCATGGTCAAACTTCTGAGGATAGTAGCTGTGTTTATAACATAAATCTTCTGACCTCTACTCTAGTACTTTTATCATTAGACTGGTGATTCTCAAGCTTTAGTGAGCAGCAGAATCACTTTGGGTGCTTGTTAAAGATGTAAATTCCCAACCAATACAATTCAGCAGGTCTGCAGTGGGGTTCAGGAAATTACATTTTAAATAAACTCCCCAAGTAATTTGCTTTAGGTCATATGAATAAAATAAGCTTCTGAGAATGTTACCTTCACTGTGGCAAGTAGGGGTAGACAGTTGGTTCTTTTGCTCATCCAAAATAGATTAGTGATTTTTAGTCTGGTTTAGTATAATGCTATTTTTCTTATAATCTTATCTTTATCCTGATTTACACTGTTTCCTACATTATTATTTATGGACTTCATGCCCTAGATTAGTTTGCATGATTAAAATGAAACTGGTTTACATGGAAACTGGTTTCTCATACTTCTTACAAGAGTGGCATGTCCGATAAACTTAAAATTAGCAATATATAAAATTAGTATATAAAATATACCAATATATAAATTAGTATATAATCATCATGATTTCATTGTAATTAGAGTAGTCCAATCAGGTGGAAACAGTTGAAAATATAAAATTTCACTGGTTAGCCAATATTTTAAAAGAGGAGACAAAAATGCCTTCAAAGTTGTATGGAATCATAGACTTTAAAACTGGAAAAGAAAATTTCTATGGATAAGCTAGGATCTCTGGGCTTTTTAGAAGAGACACCAGAGGAAATAAGGGAGATTTTTCAGTAATTTCAATTTATTTGACTTTCTCAATTTACTTCTACATTCCATGTAGACTTCATCTAACAAATTTGGCATACAGTGGATTAATAACTTACTATTCAGTACACATACATAGGTTTTTGTGTATTTCTCAGGTGACAGTAATAGTAAAATAGTAAGCATTTTGACAGTGTTTAAGTTTTTCTGTTTTGTTTAGGCTTAATTTACCTGAGAAAATTGTTTGTACCTGATAAATGTACCTGATAAATTTCTTAGATGATCTGTTTTAATTTGGAGAAAGTCTTGCTAAAGTATACTTCATTCTTTTGGCTTAGATTTAATATTTGTGTAACCTTTTCAAACTCAGTAGTCACTCTCGTTAATGGAATGATAATATGGGAAGGATTTGGGGGTAGATGATAATTTTCTCCTTCAGTAAATAGAACTGTTTCATTATCACCAGGTTTCTGGTAGAACATTAGAATCTATCACAGCTTCTTATTTTTAATTTTAAGGTATTTTAAAATGCCAGTTTTGGAAATGAAAGAACAAATTGATTTTTTAATTTTCTGAGGCCTTAAGACAACAGTGTTTAGCAGCATCATAGTGAAATGTTAGGGTTTACAAAGCATCTTCTATTTGTTGTCTGTTTTGGTCTGCATGCCAGTCCTGAAAGTGGAGATAATGTCTCCATTTTCCTGGAGAGGCTGCAGAGACTCAGGTGCTAGTTGTCCAGAGTGACACAAGTGTTTAGAACTTACCTCTTACTAGAGTTAGGGACTACCTAGAAAAATATTGAAAGAAAATAAAGGAGTGTTGAGGAGGGTTTGAGATGTAGGATTAAGAAAGAGTAGTTTAAATGGAACTGGAAAACATTTTGGGGTTTAAGAATGATCTTGGAATATTAAGGAATTCTCAGTGTAGTTATGGAATAACTTAATAGTAGTACAACTCTAAGAAAACACAACTCTAATAGAATACAACTCTAAGAAAACATTAGATTGTTGGATATTACAGTACCATAGGACTAGCTACTCTATACTATCTACATTTAACCACTAAGTCTTGTCTGACTCTTTCGTGACCCCATGGACTATAGCCCACCAAGCTTCTCTGTCCATGGGATTTTCCAGGCAAGAATACTGGAGTGGGTTGCCATTTCCTTCTCCAGAGGATCTTCCCGACCCAGGGATCAAACCTACGTCTCCTGGATTGGCAGGCAGATTCTTTACCACTGAGCCACCAGGAGTTGTTTGGAGGCCCTGTCAGCCAACAATGGAATAAATATATGTATGCTTAACCAAGAGAAACAAAACAAAACTAACCTTTTCTTAATATATTAGATTACATGATTAAAATTGAACTATTTTGTCCTAGAAAGTAACTGATTCTTTGGGAAGATGGAAGGATGTTTAGGTCATAGTTTTTTAAACTTCTGTGCCCTTAAAAAAAAGAACACCTGTGCCTGAAAATCAAAATAACCTGGTTGTTTTTTAGATCATTAAACAGTCTGTGACAAGAATGTAGTTAGTTTTTGTAGCACTAGAGAGTTTGGATTCTATTTTGAGTAAGAATTCTTTTTAAAACAAAACTTAAAAGCCATAGGGTATAGTTAATATACTTGATGTTTACTAAGAAAAAGATATCTAAATGATGCTGAAAATAATCATTATTTTTATGCTACTGAAGACTGTTATTTTAAGGAGAAATTTGCAGAAGTAAAGCTTTGGTTTGGAAATATATTTACCACTTTTTACCCAGGAAGTATTTCTGAAAGTTATATGTGATCACTGTTTTTTTAAATGAATGAAATTATAGTTAAACACACTGACATAATGACGTCCCTGGTGGCTCAGACAGTAAAGCGTCTGTCTACAATGCGGGAGACCAGGGTTCGATCCCTGGGTTGGGAAGATCTCCTGGAGAAGGAAATGGCAATCCATTCCAGGACTATTGCCTGGAAAATCCCATGGACAGAGAAGCCTGGTAGGCTACAGTCCATGGGGTCGCAAAGAGTTGGACACGACGGAGCGACTTCACTATAACATAGCTTACTGTAGACTCTTATTTTGAGTAGTTTTACAAATCAGAGAATAGTCACTATCCTAATTTTGTATTATTCTTGATTTTCACATATATATTTGAGTTGCTTAAAGTAAAAAGTTTAAGATATCAGGTCAGATTCTTGGCTTTTATCAATTTAGTGGCCTTTTGGAAGTAAAATTTGTGACTTTTTTGATGGCCTTTATATTTACTTCTGCCTTATTAGGGTCAGTCTTTAAAAACAGTTTTAGACTTCTTTGCAAGATGTTAGACATTTTAAAGCTTTTTAAACCATACATGCATTGGGTCCACAAATGTTATTTTCTACTCCCTCATGCCAGAAGTTAACATTGGTAGGATTATTTTACCTAGTGATAGATAGTTCATGGGGAATAGGACTCTGTTTTAAGTACTGTCACAAAAATATGCCCAAAGCCTTCCAGTAGTGCTTGGTATATAGAAGCAACTCAGTAATTATTTGTTGTTGGATGAATCTCAGCAAAGGAACAGGCAGCAGAGGTAAATTGTAGTGTTACCTTATCTGCTGACTATCCAAAAAGTGTTTTAATCACTTTGGAAGCTTCTTCATTTCTAATTTGTTTCTGTGGAGAAGTCATGTGTCTTCTGTTTCTGAAATATGCTGTTTACCAGATTATGGTTGTTCTTCAGTATTTTCTCCCCAGTTCTTTTCCTGGAGTTTGTTTTAAAATAGTGTCTGTTTAAAAAAAAAATAATTTCCCTACAGTCCAGTTCTTTGGGCCAGTTTTGTAGATTGGAGTATCCTAAAGTGTTTCAAAATCAAAACTGATTAATGGAAGGGCTCATTCTCAGAAACTGTGGCTGTAAGCAATCAGTGAATTTTCATTTTTGGCCTTATTCTCTCTAGTTAAGATTAGTTATAATACCTTTACATTTTAGCAAGAGATGTGTACATGAGTGTTTTAGCACATGTGTCATTGTAGAAGTAAGCCTACCTTCTAAAATATAGAGTATACAGTACCAGTTGGTCAGTGAAGCCTCATTAAAAGTTTTTTCCATCTCTTAAAAAAAAATTTTATTGAGGTGCAGTTGATATAGAATATTATTTTGGTTTCAGGTATACAGTATAATGATTCAGTACTTGTGTGTGTGTGTGTATATATATATATATTTAAAAATTTTATTTAGAAAATATGAATATCAGTTTTTTCCCCTCACATGAATACGTTGATAGTGGAATTTTCTATAAGTAGTATTTTTTTTCCCACCCTTGTCCAGTCAGCTAGATCACAGTCAGAGTATCTATATATAGATCTTTGGTTGAAGAGGACAGTTTCTTCTAAGGAAAGTATTTAGCGTTCTGGTTGAAGTTGCCTCCTTTGAAATGAAATAAACAACAAAATGTTCTTAATGAATTTTAAGAAATATTTGTCCCTGTTAAGAGAAACCAAGAAATAAGAGAAACTGGATTTAGTTCAATTTGCATCAAAAGGAAGTTGAGTTTTCTAGGGGATTATTATATTAGCAAACATCCTGTTGCTATTTACCATTGAAAAGTCATCACTATAGGTTGTTACTCAGGTATTACACAGTAGTGTTCTTTATGATAGAATTTGTCATTGATCACAAATGAATAAATGAGGTGTTTTTTTTTTTTTAAATACTGCAGCTTTTTCATGTATGTGTTCTTCAGTGTCTTTTCCCAATGGGATTTTCCCTTGGTCTGCAACTTCTAATAATGGGAAAAAATTACTACTTGCGGAGGCAGCAATGTTACCTTCAGATTGTTTTCAAAGCCAGACTGTTTTCTGAGTGGACTAATTAATTGTAAATGTGACAGGCCATTTGATGCCAATTTCTCTGGAGTTCCTGGTGTTCTTCAAAGTTTGGCTTTATTGTGTGCAGAAAGAAAGATGTTGGTGGATTTGGGAAGACTTCTTTAAAAGGAAACACAGTTCTGAGGAAGTCTACCACAAAAGTTGTATTCATTCATAACAGAACTCAAATGTGCATGTTTTCCAAGCACTGAAAATCCAAGGTTATTTTCCAGACCTTTTATCTATTATAGTGAGGTCTTGATGATCCCCTCTACGAGACAGTCCTCTTAGAGTTCTTTTAGTGCAGCCAGTGACTTGATAATCACTTGATGATGTGTCTTTGATGTTATTTCCTTAAGGAACAAGTCCCACCTTGGGCCTTGAGTACTGATTTGAACAGAATGAGTAGTTAAATGAGAGATTGGAAGCGAGAGATAGTTCTCTCACTTTTTCCCACCTTCCCCCAACCCCTACATTGTTGTAGAAGAGGTTGTTCATGTTTGTTCTCAAGTAGCAGTACAGAAATCTCACACCCTGATCCAACTGGTATGAAAACAACTGCAGTAGTGCAAAGTGTCCTTCCTGCATCCCCAGCTGAAATTGGGGGAGGGACAAAGCCCAATTTGTTACTTTACCCCATCCTGTCTGCCTGCTAGAAGGCCTGTTCCTACCCTAATGGTTTCTGCCTAACAAATGGTGTTTCTTTTTTACAGCATTATGATCCTGGACTTGTTGTGGTGATGGTAAACTTAGCAGTGGTAATTTTTTATTTTCAGACTGAATTACTCCTTTGTCATCAGTGCACCAATATGTTAGGCTTACTTTCTCTGTTGTAGCCTTCATCCTTCTGCTTGGTCTTTTTCATTTTCCTTTCCTTTCCTTATGCAACTTGTCTGATCCTTGTTCATTAAAGGGTAATGTTAAGAAGGGATGTATCTGTTTGTGTTAGAATTGCCAAAAAAAAAAAAAAATCAGTTAAAACATTAAATTCTAATACTGTAAAACTTGATTTCCCCACAATATAATGGGCACTAGCACTTGCTACTGCAATTTATAAATAAATTAAAACAAACTTTGACTGCCTTAGAAGGCAAAAGTACTAATGCAGAGTTTATAACAGGGGTTTACAGAGGTAATGAATTTCTACCAAAATTTTCTAGATTCTTAACAAGGCAAATTCTGACAGATAAAAAAGATATCAAAACAAAAAAAATAACTTTGTCATTTCTTTCCAATTCTTTCATTGGACCTTTGGTTTTTACCAGTAAATCCCTGATTGAGACGTTATGAAAGTGATATTGCACCTAGGAAGTCATTTTTATAACCTGTCTTAATTTGGTCCTTTTGCTAAAGATTGCAGTCACTGCTTATTTATTATACCATTGGGCAGAAGGTAGTAGCGCATTTTTATTTTAACTGGCAGTTTTTGATAGTATCTAAAATAAGGCTGTGTTTTACAACTTTGTTCTCTTTTCTGGTGTGAGATGTTCCTTATTTACTTAAATTTTTTTAATGTGATAATTATTCTTGATTAGCTTCTTATTGTTTAAAAGCAATAATGGGAGATTGGTGATAAGTAATTAAACTTCTGAATTTGTTTTTCATTTCTTTTTGAAACAAAAATCAATCCCATAAATGCAGAGCAACTAGATTCAAGTGGTTGCTGGCCACTTTGGAAACAGTTTTTTCCCCTCCGGGACTAATCCTAGTCATGGGCATGGCATTTATTGCCTTTTTTTTAACCCCCAAATTCAGTTTTGGTCATATCTCAGATTTAGCCTGACAAAACTCAACTTTAGCCCAAAGGTATAATATACATGTGTGTATAACAACAACAAAAAAATTAATTTAAAAAAATTGTTTACACCAGCCTGAGTGAAATGATGAGGGAAGTAAACATTGTGTTTTTTCACTAAAGGTATACAACGGATAAGGTAAGTCCTCTTTTCAGTGGGCTTACATCACAATAAACAGCGCAAGTTGTGATGTAAAACAGCTGTGGTAGTAAAGTGCTTGTCTGCCCCATTTTGCTTTGTTTGGCTGGTTATGAGTGGATTAAATATACATTTTTAAAAATCTCCAGCATAGATCAATTAGTTTTAAGTCAATTTTCTTCGCAACTAGTCCTTTTCACAGCTTACTGATTGCCACAGTCAGTGTTAAATCCACTCTGGAAAAATGGGACCTTAGAGCACCAGTTTAAAAGTAAAACCATTCTTTCCTCAGGGCAACTAACTGTTGCGTTCCTTTTAATTATTTTCACCCCTTCATTTAATTGTAAAGCATCTTTTGAATACAAAGAAATATTAAACATGCTGAGTTGCAGTTATTGAATTTTCCTGTGTCATATTTGAAACTGTGCTCTTCCAATTTAAACCTGTCAGTTGACATATTTATTACCAGTTTTAAAAGTGTGTGTGGGAAAATGTCAGTGAACAGTAAGAGTGAAGTGATTCTTGATGGAAAGTTATTTGAGAGTCTTTTTAAAAAGGAATTTCTAGTGTTCTTGATTTTAAACTTCCTGGTGCCATTGCTTAGAAATGCTTTGCATTACTTATTTAATTTTCCTTTAGTAATCTGGAATCATCCCCAACTGGAAGGTGAGCCAAGGTGGTTAGTTGGGCTTAAACTGGAGAGGTAGGTTTGGTTGTAAGCTGTGAGAATGGCTTGTGTTTGGTTCACTGTAGCTTTCTGGTCTCTGCACTCCAAGGCAAGATCTCTAACCACCCAAACCCAATGTGTAAAGCGAGCTGTTGGCTTAGCCTTACATCTCACCTTGATTATATGTTCCTCTTACAGGGAGAACAGATCCCATTCCAATCGTTGTCAAATATGATGTCATGGGCATGGGTCGCATGGAAATGGAGGTAAATTGATCTCATTGGTTGACTTGGTTTATGGGGTATTTAAAATGGATACTAATTGCAAAATCCAGGTGTAATATTAATATTTTTGAGGGAAAACTTAAAAAACTTATATTCTCATTTAGTGCTGTCTTTGAGGCAGGTAGGTGGAAAATAATACCCCTTTTATAAAGAAATTGAGTGATTGCCCCAGCATTATGCCACAGATAAGATCAGACTTAAACCCAGGCCCTTACACTCATTTCAGTAGGCTCTGTAGCTCAAATCTTAAAATATTTGTTGTGGTAGAAGCTTTGCCTCTACAGAACTGTGTCAACAACCTCAGATATGCAGATGATACCACTCTAAGGGCAGAAAGCGAAGAGGAACTAAAGAGCCTTTTGATGAAGGTGAAAGAGGAGAGTGAACAAGCTGGCTTAAAACTCACATTCAAAAAACAAAGATCATGGCATCTGGTCCCATCACTTCATGGCAAATAGACGGGGTAAAAATGGAAACAGCAGCAGATTTTATTTTCATTAGACGGTGACTGCAGCCATGAAGTTAAGAGGTGCTAGCTCCTTGAAGGGAAAGCTATGACAAACCTAAACAACATATTAAAAAGAAGAGACGTCACTTTGCCAACAAAGGTTCGTGTAGTCAAAGCTATAGTTTTTCCTGTAGTCATGTACAGATGTGAGAGTTAGACCATGAAGAAGGCTGCATGCTGAAGAATTGATGCTTTCTAACTGTGGTACTGGACTCTTGAGAGTCCCTTGAACAGCACGGAGATCAAACCAGTTAATCCTAAAGGATGTTAACCTTGAATATTCATTGGAAGGACTGATGCTGAAGCTCCAGTACTTTGGCTACCTGATGTGAAGAGCCAACTCATTGGAAAAGATCCTGATGCTGAGAAAGATTGAGGGCAAAGGGAGAAGGGGGCGACAGAGGATGAAATTGTTGGATGACATCATCAACTCAATGGACATGAGTTTGAGCAAACTCTGAGAGATAGTGAAGGACAAGGAAGCCTGGCTTGCTGCAATTCTTGGGTTTGCAAAGAATTGGACAGTACTTAGGGACTGAACAACAGTAGAGCTGTGTGCTGCTCTCATCTATGATACCTTCTTTTCATTGCTTGAAATACTATGCTCCATTTACTGCTAATTCTTTGTCATTGAACACTGAAGTAAAGTCTGTTGTCATTAACTATGCCTGTTGGGAAC
This sequence comes from Neotragus moschatus, assembly GCA_006410615.1. Lineage (NCBI taxonomy): Eukaryota > Metazoa > Chordata > Mammalia > Artiodactyla > Bovidae > Neotragus > Neotragus moschatus. The sequence continues at coordinate 240,467 of SJYA01002495.1, read as the reverse complement.
CACCAGCATGAAAGGATTGATGAACTATTCTGCATGTTTTTTTCTCTGTGGTGTGACAATAAAGCAAGAGGTAGTTGAGCAAATTACATATTTTCATATAGTACTGTAGTTGTGTAAATGACTTTTTTATGGCTAGATGGTAGTACTATGGCAATTAAGTCTAATTGTATCTATTTTTGTTAAGCTTGATTATGCTGAAGATGCTACCGAACGGCGCCGTGTCCTAGAAGTAGAAAAAGAAGACACGGAAGAACTGAGGCAGAAGTACAAGGTACTTAAATGAAACCGTTCTTGCATGTGGGGCTTTCACATTGAGATATTCATTTTGGTGAAAACAATCCTTTGACAACAATATTTGTTTGCCACTTGGTATTGATTAGTCTTAGTTCTCAGGTTTCTGTTATTTATTGCTTCTGTTAAAAACTAGAGAGATAATAATAACAACCACTTTGTATGTCTGTTGTGGAGATTACATTAGTGTTTGAAAACAATGCCTGAAATACATTAGGTAATAATAGTAAGAATTGATGAGTCCTTTGAGAGCTTGATACCTATTGATAAGCCTTTTCTTCCTTTTTTAATGGATGAGGTGTTTAAAGAATAACAATTGAGAAATTTAGTATCTTCCTTTTTAAGCTGATAGTAATAGAAAACTATAACTTAGAATATAAGTTAGCTTTCAAAATGACTCACCAAGGCATCCCCCTTCCCTTCTCTACCAGGAGGGCAGAAATTAATCACCAGAGACAACTCTAGACCCTAATCAGCCCAGAGATGGGCACCAGAGAGATCTACGTAGCAAACCTTTATTGTGCTGTGTGCTCAGTTGCTTCAGTCATGTCCTACTCTGTGCAACCCCGTGGACTGTAGCCTGCTAGACTCCTCTGTCCTTGGGATTCCCCAGGCAAAGATATTGGAGTATGTTGCCATTTCTTCCTCCAGGGGATCTTCCCAGCCCAGGGACTGAACCTGCATCTCTTGTCTCCTGCATTGGCAGGCAGGTTCTTTACCACTAGCACCAACAGGGAAGAAACCTTTACTGACTTACTCTTATCTTCCATTAGTTCCTCCATTTGCTGCTCTAGAAACTTAAAGTCATTTTCCTTTGTCTTGTCACTTCTCTAAAAAGTTACTGTTATTTTGTAAAGATGCTCAAGTTTTAACCACCCCTTTTGAGTTAGCCGTCACTGACTACTCGGATGTGTATGCATGATGCCCCTGGTAATAAATTTCTGATTGCCTTTCTCTTGGAAAAAAAGACTAAGGTACTTGCTTTTTAAGATGTTTTAGTAAGTTCAGTCTCTACTATGAAATAGGTAAATTTGAAGATAAGAAACAGATTTAGTGAAAACTATCATATAGAAACTGATTTTGCTCTTGGTATATATAGGTGAGCAGAAAGTAAAGGGATTCATTTTTAAAAACCTGTTCTACCGTTTAAAAATATACATATAAACCAAAAACTGACAACTGCAAGTAGAATTGTTAAATCTACCACAGTAATGGGAGATTTTAATATACATCTCTCAGTAATTGATAAAAGTAGAGGAAAGAAATATCTACAAGGATGTTTGGAAAATTTGAACAACACATTTAACAAATTTCACCTAATGCTTTTATAGAGCTATGTATCCAATCACTTTGAAAATAGCAACTTTCAAATATGTTGGTGAAACAAAAATTTTCTACCATGTTTGGTGTCATAAAGTATGAACAAATTTCAGAGAACTGAAATCAAGTTTTTTTTGTGTGTGTGCTTAGTTTCTTAGTCATGTCCAACATTTTGCGGCCCCACAGACTGTAGCCCTCCAGGCTTCTCCTGAGTAGCGTGCCATTTCCTCCTCTAGGGGATCTTCCAGACCCAGGGATCAAACCCGCCTTTCTTGTGTCTCCTGCATTGGCAGGTGGATTCTTTACCACTAGCGCCACCTGGAAAATCAAGTTATCAAGCCACAAAACAATTAGCTTTTTAAAAAGTTTTTTAAAACCTTTCAAAATTAAGGTACACATTTCTATTTAACCTGCCAATGGAAGCAGAAATCACAGTAGTAATTGCAAAATATTTTGGACTGAAAGATAGAAATGTTACACATCAAAATTTGTAAGGTAAGCTAAAGCAGTATTATATTTTATAGCAAATACATATCCTTAATTGCTTACCTTAGAAAAAAAGAAAGACAAGAAATAAATGAAGTAAACATTTCTCTTGGGAAGTTAGCAAAAGAATAGCAAAATAAACTCAAAGAATGTTTAAAAAAAGAAGTAATGAAGCTAATGATAAGAACAAAAAAAGAATGAAATAGAAAACAAATATACAGCATATCCAAAAGTTTGTTCTTTGACATACTTGTGGTGATATTAAGAAAGAAAAGATCATAGAAAACCAATATCAATAATGAAAAGAGAGGATATCATTGTAGATGTTGCAGGCAGTAAAAGATAAAAATAGTATGGATAACTATGCTTTGAATGTAAGGATAGTTTTAAGTAGACAAATTCTGAAAATATATTACTCTCTAAAATAGACTTGAATAGAAATGGAAAACCTCAGTAATCTTGTAACGTGTATAAATTATATAAGTTAAATATGTAGTGAAAAATCTTTCCATACAGCCCAAATAACTTCACTACTACTGAGTTCTATCAAAAATCATAAAAGAAATAACTTAGGCCTTGAACAGCAGCTATTCCTGATCTTCAGGGAGTTGAAAATGAAGAAAAAATCCTAGCTCATTTAATGAAAGAGACTAGTACCATAGATCCCCTGGAGAAAGAAATGGCAACTTACTCCAGTATTCATGACTGGGAAGTCCCATGGACAGAATCCCATGGGGATTACAAAAGAGTCGGACATGACTTAGTGGCTATAAAAAACAACAGAAAATACCATCTTGAAGATAAATTCTAACAAGAACAGTTTGTTATAATGACATATAACACAAATTCAGATTTTTTTCTTTATTTTTAAACTTATTTTTAATGGGAGGATAATTGCTTTACAGTGTTGGTTGGTTTCTACCATACATCAACATGAATCAGCCATAAGTATACATATGTCCCCTCCCTCTTGAACCTCCCTTCTACCTCTCACCCCATCTGACATCCCTCTGTCACAAAGCACTAGACTGAGCTCCCTGTGCTATACAGCAGCTTCCCATTAGCTATCTATTTTACACATGGTAATGTACATCCTAAAGGAAATCAGTCCTGACTGTTCATTGGAAGGACTGATGTTGAGGCTTAAACTCCAATACTTTGGCCACCTGATGCGAAGAGCTGACTCATTAGGAAAGACCCTGATGCTGGGAAAGATTGAGGGCAGGAGGAGAAGGGGATGACAGAGGGTGAGATGGTTGGATGGCATCACCAACTCAATGGACATGAGTTTGAGTGAACTCCGGGAGTTGGTGATGGACAGGGAGGCCTGGCGTGCTGCAGTCCATGGGGTTGCAAAGAGTCGGACACGACTGAGCAGCTGAACTGAACTGAATGTGTATATTTCAGTTTTACTCTCAACTCATCCCACCCTCTCCTTCCTCCACTGTGTCCATAAGTCTGTTCTCTGTCTGAGTTTCTCTCCCTGCCCTGAACATAGGTTATAGACGCAAATCTTAAAATACCAGAATTAGTTTAAGATATACCATAACTAAGTTATCCCAGGAATGCAAGATTGATTTAATGGTAAAAATCAGTTTATATAGTCAACCATGTTACGTGACTAAAGAGAAAAAATTGTGTGATCATCTTAATAGAACATTCATTCATGATCTTGTCCATGTGACCAAGAAAGGACCTTTTTTAACCAGATAGAATGCCTACAAAGACTATACAGGAGACATCATACTTAATATTGAAAAGTTGAAAACTTCCCTTTTGAGATAGGAAAACATGACAAGGATGCCTGTTGTCATTGTTTTTGTTAAATATTGTGCTCGAAGTCTTAAGTAGCAAGGCAGACAGGTAGAAACAAAGATATAAGATGAAAGGGAGAGACAACTGTCTTTTGTTTTGTAGCTATGATTATGTTCAGAGATATCCAAGAGAATTTACAGATGAGTTACAAATAACAGAGTTTATCAGGATGCTTGATACAAAATCAAATTTAAATTTGCATATGGACTGTAGCCTGCCAGGCTTCTCTGTCCATGGGATTCTCGAGGCAAGAGTACTGGAGTGGGTAGCCATTTCCTTCTCCAGGGGATCTTTCCGACCCAGGGATTGAACCTGGGTCTCCTGCATTGCAGGCAGATTCTTTACCATCTGAGCCAACAAGGGGTGGCATCTGTATATCAACAACAGAAAATTAGAAGCTGGAGATAACAAAATGTCATCAATTGTAATAGCAAACAAGTGCATGAAGCATTTGAGTATAGATCTAATGAGATGTGGGAGACTTAAGAGAAACATTCTGAAGCATTATTTTCAATGAGGCATTAAAGAACAATAAATTTTAAAAATGAGGTTTTTTTTTATTATGGTCATAAATTAAAAGATCTAATATTGTAAAGGCATTTGTTTTCCCTCAATCTTCCTATATATTCAAATCAGTCAGATAGAAACTCCAACAAAATTTTGTATGGAATTTGATAAGCTGATTCCAAAATTTATATGGAAGTGCAAAGGCCCAAGAATAGTCAAAGCATTCTTAAAGTATAAGATAGAAAGCTATAGTAATTAAGATGTGATATTGGCACAGGGATAGGCCAGTGGAACAGAAAAGAGAGCCCAGATGCAGATCCTTACATATTTGACCACTTGATAAGAGAAAGGTGATATTGCAAATAAGTGGGGAAAAGAATGAATTTTTCAGTAAATGATTCTGAGACAATTGGTTATCCATATGGTAAATAGTGACTTTGAACTTCTACTCCCATCAGTTCAGTTCAGTTCAGTTGCTCAGTCATGTTCAACTCTTTGTGACCTCATGGACAGCAGCATGCCAGGCCTCCCTGTCCATCACCAACTCCTGGGGTTTACTCAAACTCATATCCATTGAGTCCATGATGCCATCCAACCATTTCATCCTCTGTCCTCTTCCACTCCTGCCCTCAATCCTTGCCAGCATCAGGGTCTTTTCATGAGTCAGTTCTTTGCATCAGGTGGCCAAAGTATTGGAGTTTCAGCTTCAACATCAGTCCTTCCAAAGAACATTCAGGACTTTGAGATGGACTCAAAGAACATCCATCCTTTGAGATGGACTGGTTGGATGGATCTCCTTGCAGTCCAAGGGACTCTCCAAGAGTCTTCTCCAACACCACAGTTCAAAAGCATCAAGTCTCTGGCACTCAGCTTTCTTTATAGTCCAACTCTCAAATCCATACATGACTACTAGAAAAACCATAGCTTTGACTAGATGGACCTTTGTTGGCAAAGTAATGTCTCTGCTTTTTAATATGCTGTCTAGGTTGGTCATAACTTTTCTTCCAAGGAGCAAGCGTCTTTTAATTTCATGGCTGCAGTCACCATCTGCAGTAATTTTGAGCCCAAGAAAATGAAGTCTGTCACTGTTTCCATGGTCTCCCCATCTGTTTGCCATGAAGTGATGGGACCAGATGCTATAATCTTACTTTTCTGAATTTTGAGTTTTAAGCCAACTTTTTCACTCTCCTCTTTCACTTTTATCAAGAGGCTCTTTAAGGGTGGTGTCATCTGCATATCTGAGGTTATTGATATTTCTCCCGGAATCTTGATTCCAGCTTGTGCTTCATCCAGCACAACATTTCTCATGATGTACTCTACATATAAGTTAAATAAGCAGGGTGGCATCGTACAGCCTTGACGTATTCCTTTCCCAATTTGGGATCAGTCTTGTTCCATGACCAGTTCTAACTTGCTTACTGACCTGCATTTAGATTTCTCAAGAGGCAGGTCAGGTGGTCTGATATTCCCATCTCTTTTCTACAGTTTGTTGTGATCCACACAGTCAAAGGCTTTGGCACAGTCAATAAAGCAGAATTAGATGTTTTTCTGGAACTCTTTTGCTTTTTCGATGATCCAATGGATGTTGGCAATTTTATCTCTGGTTCCTCTGCCTTTTCTGAATCTAGCTTGAACATCTGGAAGTTCACAGTTCATGTACTGTTGAAGCCTGGCTTGGAGAATTTTGAGCATTACTTTGTTAATATGTGAGATGAGTGCAATTGTGCAATAGTTTGAACATTCTTTGGCATTGCCTTTCTTTGGGATTAGGATGAAAACTGACCTTTTCCAGTCTGGCCATTGCTGAATTTTCCAGATTTGCTGGCATATTGGGTGTAGCACTTTAACAGCATCATCTTTTAGGATTTGAAATAGCTCAACTGGAACTCCATCACCTCCACTAGCTTTGTTCGTAGTGATGCTTCTTAAGGCCTACTTGACTTTGCATTCCAGGATGTCTGGCTTTAGGTGAGTGATCACACCATCGTGATTATCTGGGTCATGAAGATCTTTTTTGTATAGTTCTTCTGTGTATTCTTGCCACTTCTTAATATCTTCTGTGTCTGTTAGGTCCATACCATTTCTGTCCTTTATTGTGCCCATCTTTGCATGAAATGTTCCCTTGGTATCTTTAATTTTCTTGAAGAGATCTCTAGTCTTTCCCATTCTATTGTTTTCCTGTATTTCTTTGCACTGATCACTGAAGAAGGGTTTCCTATTCTCCTTGCTATTCTTTAGAACTCTACATTCAGATGGATGTATCTTTCCTTTTCTCCTTTGTTTTTTGCTTCGCTTCTTTTCTCAGCTATTTGTAAGGCTTCCTCAGGTAGCCATTTTGCTTTTTTGCATTTCTTTTTCTTGGGGATGGTCTTGCTCACTGTCTCCTGTACAGTGTCACGAACCTCTGTCCATGGTTCTTGAGGCACTCTGTCTATCAGATCTAATCCCTTGAATCTATTTTTCACTTATAATCAAGGGATGTGATTTAGGTCATACCTGAATGGTCTAGTGGTTTTCCCCACTTTCTTCAATTTTAAGTCTGAATTTGGCAATAAGGAATTAATTATCTGAGCCACAGTCAGCCTCCGGTCTTGTTTTTGTTGACTGTGTAGAGCTTCTCCATCTTTGGCTGCAAAGAATATAATCAGTCTGATCTTGGTTTTGGCTATGTGGTGATGTCCATATGTAGAGTCTTCTCTTGTATTTTTGGAAGAGGCTGTACTCCCATACTGTACAGTAATCAACTACAGGTGGATTAAAGATTTAAATCTAAAAGGGAAAAAACAGAGTTTAGAAGACATTATAGAGGATTTTCTCTTCTAGTTGTACCTAATTTATCATTTACTTACTTTTATTTCAGTGATACTCTATAATGAAAGTTGTTGAGCATACAGGAAAATTGAAAGATCTGTACACTGAATACTTATATACCTATGATGTATATTCTAAAATTAATATTTATAGTTTTATTATATTTCAGTGACTTCTTTATTGAAAATCAGTGCCTTTTAAAATATCTTTTTGATTCTTTTCCCCCCAAATTGCCAGTTTTTGGAAAACAAAACTATTTGCCTTTTGGTTACTATTTCTGTCTTTTTTTTCTTAAAACATTCTAAATTTTCTTATTTTATAATTTCTTTCAAGTCTCTGTTATCTGTAGTACTTGATAAATGTTTTTTTAATTTGCTGCTTCTAACTTTCTCACAGTGATTTGTTTCCTTGTGTAGTTTGCAATTTTGATTGTCATCTCATTTGATACACTGTCAGGAATAGAAACATTTTAGAGAATGCATTTTTATTGTTTTTCAAGTAAAAGTTATCAAGTAACCAGTACATGAAATATCTGAGTAGTACACAGCCTCATTAAATTATATATTATATTTTGAGACCCTTTCTCTCCTCACCAAGAAATTATTTCACTTTTGAACTCTTTTACTTATTCTCATTTTATTGATCACATTTTTTTTTTACTCAGAAATCTTATCAACTTTGAATTACACAGCTCCTGAAACCCTCTCTGTTTCTTGATGTTTCACTCCTTTATTTCATAGTTTTCACCTTCACATGACCTTGGAATCTTGACTTTATAACTTAGCCACTCCTTAATTTATAGGTCTTGAACACCACAGATTGATTTTTTTCCTTCTCTCAACACTTCAATTCCAGGTTCCTTTCTTCCCAGTCCTTTTTGTAACGCCTGCTTACCAAGAACCTATCTACACTCAGGATAAATACTTGCATCCTTCATTTCTACATCATTGCAGTAGTGTAGTCTGGGACTGGTGCCAACTCAGTGGACTCTCAGAACTGTCAAAGAATCCTTTCATATGGTATCTTCCTCTTAGTCTGTTCAGCTGTCATTCTCAAACATTGATTCCTAAGCTCTCACCTTCCCTCAGCTACCCTTGTCCTTCTTGCATCTTTTCTTACTCCTAGTAGGAAGCGTAGAGACAATTTAGACTATCAAATGAGAGTGCCTACTTCTGCCTATAAATCTGCCATCAAACTTTGGTCTATCTGTTCCCATCCTTAAATGTTTTTCCCTGGTTTCATGGTTTGTCAAATGAAATTCCTACCTACATCTGAATTCTGGATCCTAATCCTCTCTGTCTTATCAAGAAGTTTACATCTTTTTTCTTGTGTTGGCAAACTCAACTCACTCATTCATTTCCTGTCACCAGTAAACATACTCACACATTCTTAGGGGAAAGGAACCACTGAAACCAAAATAAACCTCACTCTATTGACTCTTCCCTGGTGGCTCAGACGGTAAAGCGTCTGTCTAAAATGTGAGAGACCTGGGTTCGATCCCTGGGTTGGGAAGATTCCCTGGAGAAGGAAATGGCAACCCACTCCAGTCCTCTTGCCTTGAAAACCCCATGGACAAAGGAGCTTGGGGCAGGCTACTGTCCATGGGGTTGCAAAGAGTCGGGCACAACTGAGTGACTTCACTTCAGTTATTGACTCTTAGTCACTGCAGCTGCTGTTTTTGAAAAAATAGTCTACACTCGCTGCCTTCTATTCTTTTTGTGTGTGTGTGAAAGTTGTACATAGTTTTAAAGCCAAATAGCTCTACCACAATTTTAATGGGGAAAAAAATGCTGTCCTATTTTGATACCCTTAGCATCAATATTGATAAGATATTTAGCAAATATGTCTAAGATATAAAAAGCAACTATAGACACTTGTGTTTAACACTCTCCTCTATTTAAGAAAAAGAACGTTATCAATAACTTTATGATCCCGTCCCATTTCCTTCCTCTTCCTGAGGTAAGCACTATTCAGAATTTCGTGTTTATCATTCAGTTATGTTTTTTTCAGGTAGATTTTTTTTGCTGCTATTCACCCATATGTAATATATAGTTTAGTAACTTAGCATATTCACATTGTTGTACAACCATCCCCATTAATTCTAGAACATTTACTTTACTCCCAAAAGAAACTGTGTACTCGTCAGCAGTCACTCCTCATTCTTCCCCCACCCCACCGGTTCTCCCTCCCTTGGCAACCACTTTTTGTCACTATAGATTTGCCTCTTCTGGTCATTTCATGTAAATTATTAATAAATCAGTCAATGTGTGCCTTTTTGTATCTGACTTCTTTTACTTAGCATAATGTTTCCCAAGTTCATCCATGTAAATAAATAGTATGTATCGTAACTTATCCCTTTTTAGCACTGAATAATATTGCATTGTATGAGTGTACTACAGTTTGTTTAGTTATTCAGTTAATGGCCATATGAGTTGTTTCCACTTTTTGGCTATTGTGATAATGCTGCTTTGAACATCTTGTGCAAGTTTTTGTGTGAATATATATTTCAGTTCACTTTTGTGTATACCTAGGAATGAAATTGCTTGTTAAATGGTAAGTCAGTGTTTAACTTTTTAAGGAACCACCACTCTTTTCCACAAATGGTTGTACCATTTTGCATTCCCACCAGTACTATATGAGAGTTAAAATTTCTTTACATTCTCATCAACACTAGTTTTCGTTTTTATTATAGTCATTGTAGTAGGTATGAAGTAGCAGTATCTTCTTGTGGTTTTGGTTGAGCACCTTTTCATGTGCTTATTGACCTTTTAATGATATTTTTTTGAGAAATATCTATTCAGATCTTTTGCACATTTTAAAAAAATACTGTATTTCTTAAAATTAAAATTTTTAATTTATTTTTGGCTGTGCTGGGTATGAGTGGGGGCTACTCTGTAGTTGTGATGAAAGGGCTTCTCATTGTGGTGGCTTCTCCTGTTGTGGAGCACCCGCTCTAGGATGTGTGGGCTTCAGTGATTGTACCACACAGGCTTAGTTGCCACATGGTATGTGGAATCTGCCCAGACCAGGGATCAAATCTGTGTTGCCTGCATTGGCAGGAGGATTATTAACCATTGGACTACCAGGGAGGTCTGTCTTTTGACTATGTTTTATTAATTGTCATTTTATTGTGTTATAAGAATCCTGGAATGAGACCTTTGTTAGATGTATGATTTGCAGGTATTTTCTTCCTTTTTTTAAATTGTCTTTTCACTTGATAATGTCTTTTGTTGCTCATAGTTTTAAATTTTGGTGAAGTCCATTTTATCTTTGTTTCTTTGATTGTTTGCATTTTTGATATCATATTTAAGAACCCATTGCCTAATCCAAGACCATGAAAAGTTACATCTGTGTTTCCTTCCAAGAGTTTATAGTTTTAGCTCTTATAGCTTTGGGTCTTTGGTATATTTTGAATTAATTTTTGCATGTCGAAATTAATAGGAAAGGGTTCAAATTCAGTCTTTTGCCTGTGCCTACACAGTTGTCCCAGCATTATTTGTTGAAAAGACTATTTTTTTCCCCATTGAATGGCCTTGGCACCTCATCAAAAATCAGTTGACCATAAATGTGTGGGTTTTTTCCTCTCAATTATATTCCATTGATCTACATGCCTTTGGAGAAATACATTGTCTTTATTACTGTTGCTTTGTAGCAAGTTTTGCAGTTGGGAAGTGTGAGCCTTTCTAATTTATTCATTTTTAGGATTGTTTTGGCTGTTCTTGGTCCCTTAGAGTTCTGTGTGCATTTTAGAATGAGCTTGTCAATTTCTACAAAGAAGGCAGTTGCAGTTTTTTCATTATTTGTTTATTAAATCTTTTTACTTATTCTGTTTTTGGCTGTACCTTGCAGCATGTGGCATCTTAGTTCCCTGACCATGGATTGAATCCGTACCCCTGCGTTGAAAGTGCAAAGTCTTTTCTTTTTTCTTTTTTAGTTAAAAAAAAAATGTATTATGTGTTTATTTATGGCTGTGCTAGGTCTTCACTGATGTGCACAGGCTTTCCCTAGTTGCAGTGTATGGGCTTCTCATTGTGGTGGCTTCTCTCGTTTCAGAGCATGGGCTCTAGGGCACAGTGGCTTCAGTAGTTGTGGCACTGGCTCATGGGCCCAGTTGCCTCATAGCATATAGAATTTTCCTGGACCAGGAATTGAACCCACGTCCCCTGCATTGGCAGGCTGATTCTTAACTGCTGGACCATCAGGGAAGTCCGGAAGCACAGTCTTAACCACTCGACTACCAGGGAAATCCCCCAGCTCGGATTCTGATAAGGATTATGTTGAATCTGTAGATTTGTTTGTGGAGTATTATTGCCATCTTGACATTGTTAAGTCTTCCAATCCATGAACATGGGATGTTTTTTCATTTATTTAGATCATCTTTCTTTCAGTTTTTTTAAATTGAAGTATAATTGCTTTACATTCCACATGTATGCACTAATATATGATGTTTTTCTCTTTCTGACTAATATGTATGTCAGTATGACAGACTGTAGGTCCATCCACATCTCTACAAATGACTAAATTTTGTTTTTTGTTTTTTTTTTATGGCTGAGCAATATTCAGTTGTATATACGTACCACCTCTTTATCCATTCATCTATCATTGGACATTTAGGTTGTTTCCATGTCCTGGCTTTTGTAAACAGGGCTGCAGTGAACATGTGTCACTTTGAATTTTGGTTTTCTTACGGTATATGCCTAATAGTGGAATTGCTGGGTCATATGGTAGTTCTGTTTTTAGTTTTTTAAGGAACCTCCATACTGTTCTCCACAGAGGCTATATCAATTTACATTCCCACCAACATGTAATAGGGTTCCCTTTTCTCCACTCTCCAGCGTTTATTGTTTGTAGATTTTTTGATGATGGTCGTTCTGACCTGTGTGAGATGATATTTCATTGTAGTTTTTATTTGTATTTGTCTAATAATGATGTTGAGCATCTTTTCATGTGCCTTTTTGCCATCTGTATGTCTCCCCTGGAGAGATGTCTGTTTAGTTTTTTGATTGACCCATTTATTTGATTGGATTGTTTGTTCGTTTTTTGATATTGAGGTCCGTGAGCTGTTTGTATATTTTGGAGATTAATCTTTTGTTTGTTGCTTCGTTTGCAAATATTTTCTCCCATTCTGTGGGTTGTCTCTTTGACTTGGTTATGATTTCCTTTGTCGTGCAAAAACTTTAATTAGATCCCATTTGTTTATTTTAAATTTCATTGCTTTAGAAGGTGGGTCAAAAAGGTCTGGCTGTGGCTTATGTCAAATAATGTTTTCCTTGTATTTTCCTCTAAGAGTTTACAGTGTTTGATCTTATATTTAGGTCTTTAATCCATTTTGAGTTTATTTTTGTGTAGGGTGTTAAATAGTGTTCTTTCATTCTTTTACCTAGAGTCGTCCAGTTTTCCCAGCACCACTTACTGAAGAGGCTGTCTTTTCTCCCTTGTATATTCTTGCCTCCTGTGTCATAGTATAGGTGACTGACTATAGGTGCTTGGGTTTATCTCTGGGCTTTTTATCTTGTATCATTGATCTGTATTTCTGTTTTTATGCCAATACCATAGTGTCTTGATTACTCTAGTTGTGTAGTATAGTCTGAACTCAGGGACTCTGATTCCTCCAGCTGTTTTTCTTTCTAGACATTGCTTTGGCTCTTTGGGGTCTTTTTTGCTTGCATACAAATTCAGTGTTTAAGTTCTATATTTCTCTTGTTAATTTAATCCTATGTATTGTGGGGTTTTGAGCTTCCCAGGTAGCTCAGCTAGTAAAGAATCTGCCTGCAATGCAGGAGACCCTGGTTTGATTCCTTGGTTGCGAAGTTCCCCTGGAGAAGGAATAGGCTACCCACTCCAGTATTCTTGGGCTTCCCTGGTGGCTAAGATGGTAACGAATCTGCCTGCAGTGTGGGAAACCTGAGTTCAGCTCCTGGGTTGAGAAGATTCCCTGAAGGAGGGGATGGCAACCTACTCCAGTATTCTTGCCTGGAGAATCCCCATGGACATAGGAGCCTGGTGGGCTACAGTCCATGTGATTGCAAAGAGTGGACACAACTGACTGACTAGGCACACACACACTCTAGTTTTTTATGATATTGTTATTTTTTATGTTAATCTTGTATCCGATCTTGTATCCTACAACTTTGCTAAACTCATTTAGCAGTGAAATGGCAAAAGGAGATAACTGTCTTAGAAGGGAACAGACATCTCTCTTCTGATTTTAGAGGGCAAGCTTTTAGTCTTTTAAGTGTGATCTTAGCTGGCGTTTTTCATAGATGGCTTTATCAAACTGAGGAAGTTTCCTTCTATTCATAGAGAATGGCTCTTTTTTCACCCTTTTTCTGTTAACTTTTGTAATCAATATTGGATTGTTTAGAGGTGTTTTATCTAGTTTGTTTATCTTCTAATTTCGTTTTTCCTCCTAGTCTTTATTAATTGGAATATTTAATCTAATAACAGATAAAGTCATTTCAAGTATATTTGGATTTAAATCTACCATCTTATTTTGTCTTCCCTGTTTTCCCACCTTCCCTTCCCCTACTTCTTTTCCTCTTTAAAGCTGCATTCTTTTGTTGGTCTCAGCAAGAAATATTGGACTGGGAGATTTGTAGCATATTGATGTTATTGTCATGAAAATGGATTAAATAACCCAGGGAGAAAGAAAAAATACAGTATCAGAGATGAAGATTGAATTTAGCAGCAGACTAAACACAGAAGAGGATAGAATCTATAAATTTGAAGGCAAATCAATAGAAAGTATCCAAACTGAAATTGAAAGAAGACACTAAAAAAAAAACCCAAGCAAACAGAACAGAGTATATCTAAGATCAATGGGATAATAGTTTAATGCAATATTTTCAAAATCCTAATAGGAGAAAGTAGAGATAGTGACTGAGAAGTTTTTTCTTTTTTAGTGGGACATAAAAAAAAGTGGGATATTTAAAAACAAATGAAATACATGATAAAATGATCTCAGGCCCTTGGGAAGAAGAAAATTCAAACTTCTCTGGAACAACTTAGGCCTCAAAGAACTCCTATAAAGGGAATTTACCTGATGGTGCAATGGTGCTTTCACTGCTATAGCCCAGATTCAGTCCCTGAATGGGAAACTAAAATCCTGCTAGTCACACACATGAAAAAAAGAATTAGATAAAGCTCCTCCAAATAAGAGATCATAGTCAGATCATAAATCCAACTGAGAAACTAGACACTATGGGCTAGAATTAATGAAGAAAAAANCTATAGCCCAGATTCAGTCCCTGAATGGGAAACTAAAATCCTGCTAGTCACACACATGAAAAAAAGAATTAGATAAAGCTCCTCCAAATAAGAGATCATAGTCAGATCATAAATCCAACTGAGAAACTAGACACTATGGGCTAGAATTAATGAAGAAAAAAAAAGATGAGTCAGGCCTCTTACGACTTAAGATACTAAAATTGTACGCACAGGTTAAAGCATGTAAGACAAGCATATTTAGTATGTTTTAGAATAAATCGGGCTCTTTCAACCATCTTGGACTCTGGAGGCTTGGTGGAAATAGGACTTCTAAAACAACGAATTTATCTGGAAGGTTGTGGTCTGAGGCCATTTTTGCTGGCTATAAGCAGGATTATGGAACCAGAGGGAACCACACAACTCTCCTGAAAATTGAAGGTGTATATGCTTGAGATGAAACTGAATTCTGTCTAGGCAAGAGATGTGCTTATGTGTACAAAGCAAAGAAAAACTCACTAACTCCTAGTGAAAAACCTAACAAAACCAGAGTAATGTGGGGATGATAATTTACACTCATGGAAACAGTGACATGGTTCATGCCAGTTCCAAAACAGTCTCCTGCTAAGGCCACTGGATCCAGAATCTGTGTGATGCTGTTACCCTTCGAGGATTTAAACTTATTGAAAAATAAATAAGGTGTGGATTTGTTTAAAAAAATATTTTAAAAAGGAATTGAGATTATGAGTAAGGAAGGGCATGAGACTTAAGGGGAAGATTTAATAGCATTTTACCCAGAGTTGAATTTTGAATTGTAACACATCTGAAGAATGTAGCAAAAAGTGGAGAGAAGGAGGGCAAGAAGAGGAGAAATGGAAAATACATGAAAAAAATTGAGTTAGATGATAAAGAGTTTAAAACTAATGTGTTTAGATGGAGTTCCAGAATGAAAGAAAAATGACAGAGGCAGTGTTCAAAGAAGAGATCCCAGAATTTGATGAAAGACACAACTCACATATTCAGGAAGCCTAATGAATCTCTGGAGCAAGATAAAAAAGGTACACATAGACACATCCTGATAAAACTGTATAATATCAAACAAAAAACAATCTTTGAAGAACTGTTACAGTAACAAGGAAATCAGAACACAGTGTCAGTTCTGTTATTGATGCAATCTAATGGAATGTTGAATATGCTCAGAACAAACAACCATCAACCTATAATTGTATACCCAGCAAAAGTATCTTTAAGAATAAAGATTAAAAATAACTTTTCAGGTAAAAAAATCCATTTGCTAGCAAAAGACTATCTAAAAAGAAGGTACTTAGGAAAGTAGGAATGTGATTCCCACTGAAAGACTTGAGATACAATAATCTCTTCTAATCAATATGATTTTGCAGCCACCATTACTAGAAGGTGGATGCCACATGGCACTTCTTTGTACTGCTCACTTTTGAATCAAGGTCTCATGTAAATACATTTCACAGGAAGAGGTGGTAGATCATATGTCTTCACCTTAATTTTAACGAAAATTGGGCAAGTGAACTTTCTGACTTCTGTCTGGGAAACCAGCACTGATAAGGAAGAATATCCACAAATTGCTTTTAGCCAGACAACATGAAGTAGTCCAGGAAGCTTAGAGAGAACTAGTGAGAAGCACTGAATAAGGGAAAAAATCATAATGTGCCACATTATTTTTCGGTCTTAACTAGTCTGTTCAAACTAGTTTAGTACTGGCCTTACACAGAGTTGGCTTAAAGCTCAACATTCAGAAAACGAAGATCATGGCATCCAGTCCCATCACTTCATGGGAAATAGACGGGGAAACAGTGTCAGACTTTACTTTTCTGGGCTCCAAAATCACTGCAGATGGTGACTGTAGCCATGAAATCAAAAGACGCTTACTCCTTGGAAGAAAAGTTATGACCAACCTAGACAGCATATTCAAAAACAGAGATATTACTTTGCCAACTAAGGTCCGTCTAGTCAAGGCTATGGTTTTTCCAGTGGTCATGTATGGATGTGAGAGTTGGACTGTAAAGAAGGCTGAGTGCCGAAGACTTGATGCTTTTGAACTGTGGTGTTGGAGAAGACTCTTGAGAGTCCCTTGGACTGTAAGGAATCCATCCAGTCCATTCTGAAGGAGATTAGCCCTGGGATTTCTTTGGAAGGAATGATGCTAAAGCTGAAGCTCCAGTACTTTGGCCACCTCATGCAAAGAGTTGACTCATTGGAAAAGACTCTGATGCTGGGAGGGATTGAGGGCAGGAGGAGAAGGGGATGACTGAAGATGAGATGGCTGGATGGCATCCATGGGGTGGCAAAGAGTTGAACATGACTAAGTGACTGAATTGAACTGAAGAATACTAAAGGGGGGAAGATTAAGAAAACTTCAGTTTTATAAAGGTAATACAGGCCAACAAAACACAGAAAAATTAGGAATATAGAAAGTAAAAAGATGTAAGAAACAGACTTTCAAGTAATTGTAAGAAATGTAAATGCACTAAAATAAAAGTGTCAGAAAAATTTACATGCTGATTAGAAAAGATATCCCTATAATATGAGGACTTTGAAGTTAAAGGATAGAAAAAGATATGCCAGGCAAATTACTAACCAAAAGAAGTTAGAATAACTATTAATGTTCAAGTTTTTAGACTTTATAGTAGAAAATTTTACTTGAGTTTGTGGCCAGGTACGGACTTAAACATAACAAGATTATTCTCCAAATAAGTGGCACTGTAAGTTTGAACAGCCAACACAGATATGCTGGTTTTACTTTAGTCTTAATGAGGTTTTGGCTCAAAACTGTGGGGACTGGCACAAAGACGTGGTCTAGTTTGACTCAGCAGTTCCACTTAAAAAGAGATCGAGACACATCTCAAAGCAAGTGGCTTAATTCATTTGCTCTAAGGTAATACAGAAGAGTGAGAAGGGGAAAGGAATGATAATATGATTGCTTTGCTAGCCTTTTATACCAGAGTAGATGCCATTACTCTCATGAGCAGCTCCTTCTAGTTAACAGACCTAAAGATAAATCTCATTGCAAAGGTTCTACAATCAGTTTTTTATTCAGTCTAGTGTATTTTGGACACTTTCAAAGCACCTCTATCATCTAACATCTCTCTACAACTTTTCAAGTTGAGCTACTTAATTAGTAAGCAAGAAAAGGTTGCTGTACTTGNCCTAAAGATAAATCTCATTGCAAAGGTTCTACAATCAGTTTTTTATTCAGTCTAGTGTATTTTGGACACTTTCAAAGCACCTCTATCATCTAACATCTCTCTACAACTTTTCAAGTTGAGCTACTTAATTAGTAAGCAAGAAAAGGTTGCTGTACTTGTGTAAGTTCAGTTCAGTCGCTCAGTCATGTCCGACTCTTTGCGACCCCGTGAATCACAGCACGCCAGGCCTCCCTGTCCATCACCAACTCCCGGAGTTCACTCAGACTCACGCCCATGGAGTCGGTGATGCCATCCAACCATCTCATCCTCTGTCTAGGTTGGTCATAACTTTTCTTCCAAGGAGTAAGCATCTTTTAATTTCATGGCTGCAGTCACCATCTGCAGTGATTTTGAAGCCCAAGAAAACAAATTCTGCCACTGTTTCCACTGTTTCTCCATCTATTTGCCATGAAGTGATGGGGACTGGATGCCATGCTCTTTGTTTTCTAGTTGAGCTTTAAGCCAACTTTTTCACTCTCCTCTCTCTTCTAATAATAATCTTTATTAACAAATAAAGCTTAATTTAACAAAGTCTAAAGTTCAGTTCAGTCACTTAGTTGTGTCCAGCTCTTTGTGACCCTGTGGACTGCAGCACGCCAGGCTTCCCTGTCCATCAGCAACTCCTGGAGCTTGCTCAAACTCATGTCCATCGAGTTAGTGATGCCTTCCAACCATCTCATTCTCTGTCGTCCCCTTTTCCTCCTGCCTTCAATCTTTCCCAGCATCAGGGTCTTTTCAAATGAGTCAGTTCTTTGCATCAGGTGGCCAAAGTATTGGAGTTTAAGCTTCATCATCAGTCCTTCCAAAGAACAGTCAGGGCTGAGTTCCTTTCAGATGGACTGGTTGGATCTCCTTACAGTCCAAGGGACTCTCAAGAGTCTTCTCCAACACCACAGTTCAAAAGCATCAATTCTTCAGTGCTCAGCTTTCTTTACAGTCCAACTCTGAACATGACTACTGGAAAAACCACAGCTTTGACTAGATGGACCTTTGTTGGCATAGTAATGTCTCTGCTTTTTAATATGCTATCTAGGTTGGTCTAGGTTGGTCATAGCTTTTCTTCCAAGGAGCAAGCGTCTTTTAATTTCATGGCTGCAGTCAACATCTTTAGTGATTTTGAGCCCAGGAAATGAAGTCTGTCACTGTTTCCATTGTCTCCCCATCTGTTTGCCATGAAGTGATGGGACCAGATGCTATAATCTTACTCTTCTGAATTTTGAGTTTTAAGCCAACTTTTTCACTCTCACTTTCATGAAGAGGCTCTTTAGTTCTTCAGTTTCTGCCATAAGGGTGGTGTCATCTGCATATCTGAGGTTATTGATATTTCTCCTGGAATCTTGATTCTAGCTTGTGCTTCATCCAGCGCAGCATTTCTCATGATGTACTCTACATATAAGTTAAATAAGCAGGATGGCATTATACAGCTTGATGTACTCCTTTCCCGATTTGGGATCAGTCTGTTGTTCCATGTCCAGTTCTAACTTGCTTACTGACCTGCATTCAGATTTCTTAAGAGGCAGGTCAGGTGGTCTGGTATTCCCATCTCTTTAAGAATTTTCCACAGTTTGTTGTGATCCACACAGTCAAAGGCTTTGGCATATTCAATGAAGCAGAAGTAGAGGTTTTTCTGGAACTCTCTTGCTTTTTAGATGATCCAATGGATGTTGGCAATTTGATCTCAGGTTCCTCTGCCTTTTCTGAATCCAACTTGAACATCTGGAAGTTCATGGTTGAATACTGTTGAAGCCTGGCNCACACAGTCAAAGGCTTTGGCATATTCAATGAAGCCGAAGTAGAGGTTTTTCTGGAACTCTCTTGCTTTTTAGATGATCCAATGGATGTTGGCAATTTGATCTCAGGTTCCTCTGCCTTTTCTGAATCCAACTTGAACATCTGGAAGTTCATGGTTGAATACTGTTGAAGCCTGGCTTGGAGAATTTTGAGCCTTACATTATTAGTGTGTGCTGCTGCTGCTAAGTCGCTTCAGTGGTGTGTGTGAGATGAGTGCACTTGTGTGATAGCTTGAACATTCTTTGGCATTGCCTTTCTTTGGGATTAGGATGAAAACTGACCTTTTCCAGTCCTGTGGCCACTGCTGAGTTTTCCAAGTTTTTTGGCATATTGAGTGCGGCACTTCCACAGCATCATATTTGTATTTGTTACAGTCTGCTAAATCAATGTCATGACCCACTAGTGGGTCACAATCTTTGATTTCAAAAATTCTGCTTTAGGAAGATCCTTTTTAATGAATCTCTTGGTAAATTCTCTTTTTATCTAGAAATGCCTTTACTTGATCATTTCTAAAAAAATTTTCTTTTGGTATACAATTGAAAATATTTTCTCTCACACTGAAGCATACTATTTTCTATCTTTTTTTTTAATTGCTTTTGAATCTGCTGTCAAGTCTGCTTAGGGATGAGCCTTAATTTTTTTCTGGGTAGTTTTATAATTTTGTTGTCTTTAATCCCATAACGTACCGTTTCACTAGCGTGTATTAGGTGCTTATTTTTTATTTAATCTGTATGGTTTACCTTGTGCTTTGTGTACCTGTGAAATCCTGTCTTATCACTTCCGGAAAATTTTCAGCCATTATGTCAACTGAAATATAATTCACCTACCATGAAACTCATCCTTTTAAATTGTACAGTTCAGTGGTTTTTAGTATATTCCACAAGGGCATGCAGTTATTGCTGCAGTCTAATTCCAGAAGATTTTCACCACTCCTGCTATATCTATTGTGAGCTGTTTCTTGACTGTCTTTTAACCTATTCCCTAAATAGTTAATGCATTTAAAAATTTTTTGCAATTACGTTTTTCAGTTGTAAAAATCTCATTTGGTTCTTTCTGCAATTTACATAATTTTTTGGTTTTGTTTTTTATAATAGTGTTTTGTTTGCTCATATTTGTAACTCCATTTTATATTTTAAACATTTTATAGTTACTTTATATTCTATAATAGAATATTCCAAAATCTGAGTTCTTGGAGGCTTAAATCTGTTGCTTATTTTTTGTGACTCTTGCTTGTGATAGATTTATTTCCTTTTATGTGTGTACCAGTCTTTGATTATAACTCCTATTTTGCTGATCCTAATCTAGGGGAAAATTTGGGACCAAAATTGAGGATGCTTTCTGAGAACATTTTTTACCCCTTCTACCAAGACCCAGAGATGCTGAAATTTCCAGCCCACTTCCAGGTTCTTTTCCTTGTTAGTGAGGCTTCTCAGGTTTAGCTGTACCACCTTGCTCAAACTTCAAGCACCATTGTCACCCATATGTCCTAAGGCGAGCCCTTGCCTATCACAGCTCTAATTTCCGTTTCAGATCATAGCTGATTTTTAAATTTTGTTTTGATTTTTTTTCTTCTTTGATTGCCCCTTTTGGGATTTACTTTTCTTTCTGTGGTTCCTGCAGTATAGTGAAAATTGTGTTTTATAATGTCTGATTGGTTGAGGGGCTTTTAGCCAGGGATAGGAGTAGGGGATGCCACAGTATCTAGTCCACCAGACTGCCAAAAGCGAAGGTGAAATTAAGTTCTTTAAACTTTTGTTTATTTGAAGACAGCTCTTAGTATAACCATACACTAATTACCCCACTGAATTGCTACTTGTGTTCTATCTGACTTTAACTGATACCATTAAATGTTATGAAAAGCCCTTTTTCTCTCTTCCAATAAGACTACTTTTTTATAATAACATTCGCCAAGTTCATTTTTTTTGTTTTGTTTTGTGGTTCCTGTAGGATTATGTTGACAAAGAGAAGGCCATTGCCAAAGCATTGGAAGACCTTAGAGCCAACTTTTACTGTGAACTCTGTGATAAGCAGTATCAGAAACACCAGGAATTTGACAACCATATCAACTCCTATGATCATGCACACAAGCAGGTGAGGAATAGTTAATTTCTAAAAAAGAAAAAGGTACTTTATTTGTTGTTATAAATATTAAACTTTATGAGTATACTCCCCAAAACTTGTTGACTATGGTTTCTTGTATCTGCCTGTCTTTATCTGAGGTCATCTGACTGACTTGATTTTTTTTCAGTGACAGAAGTCCTGACATAGATCTCATCCTTCAAAGATTGTAGAGTGAAGAATTGTGAGCTTCATGCATAAAATGTTTGGCTTTGAATGGTTTCTAAATTTGTATTTAGTTTGATAATTCAGCTAAGGATCATTGGGAGCTTTCTTCCAGTTCTTCCTGTTCCTGAACTTGTTAAACTTTGAACAGTTATCTCAGGCTTTGGTCATTTCATCTTCTGTTATCTAAGAATTCATGCTGTGTTGGGTATTTCCTATCAGTAAGTCATTTTGTTACTTGGTGTACCTTGGAAGATAGATAAATCTTGAAAAGAGAAATAAAGTTAGATGCTATTTTAACTTTAACAAAAAATTCTGATGCTGCATGTTGAAGAGCTTGCTGAAAAACAAATTACACCTTCTTTATGACCTTTTTTTTCTTTCTTCCGTTCATTGATTTAGAAAAGTAAATTATTCCTAACTAGTTACCTGCATAAAGAAGGTGGCAGTAATTCCCTTGGGAGATTTTAGAAGGAGGAAATGAATCCTTAAACCTGTAGGGCAATTTTGAGACATTTGATCGTAGGTGACTTTAGCAGAACTTGCCAGGTCTTTGGGGGCACAGTGGTCGTATTTGATAAATTTGTAAGGTTTATGAGCATTGCTGAAATGCACTTATAAGCTGGACATTTTGAACTGTTTTTCTAATCTTTGCTTCATCTTCCAACCAACCATTTCAGTGCACATAAAAGGCAAGCTTTGACCAATTTTTCTTTCACTAGCATAGAAATAGTTTATAAGCTAGTTGTGGTCTTCCACTTTTTTGGAGCAATCTTTTCCTTAGTTAACCATACCTAACCAGTTTAAGATTTAAGAATCTTTCATTAATAGAGTTGAAGACAACTTTTCAACTTTATATGCAACTTTAGACATTGTTTTAATATATTGTCAGCTCTGCTTGATTTGAGGAAGAGAAACTATAGAGCATATATATGGACAAGATATATTAGCAATTACCTTACTATTTCAAAGAATCATATGTCAAGAAAGACAAATGTAACAGTGACTGTTGCGTCCAATTTATTGCATTCAAATTACTGTATCCAATAATTTTTCTCAACTTTTTGGTGTGTGTATAAGTCAAATTTGGGAATTTTTTGTTTTTGTTTCATTTTCTGAAGTTAACAAAGACATTTAGCATCTAAATATTTGTCTACCATTTTGGGTTCATGAGAATTTCTTCAAGAAATTTCTTTAAGAATTGTATTTGATAAATTAAAAGAATAGTTAGATGTATATGTGTAACTAAATCATTTTGCTGTTTACTTAAAACTAATGCATTACAAATTAACTATACTCCAGTATAAAGTAAAATTTTTAAAAAACATTAAGATTCTAGAAGAAACTTTAGACACCAAAAGAACATTAAGAAAGTTTACATTTCTAGTTGATAAGTTTCTTGACTTCTCTGTCTTAGGAAAAAATGAATGAGGAAGTATGATTCAAACTTGAGTCATGTGTTGACTTGCTTTATAATAGGAAAAAATTCTTTCAGCGCAGAACAGATTGGCAAATTAAATCTGAGATAACTACAAAACTAATAAAATTTGCATTGACAGCAATTAAAGTGATGGATGATGATTTTTAGTGATGGTGCTCTTAGTTTGAGAGTAGTAAAATTATTATAGCTCTGGTTCATTTGAATTTCACATATTTATTCTCTTGTGTACCTTGTATGGACTCAGTTCTCTTCACCACTTTTCTATTATGATTCTTCACCTGGGGAGATTTTGTCTCCCAGGGGACACTTGGCAATATCTGGAGACATCTTTGATTATCACAACTAGAGAGATGGTGCTAATGGCACCTAGTGAGTAGAGACTAAGGATGCTGCTAAACATCCTACAATTCACAGAAAAGCTCCTTGCAACAAAGAATTACCTGGCCCAGGATACTGATCAGTAGTGCTGAGGTTGAGAAACTCTGTTCTCTCAGAACTATTGGAAAACTTTCAAGTACCTATGATACTGTGTGGCCTTTGTTTGGTACAGACCAGTTTCTGTCATTTTAAGCCCCCAGTTATGTTGTAAACATTTATACTGTTCTCATCTCAATGATCTCAGATATATTCTTGTATTACTCTGTTTTGGAGTATAATCAAAATGAAGGTAAAAAATTAAGGATTTCTTACATTGAATTACCTTATCCATTAATATAGAATATATCTGTGATTCCTGGTCTGGCAAAAAAAAATCTTTAGCTGGTATGATTAATGAATGCATGTAAGTTGATTTCTTCATCTTGATCAAAAGCCCATCTTAGGTATAAAACAAAGAACAGATGCAGTCTAAGTTTGTTATTATAGTTCTACTTTTTCCTGCCTTTAGGATTTCTAAGGAGACTTTAATTGACCTTGGTACAAAACAGCTAAATAAATCCTAAAAGAGGAAATAGGTCCTATTTTTCATTCCTCTGATGGACATGAACTTACCATACAAATGGACCTACCATTTTCCAAATTTATGCTCTAAAATCATAAAGACACCCTATCTTGTCTTCCAGGCAGGCACACAGGATTATTATGAATCTGAGATAATAGGTAAGTACTTTTAACCCTATATTAGTAATCCCTAGTTTGCATCTTCTGTCAAAGTTTCACCATTAAAACTTTCCAGAGAAATAATCTATTATGTTAGTGGTAAACTCCCTAGTATAGGTAGGATCCTGAATACGCCCTTATCTTTATTAAGCACAAATAATTGCTAGTGGTAAAGAACCTGCCTGCCAGTGTAGGAGACATAAGAGACACGGGTTTGATCTTGGGTTGGGAAGATCCTCTGAAGAAGAATGGCTATCCACTCCAGTATTCTTGCTTGGAGAATCCCATGAGCAGAGGGGCCTTGTGGGCTACAGTAGCGTGCACACACACACAATGTCTCAAAAAGGATCTATTGGGTCACCTTCATTTGTGGTGATTTTTTTAATCCTCCCCACCTCCTTGGTGCTATGTACATCTCACTATTCACTAGTTTTTCTCAGTTTTCTAAGATATCTTGTGAAGAGAGTCATTAATATGCAAGTATTAAGACCCAGCTTGATTTTCAGAGATGAAAATCCTAATTAGACATTTTGGCTGTTTTTAGCGGTTTCACACTCTTTAATAGGGATAATTCTGTACATTTTGAGATCTCCAAGGGTAAGCCTTCTTTTTCTTAAGAGGTAATCCAATCGGTGATTCATTTTTATATAAGTTAGTTTCATATTCCTGAGTGTTCAATAAACGTTAGTATTCATCATCTACCTTTGTTGGCTTAGTTATAAAAGTTAAAATTGACTGTGAAGCAAAACATTTATCCATCTCTATCTCTGTGCCTTTTTATTTTACATAGCTTTTAAAAACACATATCTGCTAATGGATATACAGTGGAAACCATTTTCTTTAGCCTTGCAAGATTTAAATTCCAAACTCCAAAGAATAGTCTCTTTCCCAGAGGTAAATTTGTTGCAGCACAGTGATCGGTGCATTATTTTAACACTGATGTGTTTTAGTTTTGCTTTCTTAGTGCCTTGTTACTCATTCAGGATTCTTCCCATCTTACTCTTTTATTTGTGCCACTAAGGGGCCCTCCTCACTAGCTTCCAGTACGTAAACTAGAGATCACAAATTCCCCCAGATGCATGCGCAATTGACCCTTGAACAACATGGGGTTAGGGGTGCCAACCCTCCATGCAGTCAAAAACCTGAGTATGATTTGTTGTTGGCCCTTCATATCTGAGATTTCTCTCTCTGTCGATGGTTCCATATCTGTGGATTCAACCAATCCCAGATCTGTAGTACTGTAGTATTTATTATTGTACTGTAGTATTTGCTATTGAAGAAAATCCACGTATCAGTGGATCTGCACAATTCAAACCCATGTTATTCAGGGGTCAACTGTGTTTTGTCTGGTATTTGTGGTGGTAGCTTTGTCTCCTTTAATTTCAGTTGATTCCCAACTTTTTTAAATGAGATGTTACATAATTCAGGTTTTGACTTACGTTGAAAAATTGAAGCTTCTGAAAACATTGGGCCTACATAATCAACATAACAGTTGGCTAAAGCTGAAAGCTTACTACCTTCTCTTTAGAAACACATGTGCTCCTTCTCCAATTATGTATGATTTCTGCTTCATTTTTTCTCTTACACCAACCTGTGTAACTTACTATGTTACCTGCCAAATCCCTCTATAAACATTTGAGTCTGTGATCCAGACGTATACCTTTCCCTCCTCTTCACACAAGCTTCCACAGGTTGTAGTTGATGCTAGGAAAGTACCACATTGAAAAGACGCCTGCTTGTTCCTGCTTAGTTAGTTTTGGTATAACTTCCTTGCAGTTTCAAAACTATGTGGTAGTACGATCCAGTTATCAAAATCTGGTACCTCAAAGCAACCCTGAGAAATTCCTTGAACTTGTTCAAAGAATCAGTATCTCCATCAGGGTAAAGAATGCTTTCAGCCTGCCTCTTCTTCCTGCTAAAATAGCTTCAGTATGAAAACCCCTGGACTCTTCTAAAAAAAGAAATACCAAGGTCTGTTTTAGCTGTAAAAATAATGGTTTCCTGAACTTTGTAAATGACTGAACTAAATTACTAAACCATTTAAGCCTGTAACAGGTATTAGTGACTTCTCTATTCTGAGCTATACAGAATACAATCTATAACTACTACATAATTTAAATTAAACTGTTGACTTTCTGACAGCACTGCTTCCTCTTAGTTAACTAGCACCTGATAATGTGTACCAAAAAACAGAAATGTTCAGAGTTTTCCTCATCTCTCGAAAATAAAATAGGTTCTGAATTGAAGTATTTTCTGAGAAATTGTTTGGTGATGGAAGGAATGATCATTTTTGGACTTCACATGGGCTTCATTCAAGTTTGGTGTACTCTCCACTTGAAATTTCACTATTTACTGGTCCAGTTTTTGCCAAGATACATTCAGTCCTCTATGCTTGGCACTTACTACATCAAGACAGTAAACATACCAAAGCCAGTTGAGCCTCTGGCAAGACCAGATGCAGATTTGACGAAATGTAACTGTATTTCTTTTTCAGTGCAACTTTTGATATTCAGTGCAGGGGTCATGGTGGATGGGACACAGAAAAGTATCAATAAAAACAAAACTAAAAAGACAAGGTGAGAAAAGATAATTCTCAGACTAAAGTAAAAAGAAAAAGATCATTCTAAGTGAAACCACTAAGATTAGCTACCATGAAGATATTTCATAGCTACTGTATATTTGAAGTGTTGATGGAAAATTATAAATTAGAAAAATAATAAACTGATTATTGTAAAAATGTGAAAAAGGTTAAGAAAATCATAAAGTGTTTATGAATGCCAAAGCTTTATAAATATTGACTTAAAGAGCACAGTTCACTTCTGAAGAGATTTTTCTCTGAGAAGCAAAAGCACATGTGTTTAGAGAGGAGTGTATCTCAGAACTTAAGCATATTGTAGTTGTATTTTATTTATTTATTTGTAGTTGTATTTTAATAACCTACAGCAGAGAGGTGAAAATTTTAGGTTCGGTTGTGTTTTGTATTGCTGTGGATGCCATTTTCTTTGGGACTGTTTTAGTTAATAAAAGAATGACTTCATTTGGCCAGTCTCCCAAAGATTGAGCATGATTTGAGCCTTTTCACCAGTTAAATCTTACCCAGCACCTCTGCTTTTGTTGAAAATAGACTCCTTCTTAAACCCTGCTATCACAGCATAGATAACCTTGGAAAACTGTGTCTGTTCAGGGAAGCTGTCTGCTTTTGTGATCAGGGGTAACCCTAAGCAGACCTTTTCGGAGCTAAGGTTGCTGGTAAACCCTGTATTCTAATGCTGTTAGTATATATTTCTAACTCTGTTCTTCCTTTTGGCACTCAGTTCCAAAGTGAATAAAAGTGATTCTGCCTTATTTACATTCTGTAGCTTTCAACTGGTTTTCTTCTCCTGTACACATACATTCATCACAGTGATGCACCATGGAAGATTCTGGCATATGAGGCTATATGTTCTGTTGTAGTCTGAAAAGTTAAAGCAACTTTAGGAATGATAAGTTTATGAACGATATTACTGAAAAGAGAACTCTGAACTAGGATGTTGCTGTTTCATTTGCTTTGGGCCAAAGCAGCTCTTCTGAATTATGCTCCTTCAAATTTTACATAGAAGGCAAATCTTTGTTTTCAGATATGATCTCGAGGATTACATAGATATTCTTAAAACTTGTTATCTGCAAAACCACAATGGTATACCATTTCACACCTACTTAGGTTGCCAAAATGAAAGAAATACAGTAAGTGCTAGAGAAGATATGGAGAAATTAGAACTTTTCTACACTGCTAGAGGGGTTATAAAATGGTGCAGCCTCTGTGGAAAACAGTTGATAGTTCCTCAGAATGTTAAATATAAAGCTACCATATGACCGATATACACTCAAGAGAAATAAAAATACATCCACATGAAAACTTGTACGGTTTGTTTACAGCAACACTATTCATCATGACCAAAAAGTGGAAACAACTGAAATATCCATTAAGTGATGGATATACAAGATGTGGCATAGCCATACAATGAAATGTTATTCAGCAATAAAATAGAATGACTTACTGATAAATACAGCATGCACGAATCTTGAAAATATTATGTGCTAAGTGGAAGAAGTCAGTCACAAAAAAACCTTATATTGTATGATTTTGTTTATATGAGAAGTTTAGAATAAGCAAATCTATGGAGAATATAGTTTAGGTTTCCACACATTAGGTAGCAAGGGACAGTGAGGAATGAATGCTAATGGTTGGGTTTTCCTTTAGGGATAATGGAAATATTCTAAAATTAGTGCTGCTGGTTGTACAACTCTGAAAATGTACTAATAAACCCACTAAATTTTACACTTTAAATGGGTGAATTGTATGATATATGAAATACATATTAATAGAATTATTTTTTCAAACCTCATTATCAAAGTTAACTTATAGTATTGATGATGGTGACTTCATGTACATGGGTATGTGTGTGTGTGTTTAGGTATGGATGTGTGGGAAATACCTTAAAGCAGTATACACATGATGCTATTAATACCATACTTTTAAGACTTTTGCTGAATTTTAGAACGTAAATATAATGCAGTGATTTTATGACAGATTAATTTGACATTGACCAAATGATATTAAGTTATTGTGTTTCAGAGTAATTGTGCATAAGTTAAGTATTGCCATAAATGACTAATTAGAATTACAGTTGTGAGACTGAGTGAGCTCCGGGAGTTGGTGATGGACAGGGAGGCCTGGTGTGCAGGGATTCATGGGGTCACAAAGAGTCAGACATGACTGAGCGACTGAACTGAGCCCGAAAAAATGTATACTTGTCTCTTTCCCCTGTGATTTTTTTCAGTATCTGTAATCAGCATTAGTTTTAGTTTTCTGTTACAAAACATTTGGGTTTCTATGTTACTGAGTAAAACTCATTTCATCACGTACTGATACGCATGCGCTAAAAGAAGAGTTTACACCTAATGCCCAGTAACTTGGATTTCCTTAACCTTTCAACTCGAATCGTTTTTCCCAGAGTGGTTTACTGCTGAGGCTCTCTGTGTTCTCTGCTGGTCTTTTCCCTCCCTCACTGCACAGTGATTTCCTGGACTGGCTCATCGAGAGGCATCACACACACTGAATCTTGAATTGGCCAAGTAACTGCAGCATGACTGCTCCAGTTTGGGAGAGGAGAGACATTCCTCATTAATGTACTGTCATTGGAGAGAGGCTGGGAACAGTAGGGAGAAGAGCCATGGATTTAGGGGTATGTGGGGTCGTTGACATAATGGAAAGGGAGTAATTGAAGCTCAAAAAAGGCTGGATTATGTTTGGGCGAAAAAACAGATTGAGTTACAAACAACCACTGCTTCTTTGCTCACTATTTTCCATCTCTGTTCATGAACCAACAAATAACTTATGAAAGTATGTGTTTATGTTCCCTTTCCCAGCAACTGATTTTAAAACTGAAACCAGATTGATAAATGTTCATTGAGCCTGTCTCCTATACCATAGATAAGGTGTGTGTGTTGGAGGGTTAGTTATGAAGGAAGACTAATAGCAGTCTGTCTCCTTGGAGAGAGAGATTGCTGTCTGGTGAGAGAAGGATATCACAGATAATTTTCTGACCCCAAAGAGATAGAATTCAGTTTCTCTTTAGAATTGCATGTGTATTGCAACATAGGATATTTAGTGGCAATAGAAAATACTCTCTGCCTATTTTCTAATGCCTGAAATTCTCTTCACATGGAAATAACAGTTTTATTCTTTAAAGTACAATAATAGATTTTAAATACTTGAGGCAGATAATAGATTTATTCCTAATAAAGTATACTCAAATATAAGCTTCTAGCATCAATTTTTGTTGTGGTTCAAGAGAGAAGTGGCGCATCAAAAGATATAAAAAGTATTTTATTAGATTGAGGTCCTCACTATCTTTTGTTGGTAGGGAAAACAGTGTGCAGAGTATGTGGCTCATTCATTCTTTGACACTCCACATTAGTAATAATGTGGGCAAGTTTATCACCTGCACTGAAAACTGGTAAAACATACCACATTCTCATGTCCTTGGTTTAATTGTTCAGAGTTGAAAGGTAGAGCAGGATTTTGTGTCTGGAGCAGATATTTTTCTGCCAGTACACTGCGGTTTAGCTGGTTTTAAGAACTGGAAATGTCGTTTATATTTGAAGTGGTCTTTAGCCCAACTGTGGATGGATATTTTAAGTGCTGAGTTATTTGTTAAGTTCGTCCCTCTACTGGTCTTTTGGGAAATTTAATGGAATCGCCAGCTACCATGTGATTGAAATCAATGAGAAATTATATTCTCTGCTGCAAGTGTATATACTTTTTTGGACATTTGTTGTTGATTTTTTAGAAAAACAGGATCTTCAAATCCTTTCATTATGAATGGGGTTTGGTCTCCTTTCCTTTGAATCAGATATTTTCCAGCTAAAATTGTGTTATATGGCTTAAATTTATATTCATAAACATTAATAATTCAATAAATAAGTAAACTTATTAGCAATTTTCTTTAGAAATTATACCTTGTAATTTTCAGAGGTAATATATAGGACATAGTAGCTTTGGAGTCACCTAAATGATTAATTAGATCCATTCAGATTAGACTGTGTGCTAGTTTGAAGGTTTTAACTTGATTTTGTGTGTACAGTATGGAATTTGTTCAGCCTTTGAAAATAGTTTTGCATTGATGACATATCGGTACTTTTTGGTTTCCTTACTGGAATTCTGTCTTCTTTGACAGACAAGTATGTTGCTCCTCTATTCTTGTTTAGAAAAGGTTATCTAAAGTTGAGTTCCCCTCAGAATTCTAGTGGAAATTAAAAGTACAGGTCACAGGGGGCATTTCATGTGGATATTCAGTGAGAAATGAGCCAAGCTTGGTAGCCTTTTGAAATAAAATAAGCAACTTTGGAAAACTGACTCCGAATTAGGGTCTTATACCTTTATAAAAAATTACTTTTTAGATGGGAAATTGAGAAGTTTCTGGTCAGTACCTTTTTTTTGCCATTGGCCCAATTCTGTTCAGAAGTTAAGGGGCTTAAAATTCTGAACTTTTGGTTCTCTAAAGAATGAGATTTATGAGAATTCCCTGGCAATGTGGTGGTTAGGACTCAGCACTTTCACTGCCAGTGCCTTGATTCAAACCCTGACTGTGGAACTTAACCTTCTACATGCCAAGCAGTGTGGCTGGACAAAAAAAAGAGTAAGACTTCCTTACTATATCAGAGTAATACCTAGGAAAATTATGTTATTTAACTTGACTATGTCTCTAGTAAATATAGGAAAATATTTCCTACCAAACTTTCCTACAGATGATAACAAAAAGAAATTGTGGAAAATCAAGGATCGAGTGTTTAAGCCAAATTATTCACCAGCCACTTACCAGATGCAGTCTGTGGGTTTAGTGCTGCTCCTTAACAATGCAGGGTTGATTATAAAGATAAGTCAAAGTTCCTGCCCCAAATACAGGGGAAGGGGCAGTATTGAACAGTTTAGACATAAAAGGTGGTTTACATGTATTTATTTTGACATTCAATCTTGTTTATCTATTGCTATATAACCCTGTTTTTCTAATGAGGGGTTTTGAGTTCAGAGAGGTGAAACAGAAATTTTATACATACTGCCCTTCTGAAAGACAGGAATAAGTCAGACAAAATGATGGTTGCTAGGTGAGCAGTGTAATAAAGTGCTAGTAAGACAGTTCAGAAAGAAAAAGAATACCGTCTTAAGTAGAGATCGATAGAAACTTTGTGAGGGGAATTCAGTTTGACCTTGAATAGAAAGAGGAGACTTGGGTTTAGGAATCCGTTTTTACCGTCAGAACACCGTTATCTAAGAGATACCTCAAATACACATTTTGGGTTTGGGAAAGTTGCCAAGTCTTGTCTTTAAGATTTGGGTTAGAATTCTAGGGTTCCCAATTGTCCTTTTAAAACCCCAGACTTGACCATAGAGTTTTACTACAGAGGTGATATAGGAGTGTTGCCTATACCTTGTATAGGATCGAGATTTGTACTTGTTTTATTGATATCATCCTATTTTCTTCCTTCCCTACTTCTAATTATTGTGGTGGGTGGGAATTTGAGATGGGATGTCTTCAGGATGATGTGGAAGTAGTCTGTCCCTTCAACTTCAAGTTTGTACCAAGTGGCTGCTGAATGACTGGAAATCATTGACTGGCCTAGAGACTCAAGACTTTGATAAAATGCTCATTCTTTTAGACAGGGTCCTATAGTTTGGGAAGTAACTCCTAAAAGTATAAGAGGGAAGGGAATGACTGGGCATGGGGAGATTTTTCCAGGCCTATGAGGTGGCTGGAGAAAAAACAGTAGAAATGAGAAGAAATATGACATTTTATTTAATTCTTGGCCAGAGAGCCTGTTAAGTGTTTGGGTCAGGAAAAAAACTAGGTTTGTGGCCTAAAATAATCATTCAGTAGACCTGATAGACTCTGTGCCCCATTCTCCTTGGAAGGAGGAATTTGGAATTCATGTTTATTTAAAATAGTTGCTCCTTCATCTTGAAGTGTTGTTTCTAAAAAGCTTAATTCTGAGTAACCAGCCTCAGTAAAACAGTTTTGCCAGCTGTCGGTTACTTGAACATCCCCCAAATAAAGGTAAATGAAATAAGACTTAACTACTTGTAGACCACAGTGGTCTCTCCTAAAGTTTTGTAACTATTTTTCCTAAAGGAATGGAGACAGTTCCTTTTATCTAGAAGGGATTATTACTGTGTCAGTCTGTGTGTATGTATGTACACATAAATGTTTTGTGCAGGTGCTTCCCTCTCCTCAAACGTTTTAGAGTTGATGGCTTTGTCCCTGATTGTTCAGTATAATAGTTTGCAGATTCACTGAGAGAGCTTGTGTAGTAATGCTTGCTTTATTTTTTTTCTCTTCCACTCTTGTTTTATTTTTTACTTTTTTTTTCTTTGTGATGTGACATTTTCAGCTGATGTATTGAAAGCAAATCCTTCTAATTTGGGAGCCCAGATCACAAGAGTGAGTTTTTCTACTAGTGTCTTTAGCTGTATATCTTTTTCTGTGTGTGTCTTTCCACCCTTTCCCTCTCCCAATTCAAAAATACTCAAAACACATTTCATAAATATTAGATAAGAAAATTCCTCTGTCTGTTCAGCATCATGCCTTTCCGCAAAGCAATGTCCACTTTATATTGGGTCAAATTCCTTTTCTCAATGCTGTTGTAAAAAGCATAGGATAATGTATGTGTTTTGTTTTGGTTTGTTTGCTTTTATAGTATCTAGTATGTTGAAACTAATTTTAGTTCTGTCTTCATTGCAGATAGATATGTCTGGATTCTTGTCATCAGTGTGTCATAACACTTGTTATTTTTTGGTTGTTGTTTTTGTTTTAAGGAAAATTATGTACAGTATCTTCTGGGAATAAAAGACCCATTCTTTCATCAGGATTTTAAGTAATAAATTCTTTGGCTTATCTATTTTCCCATCTCATTCCCTGGTTGTTCCTCTTGGGGCCATGAAGGAATGAAAAGCCACACCTATTACTTTCTAATTTCAGCAGACTGACCAGATGAAAGTGGTCAGACTGGTGAGCTCTGAACATGCAAGCATTGGAAGACCGTTTGATTAATTCACAAGAAAACTGTTCATGATGAAAAGAATAGCACCTTTTTATGGTGAAAGCAAAGTAGGCTTTCTATTTGTTAGTCTGATTCAGATAACTTTCCCATGTAAGCTGTACATTGCTTTTTAAGATCTTAAACCTGGGTAATTTTCTATACTGGCTTAACCCCTTTCTGTTCTCTTTGGCTTGTGTTATTACAATTTAACTCATATTCTATTTGTCTAGTTTTGCATCCTGAAAGAGCAGGTGATTAAATAGTCCCTTTTCTTTTCTCCTAGTGTTCCAAAATTTGTTTATTGCTTCTGAAATTACTTAATTTTGGCCAATAAAGCAAATGGTATGCTGTCCTAATTAGGAATGCAGATACTCCAGGTGCTCTACCCAGAGTAAATCAGCCATTGTGTTTTCAATTACCATAAGAGAGTACAACAATGTATATTCTACACTATGCTAAAACATTGATTATGGATAAAAATTCTGAAGGCCTTGCTTTCAGGATCCCCAAGTTATTCTAAATTACTCACTCCCTCCCTATTCCTTTCTTTTGTTAACCTCAGAGATTGAAAGATCTCAAGCAGAGAGAGTTTGCTCGAAATGTCTCCTCAAGATCCCGCAAGGATGAGAAGAAACAGGAGAAAGCCCTACGGCGGCTCCACGAGTTGGCAGAGCAAAGAAAACAAGCCGAATGGTGAGGACATTGTCTCTCTGACGGCTTACAAATAATTAATAATTTTTAAGGTTTTAAGAATTTAATATCCTTTTTTAAAAAAAAAATTAAGGTATAATTGACATATAATTGTTAAATTTTAAGTAGATCCTTCTTTCAAGCTAAAAGAATTTCTATACTTTTAGTAAACTATACTGATTAAGAATATGCACTCCTAGAACTTCCCTGATGGTCCAGTGGTTAAGAATCTGCCTTGCAATGCAGGGGATGTGGGTTTGATCCCTGATAGGGAAACTAAGATCCCACATGGATCAGAGCAGTTGAGCCTGCATGCTGCAACGAAGACCCAACACAGCCGAATTAAGAAGAAAAAAAGAATATATGCTCCTGAGGGCATAACTTATGATCTGTGTGACCTTAATTATCTAAATTCTATGCCTCAGTTTCCTTATCTGTAAGATGGAAATGATAATAATAACTTAATTCTTACAGTTCTTGTGAGAAGTCATTAAGTTGTTATATCAAAATGCTTACAAAAGAATTCCTAGCACATAGAAGATCATCAGTAAATCAGTAAATTATGCAAATATTATTCCCATTCTCCATCTTTTCTTGCCTCTCTGCTTGAGGGATCTCATTTCCCAACCAGGGATTGAACCCTGGGCCACAGCAGTGAAAGCACCAAGTCCTAACCACACCAGGGAATTCCCCTCCCATATTATTCTTATGTAGAAAAGCACATACCTTACAGTATTCTACTGGAGCAGATTTAAGTGTTTTAACTGTCTTTCTAAGTACTGTAGAATTAGTACTAAGCAATAAAGCCTAGGAAATTCTATTTATTTCTCTACAGATTCCTGCCTTCTTGAGTATTGTTTTTAATGTTCCTTCATAGTTCTTGATAAGTATTTGCTGGTATTTAGCAGCAAATACTGGTATTTAGCCTTAGGTGGAATTAGCCCCCCTTAGACCCACCTAGGGTTGCATTCCCAAGCAGCTAGTCTTTGGTGGACCTAGTCTTTAAGCATCTGAGAATTCATGAGGTATGTGCCTCAAGCTGAAGGATTTAAGTCCTTCTGTTTGTTTTTAATGGCTGGCCAGGAACAAGAGGAGCTGGTTACAGTGGAAAGAAAAACTATGTGACTTTTAAAAGTTTACAGTGAAGTTGAGGCCAGAGTTTTCAAGATCGTGACCTTTCTAGATTTTGGGGTACTTGTTTACTTATTAACTTCTCTTGTGTTTTGGAAAAAGGAGGAAGGAGGAGAACACATACAGTGTAAGTTTTGAAACAAAATTAACCCATGACCTCTAATACTGAGTTACAGTGCCTATAAACTGATTCTGATTCCTTCTTTAGCAGTTCTTTATATAATAAATACGTTCCTCTTGGACTTGTTGTAAGGATACTTCCTTAAAAAATATATACCAGACCACTTTTTAGTTCCAGACATACTTTAATACATGTTTTTATTCATTGGTGAGTTTTAGTTCTTTTTTATTTATTTATTCAGTCACACTGTGCAGCATTAGTACTGTTTTAGAAATAAACAGTTAAAAGATGACCAAGTAAACTCTTGGGAAGATAGAAGAAGGTTTTGATCCACCATCAGGTATATTTCATCATCCTAGGAGTAATGCATGACCCCATAGTATATTGGAGTTGCATGACTAAGCAAAAGGTCACAATAAATTCTTTTTTATTTCAGTTTGAAGGTTTCTTTGCTATGGGGTAGATTTTGTGACACAGTGACACAGATTGCTACCCTAATCTGGTGGGTTCCATCTTCCAGTAACAAGAGTTCATATAGCAAAGGGGTTACCATATTATCTGAATATATTTGGTCCCTGAGTTTCGGACAACTAGTAGTTAGAGTTTAGATTAAGAGGATTTCATCCAAATAATTGTCTTCAGGTCTTGAGTTTGGCTTTAGAGATACCTATATAACCCACACTGTAAAAATTTCAGATGTGACAGGAGTTTAAAACACTGGCTCTGAGGCTCCTTGGTGTTTCTGTTTTCAAAGCTGAGAAAGTACTTGGTAGAATCATGATTGTTGTATGGAATGCCCAAAAGGTGTCATAAAACCAAAGCAAATGCTTGGACATGGTGCCATGATAGACACAGACTCTTCATTTCTGTAACAGACATGCTAAGCTAACCACAGCCCATCAGAGAATAGCACAGTGGAGGTTTCTGACTGTGTACAACTCAGGGAATAGACTCATTAAAAAAAAATTGAAATTTGAAAGCAGAGAAGAAATTGAGGGTTGTGTTTTTGTTTTGTTTTGTTTTTTAGCTGTACAAAGTACAATTGATCCTTGAACAATGTGGAGGTGAGGGGTGCTGATGACCCCAGTCCCTACACAAACTCATACACCTACACAGTCAGATATTGTGTATAACTTTATAGTCAGTCTTCTGTATTTGCAGTTCCACATCCAATTTGATGTTTGATTGCAGCTGATTCAGTCAGCTGCAAATTGTGTGACATGTATATACTGAAAAAAAAAATCTGTATAAGTGGGCCCTTGAATTTCAGACCTGAAAACCCATATCATTCAAGGGTGACCGTGCAACCTTTGGGAATAAATTTTCAGCCATATGTTTGGTAGCATACTGATGGGTAGGATGGTACAGTAAAAATTGAAAGCAGATACAAGACAGGTGGGCTATGCCAGGTGGTAATGATAGTGTATTCAAATTGTGAGATAAACCTCAGTATTTAGACAGCTTAGGAAGAAACAGCAGTAACTGGCTATCCCTATGAATGTAGCTCGGTAGATTAGCAGCATGAGACTTTGCCTTACCTTACTGAGCAAGTTCCTTTTATTAGCATAGGGCTGAGGAAGGACCACCATTCAGTGTCTTTAAGATCTGCCTGTAATGAATGGTCAAACATAAGAGATAACGTGTTTTAGAAGTATGAGGGACTTCCCTGGGGGTCCAACGGTTAAGACTCTGTGCCTCCACTGCAGGGAGCGTGGGTTTGATCCCTCCTCAGGGAACTAAGATCCTGCATGCTTCCTGGCACAGCCAAAAAAATAACGTAGTATGAAATGTACCCCTAAACCTTTTTGTTTGTTTGTTTCTCATTTTTCTAAACCATTGTGTAGTGCACCTGGAAGTGGTCCCATGTTCAGACCAACCACAGTGGCTGTAGATGAAGAAGGAGGAGATGATGAGAAAGAAGAATCAGCAACAAACAGTGGCACAAGTACCGCTGCCACTTGTGGCCTGGGATCNGAAGATCATCAGTAAATCAGTAAATTATGCAAATATTATTCCCATTCTCCATCTTTTCTTGCCTCTCTGCTTGAGGGATCTCATTTCCCAACCAGGGATTGAACCCTGGGCCACAGCAGTGAAAGCACCAAGTCCTAACCACACCAGGGAATTCCCCTCCCATATTATTCTTATGTAGAAAAGCACATACCTTACAGTATTCTACTGGAGCAGATTTAAGTGTTTTAACTGTCTTTCTAAGTACTGTAGAATTAGTACTAAGCAATAAAGCCTAGGAAATTCTATTTATTTCTCTACAGATTCCTGCCTTCTTGAGTATTGTTTTTAATGTTCCTTCATAGTTCTTGATAAGTATTTGCTGGTATTTAGCAGCAAATACTGGTATTTAGCCTTAGGTGGAATTAGCCCCCCTTAGACCCACCTAGGGTTGCATTCCCAAGCAGCTAGTCTTTGGTGGACCTAGTCTTTAAGCATCTGAGAATTCATGAGGTATGTGCCTCAAGCTGAAGGATTTAAGTCCTTCTGTTTGTTTTTAATGGCTGGCCAGGAACAAGAGGAGCTGGTTACAGTGGAAAGAAAAACTATGTGACTTTTAAAAGTTTACAGTGAAGTTGAGGCCAGAGTTTTCAAGATCGTGACCTTTCTAGATTTTGGGGTACTTGTTTACTTATTAACTTCTCTTGTGTTTTGGAAAAAGGAGGAAGGAGGAGAACACATACAGTGTAAGTTTTGAAACAAAATTAACCCATGACCTCTAATACTGAGTTACAGTGCCTATAAACTGATTCTGATTCCTTCTTTAGCAGTTCTTTATATAATAAATACGTTCCTCTTGGACTTGTTGTAAGGATACTTCCTTAAAAAATATATACCAGACCACTTTTTAGTTCCAGACATACTTTAATACATGTTTTTATTCATTGGTGAGTTTTAGTTCTTTTTTATTTATTTATTCAGTCACACTGTGCAGCATTAGTACTGTTTTAGAAATAAACAGTTAAAAGATGACCAAGTAAACTCTTGGGAAGATAGAAGAAGGTTTTGATCCACCATCAGGTATATTTCATCATCCTAGGAGTAATGCATGACCCCATAGTATATTGGAGTTGCATGACTAAGCAAAAGGTCACAATAAATTCTTTTTTATTTCAGTTTGAAGGTTTCTTTGCTATGGGGTAGATTTTGTGACACAGTGACACAGATTGCTACCCTAATCTGGTGGGTTCCATCTTCCAGTAACAAGAGTTCATATAGCAAAGGGGTTACCATATTATCTGAATATATTTGGTCCCTGAGTTTCGGACAACTAGTAGTTAGAGTTTAGATTAAGAGGATTTCATCCAAATAATTGTCTTCAGGTCTTGAGTTTGGCTTTAGAGATACCTATATAACCCACACTGTAAAAATTTCAGATGTGACAGGAGTTTAAAACACTGGCTCTGAGGCTCCTTGGTGTTTCTGTTTTCAAAGCTGAGAAAGTACTTGGTAGAATCATGATTGTTGTATGGAATGCCCAGAAGGTGTCATAAAACCAAAGCAAATGCTTGGACATGGTGCCATGATAGACACAGACTCTTCATTTCTGTAACAGACATGCTAAGCTAACCACAGCCCATCAGAGAATAGCACAGTGGAGGTTTCTGACTGTGTACAACTCAGGGAATAGACTCATTAAAAAAAAATTGAAATTTGAAAGCAGAGAAGAAATTGAGGGTTGTGTTTTTGTTTTGTTTTGTTTTTTAGCTGTACAAAGTACAATTGATCCTTGAACAATGTGGAGGTGAGGGGTGCTGATGACCCCAGTCCCTACACAAACTCATACACCTACACAGTCAGATATTGTGTATAACTTTATAGTCAGTCTTCTGTATTTGCAGTTCCACATCCAATTTGATGTTTGATTGCAGCTGATTCAGTCAGCTGCAAATTGTGTGACATGTATATACTGAAAAAAAAAATCTGTATAAGTGGGCCCTTGAATTTCAGACCTGAAAACCCATATCATTCAAGGGTGACCGTGCAACCTTTGGGAATAAATTTTCAGCCATATGTTTGGTAGCATACTGATGGGTAGGATGGTACAGTAAAAATTGAAAGCAGATACAAGACAGGTGGGCTATGCCAGGTGGTAATGATAGTGTATTCAAATTGTGAGATAAACCTCAGTATTTAGACAGCTTAGGAAGAAACACCAGTAACTGGCTATCCCTATGAATGTAGCTCGGTAGATTAGCAGCATGAGACTTTGCCTTACCTTACTGAGCAAGTTCCTTTTATTAGCATAGGGCTGAGGAAGGACCACCATTCAGTGTCTTTAAGATCTGCCTGTAATGAATGGTCAAACATAAGAGATAACGTGTTTTAGAAGTATGAGGGACTTCCCTGGGGGTCCAACGGTTAAGACTCTGTGCCTCCACTGCAGGGAGCGTGGGTTTGATCCCTCCTCAGGGAACTAAGATCCTGCATGCTTCCTGGCACAGCCAAAAAAATAACGTAGTATGAAATGTACCCCTAAACCTTTTTGTTTGTTTGTTTCTCATTTTTCTAAACCATTGTGTAGTGCACCTGGAAGTGGTCCCATGTTCAGACCAACCACAGTGGCTGTAGATGAAGAAGGAGGAGATGATGAGAAAGAAGAATCAGCAACAAACAGTGGCACAAGTACCGCTGCCACTTGTGGCCTGGGATCTGAATTCTCCACAGATAAAGGAGGCCCATTCACTGCAGTACACGTCACTAATACCACTGGACTGGCACAGGCTCCTGGGCCAGCCTCTCAAGGTATCAGCTTTGGCATTAAGAATAATCTGGGGACCCCACTGCAAAAATTGGGAGTGTCGTTTTCCTTTGCCAAGAAGGCTCCTGTCAAACTCGAATCAATAGCATCAGTTTTCAAGGACCACGCAGAGGAAGGGACCTCTGATGATGGAACAAAAGCTGATGAAAAGGGTACAGACCAAGGACTTCAGAAGGTGGGAGATTCTGATGGTAGCAGTAATCTCGATGGTAAAAAAGAGGATGAAGACCCTCAGGACGGAGGGTCCCTTGCCTCAACATTATCTAAGTTAAAAAGAATGAAGCGAGAAGAAGGAGCTGGGGCTACAGAGCCAGAGTATTACCACTACATCCCCCCAGCACACTGCAAAGTAAAACCTAATTTTCCTTTTCTGCTCTTTATGAGAGCCAGTGAACAAATGGAAGGTGATAATAGTACACACCCAAAGAATGCCCTAGACAGCAAAAAAAGTAGTTCTCCCAAGCCTAAAGGCTGCATCAAGGTGACAGCAAGCCAAGGACCAGAAAAGACAGTTAGTGAAGTCTCCGAACAGCAGATGGAAACCAGTGCAGCTGAGCCCTCAGAGCTTGGAAGCAAAGCTGAGACAAAGAAGCCCTCAGGAGGGAATGTAAGTGAGCATAGTTTAGAGAGTCAGAGTCAGAAGGATTCAGAGACCCAAATGTGTGAGTCTGACCCTCCTAAAGAAACTTCTCAGGCTACTCCAGCAGGGAGAGAAAGCCGGGAGGGACCCAAACATCCAACCGGTCCTTTCTTTCCCGTTTTAAGCAAAGATGAAAGCACTGCCCTCCAGTGGCCATCAGAACTGTTAATTTTCACGAAGGCGGAACCCTCCATTTCGTATAGTTGTAACCCTTTGTATTTTGACTTCAAGCTTTCAAGGAACAAAGATGCCAGAGCAAAAGGGACAGAAAAGCCAAAGGACATAGGAAGCTTCTCAAAGGACCATCTCCAAGGCCTTGATCCTAGTGAGCTACATAAAAGCCAGGAGGAGGAAGAGAGTGTTCAACATTCTTCAGGAGGCAGAATCGATGCACCTGCTTCAGGGGCTGCCTGTAGCGGCCTAAATAAGCAGGAGCCTGGGGGCAGCCATGGGTCAGAGACAGAAGACACAGGGAGAAGCCTTCCTAGCAAGAAAGAACGATCTGGGAAGTCCCACCGACACAAAAAGAAAAAGAAGCACAAAAAATCCAGCAAACATAAACGGAAACACAGGGCTGACCCAGAAGAGAAAAGCTCTAAGGCAGAATCTGGGGAGAAGTCTAAGAAGCGCAAGAAGCGAAAACGAAAAAAGAATAAATCATCAGCCCCAGCAGATTCTGAACGGGGGCCCAAACCAGAACCTCCTGGTAGTGGTAGCCCTGCACCACCGAGAAGACGGCGGCGAGCCCAGGATGATTCGCAGCGGAGATCTCTTCCAGCTGAAGAAGGGAGCAGTGGCAAGAAGGATGAAGGCGGAGGCAGTGGGAGCACCCAAGATCATGGTGGGAGGAAACACAGGGGTGAACCTCCCGCGTCATCCTGCCAGCGAAGAGCTGGCACCAAACGGAGCAGCCGATCCAGCCATCGAAGTCGACCCAGTAGTGGAGATGAGGACAGTGATGACGCATCATCACGCCGGCTGCACCAGAAGTCTCCATCCCAGTACAGTGAAGAGGAGGAGGAGGAGGAGGAAGAGGAAGAGTCGGGCAGTGAGCATTCCCGAAGCCGCTCACGGTCTGGCCGGCACCATTCCTCTCGTCATTCTTCCCGTCGCTCTTACTCCAGTAGCTCAGATGCTTCTTCAGACCAGAGCTGCTATAGTAGACAGCACAGTTATTCTGATGACAGCTATAGTGACTATAGTGACCGGTCGCGAAGGCACTCCAAGCGCTCCCACGACTCTGATGACTCAGACTACGCCAGCTCCAAGCACCGGTCCAAGCGGCACAAATATTCATCTTCTGATGATGACTATAGCCTCAGTGGCAGCCAGTCCCGAAGCCGATCTCGGAGTCATACCAGAGAACGCTCAAGATCCAGGGGCCGTAGCCGCAGCAGCAGCTGTAGTCGCAGCCGGAGCAAAAGGAGAAGCCGCAGCACCACAGCCCACAGCTGGCAGCGGAGTCGGAGCTATAGCCGGGACCGCAGCCGGAGCACCCGGAGCCCTTCACAGAGATCAGGCTCCAGGAAGGGATCGTGGGGGCACGAGAGCCCTGAAGAGAGGCGTTCTGGTCGTCGAGACTTCATTCACTCTAAAATTTACCGCTCCCAGTCTCCCCACTACTTCCGGTCAGGCCGGGGAGAAGGTCCTGGGGAGAAGAAGAAAGAAGATGGCAGAGGAGATGATGGTAAGGGAATAGGCCCACCCTCCCAGAACAGCAGCATTGGCCCAGGAAGAGGGTCAGAAGGTGACTGCAGCCCTGAAGACAAGAACTCTGTCACCGCCAAGCTGCTACTGG
The DNA here is from genome assembly GCA_006410615.1 of Neotragus moschatus. Lineage (NCBI taxonomy): Eukaryota > Metazoa > Chordata > Mammalia > Artiodactyla > Bovidae > Neotragus > Neotragus moschatus. Next base: position 197,473 of record SJYA01002495.1, on the reverse strand, counting down.
AAAAGATTCAGTCAAGGAAAGTGGAGAAGAAACCCAGTGTGAGTGAGGAGGTGCTGGCCACCCCTAATAAAGCCGGTCTCAAGCTCAAGGACCCCCCACAAGGTTATTTTGGACCTAAGCTCCCCCCTTCTCTTGGCAACAAGCCTGTCCTTCCTCTGATCGGGAAGCTCCCAGCTACCCGAAAGCCCAATGCCAAGAAATGTGAAGAGTCTGGCTTAGAAAGAGGAGAAGAGCAAGAACAGTCAGAGACAGAAGAAGGGCCTCCAGGGAATAATGATGCCCCATTTGGACATCAGTTCCCCTCAGAGGAAACAGCTGGCCCCTTATCAGACCCACCCCCAGAAGAGCCAAAGTCTGAAGAAGCTACTGCTGATCACCCTGTGGCTCCGCTAGGCACCCCAGTGCACTCTGACTGCTATCCTGGGGACCCATCCATCTCCCATAACTACCTCCCTGACCCCAGCGACGGGGACACCCTTGAGTCCCTGGATAGCGGCAGTCAGCCAGGCCCTGTGGAGTCCAGCTTGCTGCCTATAGCATCAGACCTCGAGCCCTTCCCTGGTTATGCACCGCCCAGTGGGGAACCCAGTATTGAGTCAGCTGATGGAGCTGAGGATGCATCCCTCGCCCCCCTGGAGAGCCAGCCCATCACCTTCACTCCCGAGGAGATGGAGAAGTACAGCAAGCTCCAGCAGGCTGCACAGCAGCACATCCAGCAGCAGCTTCTGGCCAAGCAGGTGAAGGCCTTCCCCGCTTCGGCTGCCCTGGCCCCAGCCACTCCAGCCTTGCAGCCTATCCACATTCAGCAACCGGCCACGGCCTCTGCCACCTCCATCACAACTGTGCAGCATGCCATCCTACAGCATCATGCCGCAGCAGCCGCCGCCGCCATTGGCATTCACCCCCNGCTGCCCTGGCCCCAGCCACTCCAGCCTTGCAGCCTATCCACATTCAGCAACCGGCCACGGCCTCTGCCACCTCCATCACAACTGTGCAGCATGCCATCCTACAGCATCATGCCGCAGCAGCCGCCGCCGCCATTGGCATTCACCCCCACCCTCACCCCCAGCCACTAGCCCAAGTACATCATATCCCCCAGCCCCACCTGACCCCCATCTCCTTGTCCCACCTCACTCACTCCATCATCCCTGGTCATCCCGCCACCTTTCTGGCTAGCCACCCGATCCACATCATTCCCGCCTCGGCCATCCATCCTGGGCCCTTCACCTTCCACCCTGTTCCACACGCTGCCCTCTACCCTACCCTGCTGGCTCCCCGGCCTGCTGCAGCAGCTGCCACTGCCCTCCACCTTCACCCACTGCTTCACCCTATCTTCTCAGGTCAGGACCTGCAGCACCCCCCCAGCCATGGCACATGAGTTAGGGGATAGGAGCCCAGATAGGGCCAGGGAAGGTGACCCATACATCTTCCTTTGGGGTGTCGAGCCATTAATACCAGCAAGTAGAAGCTGGAATGGGCAGTGTCTGACAGCCAAAGAATTGAGTTTTGGCTTGCAGGGGTGGTTTTAGATTTGAGGTTTGCTTTGGGTTTACTATCAGGGATTTTTTTCCCCTTTTTCCTTTTCTGTTTGTCCCTCCCTCTCCTGTGTTTCTAGGCTAGGGAACACTAGTAAGTGCTACCCACCCCTCTTCAGCAACATCCCGAAACTGTCGAGTTTAGATACTCCCCTCCTCCCTCTACTTTTTATCCTCTGCACTTCTGTGTATAAATTTTAAAACATTTTCCTCCTCTCTGGCTGGCGGTTGTCCATCCGGTCCTGCCTTGTCAGTGTCTTTGACCTTGGTGACCTTATTTATCCCAAGTGAGGTGGAAAGGGAGTCTGACCTGGAACCAGATGCCACTCAGGCTGTCATTTGATCCACTTCCCACACAAACAGAGCCACACATTGGGCACTGTTGTCCTTGTGTCCCTCATCCCAGAAGAGACATCTGCATATCCCAGAAAAGAAGATCGTATCATGAATAGAAGCTGCGGAACAGAGAGGAGCTCATGTGTCCGAAGGGTGTGTTTTCTTCTGTCATGTTGATGTTTCCTTCTTAATTTATAGGGTTTTTTTAATGTAAAAAATTGCACTGAACTCTATAAACGTAAATGCTGCTTTTTGTAGCTCATATAAAATAAAAAAGGTTCCATATTTGTAGTATACTGCAATAATATTTTTTACATCCAGCTCTTTAAGTGATCCTTGTTCTGGTGGCTTTGTGTAAATATGTTTGCCCTAGTTGAATTAAGAACTTTAAAGGTTATCAAATGAAAACAAAACAAAAAAATAAAGTATTTGTTTTCTGCTAGATGCAAAAATGACTAAGCATGTATATTTTATCAAGTTCATGTATTTTTTGAAGTTATGAACCATAAAAATGTTAAAAAGAGGAACATTGCTGAACATTTTTTTTTTGCTGAGGCATAATTTGCAGTAAGTGGTGCCGCCAGTACTGGGAGTTTTGAACTAACGGGCTGCAGTCAGCTAGGGGTGTTGAGGAATAGTTTTGACAGTCTCCATTATGTGGTTTGCAGTTTCATACAGAGAAACTGGTGGGCCCCACAGAGGAGGAGAGAGAGATTCAAGAGCTTTATTCTCTGGAAGCAGTGAGATTCAAAGTGATTGTCCTGGGGGATTCCTGGGTTTCCAGGGTGCCTGTCCCAGGCAGTCCATTTGCCTTCCTAGTACTTAGCCCCCTCTGACAAAAATTTTTAATGTGCCTTTTGGGTTGGCTGGAAACTGTGAAGTAGAAATAGACTGGAGCGTGGTAGAGTTGGGACCGTCTTCCTCCTGGTATTGAGAGGTGAGCACATTTTTAGATTCTGCAGATTTTTTTGCTACATAGTTTCCATGCCTCTACCCAGCTTAGTTTAGGCAGTAAAGATTCCTTTTTTCTTTTCTCTCATGACACTTAGCAGAGGAAGTACCACCTGAATTCCTCTTCCTCCTCCTCTTACCTTTCACCTGGCTCTCAGTCCTAATTAATACAATGACCCAAAGGTGTTCATCTTGTAGATCTCATCTTTGATGTAGTTAGAACTTCCCTGTTGGGCATTTCCCTACCTACTCCTATGGTGACAGGAGAAACAAAACCCTACGTACATGGGCCAGGGCTCCGTGTTCTGCCTTTCTTCAATTTCCGTGACAGAAAGGCTTTGAGTTCATGTCAAGCAAGTGCTGGGCAAACGGACTCTATTGAGCCTTCTACCTGTTCAGTGCTCCTCCTCTGATTCAGAAGCATCACTTTTTTGATAAATAGCACTGGAAAATGAAATCATCTGTTTGGAGTGAAGGGACTCATTTTTCTTTGTTTTCAGCCCATGTAAATATTTAAATAATACAGTATTAACATTTTTGTGCTGCTTCCCCATTAGCTTGTAGATTGAGCCATACTCTGGCTGCCTCTCTACCTTCCTGGAGGCAGTTTCCTTTAATTTCCACAATAGTGATTTTAAAACTAAAAGGAAGAACAAAATAATCTATCCTTACTTACAAGCATAACAGATTGTATTTAACTTTATCACATATGATAGAGATATATATGCTGTAAAATTAGGGAAAGGAACTTTCTAATAAACCAATGATTTGTGGAAACTTTAGAGTCTGTCGTGATTGTTGCCCCATCCACTCAGTGGGGAAGGAATGGAGTTATGGGTCACCAGTAACATCGTGTATGAAGTGGTCAAAGGATAGATTCTTATGAACTAGCTGTTCATGATGTTTAGATTGTGCTTCTCAAAGCTCACCCTGTGCAAGTAGAGGTGAAATGTTATGTTGTGGGAGGAAGTGGTGGTTAAGTTTCTGTCAGTCTTAACGTAGATGTCTTGGAATGTATATCTCCTTTCCACCAGCTCTCCCAGACTTTTTTTTTTCTTTTTGGCTGCATTAGGTGGCATGCAGGATCTTCGTTCCCTGACCAGGGATTGAACCTGTGCTCCCTACAGTAGAAGCACGGAATCTTAATCACGACTACCAGGGAAATCCCAATTTGGGGGCTTTTGAGTGGACTTCAGGGCAAAGAGATGAGTCAGCCTGCCTGGCCTTACCCACCAGAGTCCTGAGTCCTCCAGTACCAGTCCTGAGTTATTCTCAGCCCTTTACTATGAGTACAGTGCTAGAGAGCTACCTGGTAAAAGGAAGGATGTGCTAATTGTTAGTGAGCAGATAAAATTCTCTACTCTTCTGTATGCAAAAGGCAGGGAAAGTTGTGCATCAAATGCTTACCATAGTGCTATAGGGTTGAATTAGTTTTCCTCTCTTCAGCCTTTCAAGAAGGAATGGTACAATGTCTATTTTCCTACTTTTACACAGTTGTATTCTCCCCTTGACAAAAGAGAAGCTATTCAACTTGAACTTTGGGTTGGATGCTCAGATCTGCCTATTCCTCTAAAATAGCAAGATCCCCACCCCCAAGTAAAGAATGTTAGAAAATGAAAAGTGGAAATACTCTGGTGGTCTGGTGGTTAGGACTCTGCATTTTCCCCACCATGGCTTGGGTTCAGTCCCTAGTCAGGGAACTAAGATCTCCCAGGTCTTGTGGCACAGCCCAAAAAAGAAAAAAAAAATGGTATTCTGAGCAGGCAAGGTGTCAGCGAAGAGGCAGACCTGTAGAGATCCTCCATGTGAAGGTCTGTGCGGCTGCCTGATTATAGCAAGAGTTCTGCTACCTGCCTCAGCCACCTGGGCTGCCACATGGAAGTTCTTCCTCCTCTACACCCTCAGTGACTAATTCAGGCCTTGTCAACCCTTTCCATTCTTCTTTGCCAGGGTTACCATCACCTCCTTATCACGTGTCTGAATTATTGCAACCTTTTCCTGGCTGGCCTCCCTGACTCTATGATCTGGATTTTCAGAATTGTGGTTCATTTAGTACTCACTGCTTCCCAGTAACATAGTAAACTCTTGAGAGAACAGGGACCAATTCTTACACTTCAATTTTTTTTTTTTCTCAATCCCTTAGACTAGTGTTTTATATAGGGAGTTGAACACTTTCAGTAACACTTTGATTATGTATTCAGGAAAGATAAAAGCAAAGCAAAATACAATTAATAACAGGATTATGCATCAGGATTTAGCAAGGAAACATCAAAGATGAAGATTTTTCTCTATATCCTCCACATTGCCTAGCTCATTGCCAGACCCATGGTAGTTCAGCAGTTGTTGACTTTATGAAGCCTTAACGTTCATTGAGAGATTCAAAGACTTAAGCTGATGGAATGGAAAAATGAGAGCAATGTGTCAGCCCTCTTCTGCCTACTGTCAACCCAGCTGTGTCCCCAACAGAACTCACACAAGGAATAGAATCTATTGAATACCAAAACTTTCCCTCCCAAATCTGATCCTGTTTGAGTTAATGATACTACCATCCTCCCAGCCAGCCACCATAGCTCTGAATTACTTTTGACACCTCCCTACCACATGGCAGTTGCTGATCGTTTAATCTCTGCCCTGTCCTTTGCTCCTGCCACCAGTACCCTGGTTCAGGCCTCATCACCTTTAACTGAGAGGATGGTAGGCACCATCCATCTGATCCCACCAAGTCCTGCCTTTCCCAATCCCATCTATCCATAGGCAACTAGTATAATTCTGATTGGAGCACTGTTGGTCATGTATCTTATTCTCTGATTTGTTAATTAAAAAACCTATGATTCTCCATCTCCTATGGATTAAAGTTCAGATTTCTCAGACATTCAAGAACCTGCAGTGAGGAGACCTCAGCCTTCATTCCACCCTCATGCCCCAGCCCTCTCCTGTGTTGACTACTTACCTCTCTATAACTGACCTCTGTGTTCTGCTCTCTGTTATTTCCTGTGTTGAAAAACCCCTTCATTCTCTGACAAAAGGCAATATAGTACAATGGTTAAGAACATTAATTCAAGCACAAATGTGTTTGACACATAGTTTTTGCCACTCTGTACACTTGGACTATTTACCTAAAACTCCATGGCACAGTTGTAGCATTTCTAAAATAGACATAATAGTAGCTAATTCATAGGGTTGTTATGAAGAAGCTGATAATATAAATGACTTCAGCTAGGCATCACCCCTACCTTTTTCAAGGCATTTACTATTCTGCTGCAGTTATATGTGTTCATGTCTTAACTCTCTCTGGACTAAGATTTTTAAGGATCCTTGACAATTGTCTTTGTATCTCTTACCACTCAGTGTCTTGAACAGAATACTGCTGCTAAGTCGCTTCAGTCGTGTCCGACTGCGACCCCATAGACAGCAGCCCACCAGGCTTCCCCCATCCCTGGGATTCTCCAGGCAAGAACACTGGAGTGGATTGCCATTTCCTCCAATGCATGAAAGTGAAAAGTGAAAGTGAAGTCGCTTAGTCGTGCCAGACTCTTAGCAACCCCAGGGACTGCAGCCTACCAGGCTTCTCCGTCCATGGGGTTTTCCAGGCAAGAGTATTGGAATGGGGTTCCATTGCCTTCTCCGTGAACAGAATGAGAATTAAAAACCTTGGTGAAGTGTGAGTTAATTTGGGGCTACACAGGGTACTCCAGTAATACAGTTCCACTCAGTTGAGGACAGTGGGAGGGTGGAAGGTAAGTACAGGACTAAGTATCACGTGCCTGCCGTGAGCTTGGCACTGGGAATTCAGCAGTGAAGGAGGCCCAGGCTAAAGTTCAAGGTGCTTCTAACCTAGAAAGGGATAGAATTTTGAGCTGTGTGCTCAAAGGAGGTGAATCATGAGGACAAAGGCGGTGCTGAAGGGCACCGGGGAGCTGGACGGGATAAGATGATGGTTAAGTTTGATCAGAAAATGTAACAGCCCTGGTAATCCAATGGAATCCACCTTGCAATGCAAAGAACTTGGGTTTGATCCTTGGTTGGGAGACTTAAGATCCCACACGCTGAGGAGCAACAGTTCCCACACCGCAACTACCAGAATCCGTGTGCTGCAANGGTAATCCAATGGAATCCACCTTGCAATGCAAAGAACTTGGGTTTGATCCTTGGTTGGGAGACTTAAGATCCCACACGCTGAGGAGCAACAGTTCCCACACCGCAACTACCAGAATCCATGTGCTGCAAGGAAAGATCCCAGATGACGTAACAAGACCCAACGTAGGCAAATAAATATTTAAAAAGAAAATATGAACAAAAGCAGTGTGACTATGTTCTTTACGCCAGCAGATCTCTTAAATTTCCTTCCTGACAACCTGCTTTTTTGGGAAGACAATGCAGTGCCAGTAAAACTTGCTTGGCACTCCTCTTCCTCTGAACATCCGTTAAAAAATGCCCTTTCTGCTCAGAACTATTCCTTTGCACCATGCGAGCCTGCATTTGCATCTTCCAGTCCTCAGTGCCGGCTACTATTCAGTCTGTCAGCAATGCCTATAGTATGATGGGCACTTGGCTGGGGCACCAGAAAGGAACCTCATTCTCAAGGGACCCGTGGCCAAAATCCAGTGAACAGACCATGACAAAGCAGTGTGATCAGTGCTGCACCCCTGTGTGTTAACCCCAGAGTGCCAGCCCGAAGAAGTGAGAGTGGCATCTCCTAGGCAATGACCCCACTAGAATCAAGTCTTAGTGATTGGACAAGAGCTCTGTCACCCAAGGAGTTAGACCTGCCTTCAACTGAACAGCTGGTGCAAATCTCAGAGCCTGTGAGCCAGAGCACCCGGGGATGACTCCACTTTATCCCCATCTCCTCTCTTCAGCCAGGATCCATTCACCACCCCTCCCCCAGCACTGGCTACATTGCTGTGCCACATTAAGACTTGGCCCCAGATGGAGGATGAGTGAGGAAGCTGTTGTGCCAATATGACTGAGTGAAGCTGCCAAAGGTCATAGAAGGAGGAAGTGGATAAGTGCCTTATTCTTTTAAGGATACAGCAGCCTCAGGTCTTATCAGGGGCCAGGAGCTTCCTCGCTCCTTCCCCCACTTCTGACAAGTCACAGTGTGCCTTGGCAGCGCAGGGAACTGTGTGGGGGTAGGAGGACCTGTAGAACTGGGCTAGAGTGGAGGCATGTTGCACTGTCCCAAGCAGGAAGCAGTGGTGGTTTAGACTAGCATGATGGTAGAAGAAATGGAATGAAGATTCAAGAGACACTTGAAGAGCAGAACCAGCAGGACTTGATGATAAAATACGTTCAAGAAAAGGGAAGAATTGGCTTTCAGCCATAAGCATCCACCCCCAGGGTGGACTTACCCTCTTCCCATGAAACCCTAGAAACCATATGGGCCAGGACTCTGCCTACTACTCAGCAAGTAGGTTTCAGCTTGATAAGAAAAGACTTCCTGTGGTGGAACTGAAAGGGGAAGCCACTAACCCATCACTGCCTAAGAGGCTGTGGGAGAAGGAAGATGGCCAGAGCTCTGTGTCTACTTCGTGCCCTCTGGCTTCTGGAGTGGGTGCAGCTGCTCTTGGGACCTGGTGCTGTGCCTCCAACCTGGGCCTTGAACCTGGATTCAGTGCAGCTCACCGTCTACACAGGACCTAATGGCAGCCACTTTGGGTTTTCACTGGACTTCTACAAGAACAGCAATGGGAGGTGAGCCCTGGGAAACCCCCACCACCACTGTTTCTGTGGGTCTTGAGTTCCCCATTTGTGATAGAGGTTGAGCAAAGTGATTTCCAGGGTCTATTTGGGCTGAGTTCTTGTTAGGAATACCGGGGTGTCAGCAAGAGGCACCAGTGGGGAGCTGAGCAGAGCAAAGACAAAGGGGAGACCCATGTTGATGCCTTATTTTTTCCTCAAGGGTCAGTTTTATGACCCACTCTACCCTCATCCCCTTGAAATACAGAAAAGAGCACATGTCTTAAGTTGACCTGCAGAACTGTGAAATTGTGTCTACTCCCACTTTGCTTTTCTATTCCAATCCCCTCAATCCAGCAAAACGATTGATGTTTGAAAAGAAGCAATAGAGCGTTATTGGTTGGGATTCATCAGGCTGCAAATTCAGACTGCTAAAATTAGAGTCCGGGCTCTTTCTCTCGATAGGAACAACCCTGAGCTAGTTCCTTATTGAGATGGACACGAAGGTCCAGCTGCAGAGCATAGCAATAGCAGATGAACTTTAAGTATCAGCACCTTGGGGAGTTGCCTCTGCTGAAGAGGGCCACCTCCCTCAAAGCTCCCCCACTTCCAAATGTGGCCCAGGAACAATGACCAGTCAATGAGGAGTGTGGAGGGAGGGGAGAGGTTAAGGGTCTGACTCTTTCAACTCCAGACAGTTCTGAGGGTCTTTCTCGCTCCAAAGTTCCCAGGACATTGGCCCATGGCTGTTACTCAGTCTGAATCTCAACTCAATGGCCCCTGCCTGCTCCTGCTTCTTTCTCCTTTTCTCATGGGCACTACTTAGTAAACATCCTGCAAACTAAAAAGAAAAAAAAATTACAGCATTTTTGGAGCCCTCGTTATGTATTATTTGGCTGGCACTGGCATAAATGTTTTTCATGCGTTTATTTCATTTACTTCTCCTGACAGCACTGATTGGTATTGTCCACCTTTTATATACAGTAGAGCTGTTATTTGAACCTAGATCTACTAGAGTCCTTAGAAATGTCAGCACCCCACCACCCAGTTTAGCGGTGCCCACTTAATGTTTCCTGATTAAAACTGGTTCTCCGAAAGAGATCTGATGACAGTTCAAACAGGAATACGGTGCATGTAAACCCTTGGCTTTTCGTGGCAAGTGTTGGGGAATGTAGACGGTGTACAGAGTTTCAGTTCAGTCTCTTTTAGCAAGGCTATCAAACCCCTCGTGTTCAAATCGAACCTAATGGTTATATTCTCAGTTTTATCCTTCATTTCCGCGGTTACTTATGGGTATGTGACTTTCCTCGCTGGGAGTCAGTTTCACTGGCCATAAAATGAAAAAGATTGGCTTCTGTGGTCTGTGTCGTCTCACTGAGAAAAGATCCAGTGACACTCAAGGCACACCGCCCTTCCGAGGAGTGCTCCCAGCACAGGCACTGGGGCACGGGGTACCCCAGAATCCACGGAGCGCTCACCCAGCTTTCTTATGCAGTGTGTCCGTCGTGGTGGGCGCCCCACGGACCCTGGGCCGCAGCGAGGAGGAGACCGGCGGCGTTTTCCTGTGCCCTTGGAAGGCCGAGGGCGGCCAGTGCATCTCGCTGCCCTTCGACCTCTGTGAGTCTCGCACAAGAAGAGAAAGGGAGGGGCTACAAGGAGCGCCGACAGCCGGGCTTCAGCACCCTACCCCCTTTTTGTGCCCTCCAGATGATGAAACCCGAAGCATAGGCACCCAAACTTTCCAAACCTTCAAGGCCGGCCAAGGACTCGGGGCGTCGGTCGTTAGTTGGAGAGACAGCATTGTGGTGGGCGCTACCGGACCGGGATCAGGGAGCAGACGGAGGGCGGGGACACGTGGAGGGAGGAACCCGAGTCCCGCCCCTTCCCCACTCCCCTCTGGCTCTGCTTCAGGCCTGCGCCCCCTGGCAGCACTGGAACGTCCTAGATAGGAACGAGGAGGAGGCTCAGAAGACGCCCGTAGGTGGCTGCTTCGTGGCTCAGCTCCAAAACGGCGACCGCACAGAGTACTCGCCCTGCCGGGCCAACAAAATGAGCCAGTTTTACGAGAGAAATGGTTTCAGTGAGCTCCGCTCTCCGTTTCGGCTCCGCCCACTCGCGGCCGTTATCCATTAGCCCCGCCCTTCACCCGATCTTTCCTGGCCTCCAGCCCTCCCAAATCCTGCTTGCAGTCGCCCAGATGGCCTAGTTTCCTGACTCCACCCCCATGGCCGGCCGATAGTAAACCACGCCCCCGTATTACCCTGTGGCCCCGCCCCCATTTGACTCCGCCTCCCGGCCCCGCGGGGGCCCCCTCCCCACCCCCGCCAGAGCAGGCTTCTTCGCTGACCCTTCCTTTTTGCCTTCTCTAGGAGAGGACAAGCGTTACTGCGAAGCCGGCTTCAGCTCAGTAGTCACTCAGGCAAGTAGGGAGCATAAACGGCGTGAGGGTGGCCCCCCAAACAGGACCCTCTCTCACCTTCAGAGCTTCTATTTCAGGCTGGGGAGCTGGTGCTTGGGGCTCCTGGCGGCTACTATTTCGTAGGTACGTGCCCATCCGTACACCTCCCTCCCTTCTCTCGACCCGGGCAGACTCCAGACTCCTGGGCGCCCATAACAACTGACCCACGCGCCCTAGGTCTCCTGGCGCGGGCTGCAATCGCCGATATCATCTCGAGTTACCGCCCAGGCAACCTTTTGTGGCACGTGCGCACCCAGTTCACCTACGACCACAGTCACTTACAATACTTCGACGGCTACCGGGGTAAAGTGGCACCTCCCTTCGAGGCTTCCCAGCACTCAAGCGTCACCGCCGGCCCGGTCCTACCCCTGCAGGAACGCCCCATTGTCAACTCTGGCTGGCCAGCCCCAGGACTAAGGCGTCCCCACTCTGCTCAGGCAGCTCCCTCTCCCTACCCTCTGCAGACCGCCCAGCTCCCAAAGGCGAGCACGTCGACTTCTCGCACTGAATTCGCTTTGCGGCCTCGGGCAGGTCTTGACCTCTCGGTGGCCTCGATTTCCCCGTCTCTGCAATGCAGTTTCAACTGAGTAGTCTCTGAGTCCCCTCCCTTCTCACTCGGGCCCCTTCCCTGCTTCACCCTCCCGGAAGGACTAATTCGCACTGTGCCTTCAGGGTACTCGGTGGCCGTGGGCGACTTCGACGGAAATCCCAACACTACAGGCAAGAAATTCACTTAGGGGTGGGGTTTGGGGAGTCCCGCCCGGAAAGGAGCACTTCCAAGACCGGCATCGAAATCTCCCTGGGATGCGGAACTGCGGGCGGGAGGCAGGTGGGGGTTCCAGAGACCTCACTTTCTGGGCCTGACTCTCCCCAGAGTATGTCTTCGGTGCCCCCACCTGGAGCTGGACCCTGGGAGCGGTGAGTGCCCTCTGTCCACCCCTCACTGATTTCACTCTTCGGCCTGAACCGCGCCCCTCCCCCTCAAACTTCCTGCCCTTCTGCGGTGCGGTCAACTGTGACATGCTCCTGTACGTTTTCTGAGCAGGTGGAAATTTTGGACTCCTACCACCAGATGCTGCACCGGCTGCATGGAGAGCAGGTGAGGATCAGGTGGGGGTGGCCAAGGCAAGGGAGTTGAGACCCTGGAATATTCCACGAGACATGGTGGGATCGAAGTGTGAGTATGAGGACAGAAATTAAGGTGTGCCCCATTTCCTGCAGATGGCTTCATATTTTGGGCACTCAGTGGCCGTCGCTGACGTCAATGGGGATGGGTGAGAAACCAGGCGCCCCCACCCCTACCCACTTGGGTCCCAAATTACCAGAGGTGTTGACTGCCCTGGGTCTCCAGTCTCTTCCTTTCCCAGCCCTCACTCACATGTGACCACTGAGGGGAGCGGGAGGGCAAGGATACGTAAGCCTGGGCTCAGGCCCACAGCATCCCTCTAGCCCATCCCCACATAGCCACCCGTTGGGCCTGCAGGAGGCATGACCTCTTGGTTGGTGCACCACTGTATATGGAGAGCCGTGCTGACCACAAGCTGGCCGAGGTGGGGCGTGTGTACTTGTTCCTGCAGACTCGAGGCGCCCGAATGCTGGGGGCCCCCAACCTCCTGCTGACTGGCACACAGCTCTATGGGCGATTTGGCTCAGCCATTGCACCTCTGGGCGACCTCAACTGGGATGGCTACAACGGTAAGGGAAGAGAGAAGGGGTTTATTTAACCCTGACAAAGATCGTGGATTTGACCTGAGGGCAGGGAGAGCCAGGAAGGGCTTTGAGCAGGAGAGAGTTAAAGGAGACCAGTTGGGATTTGTTTGCATTAGTCCAGGCAAGAGATGGTGACCACTGGGATGTGGGCTTTGGCAGCAGAGTTAGAGATGAGGGTGATTTCTAGATAGTTATTACTTAGATTATTAGAACTTGATGGGTGGCTGGAAGTGGGGCTAAGAGAGAGTTGGGTGGGTGGTGGTGCTCTTCACTGCCTGAAACTCAAGTCTTGCCACAGGCCTGAAGAGAGAGATCAGCAGTTCAGCTCTGCTCTCGTTTAGTCTTTTTCTTTTTTTGGCCATGCCACACAACTTGCAGGATCTTAGTTCCCCAATCAGAAATCGAATCCCATACCCCTGGCAGTGAAAGTACGGAGTCCTAACCAGTGGCTGCTGCTGCTGCTGCTGTCGCTTCAGTCGTGTCCAACTCTTTGCGACCCCATAGACGGTAGCCCACCAGGCTCCCCCATCCCTGGGATTCTCCAGGCAAGGACACTGGAGTGGATTGCCATTTGCCTTCTCCAAGGCCTGAAAGTGAAAAGTGAAAGTGAAGTCGTTCAGTCGTGTCCGACTCTTAGCGACCCCATGGACTGCAGCCTACCAGGCTCCTCCATCCATGGGATTTTCCAGGCAAGAGTATTGGAGTGGGGTGCCATTGCCTTCTCCGCCTAACCAGTGGACCATCAGGGAATTCCCTGGACTCGTTTGATCATGAAAGGCTTGGGAGCCTTAGGCAGACGTATCCAGAGAACAGTTGGGTGTGACTTCCTCCATTTCCAGCAGAGAGGTCTGAATGGGAGCTAGGGGCTTGGGGGAGGTCGATGAGGTCCTGGGAGCTTGCACAGTGGGAAGAGGCCCAGGAGAGAGCCCTGGGGAGCAAGAGCACGTAGGGGACTCCCAGAGAAAGTAGATCTAGAAAGGAGACAGAGGGATGTTCAGAGGGGTAGTGGGGAAACTAGGAGATCTGATGGCCCAGAAAGAGTGCTGGAAGCAGAAGGAAGCTGGGTCAGTGGCTCCAGATGCTGCTGAAAGATACAATTAGAGGGGGCTGGAGAAGTAAGTATTCCTGAGCTTTAGCAAGAAAGAAGTCATTGGTGACAGTGACAAGAACCAGTTCAGGGCTAGTATGGTACAAAGTATGAATGAAGGTGAAGATTTGATGGCAGCCAGAGTAGACTGCTCTTTCTACCACTTTGTGAAAGGAGAAAAAGAAAGGTGATTACTGAAAGGAGATGAGGATCAAAGGAAGGCTATTTTACTTGTAAAGACTATGGAGTGGGTGGAATGTGGAGGAAAATGATCTTGTGGGGAAATAGGGGCAGGGAGTGAGCTGGAGGTGGGTCCCTGCAATGCCTGAGAGATGCAGGGCTGGGATGCTCAGTCTAGTGGCAAGTGTAGGAGGGACACTATTCTAGGGTCAAGAGGGGAGAAGAGCAAAAAGCACAACAGTTTGGTTGCTTCTCTTTGAGAAGGAAGTGAGAGACCGGGAGCTTGATTGAATGGAGAAGGTTTGAAATAGGTGCTGAGCAGAAAACCCTGAGGGCATACACGGAGGCCCCTATTGATGGCCAGAGGTCAGGAACTCATGGTGCCCAATGTGGTGGGGTTTGGCCAGGACTGGCAATGGGACGGGATGGCTGAGGATATGGCGAGGGTAACTGAATGTTTAGAAAATATGTGGAGAGATGGGGAAGCCAAAGATCAGGTGACTGGATGAGACTGTTCTATCAGAAAAGTCAGTAGATCTTTAAAAGAAGAAAAACTGCATAGAAAACATACCATGAAGTCAGAAGGCAAGGGAAAGACAGTTACAACATGTATATCAAAGATCTTAATTGCCATCACATGCAAAGAATTCTTACAGATTAATAAGATTATTAATGGTTGTTATTAATGATGATTACATTTTCAAGAGTGGTCATTAAAGTTATTAGTGATGACAACCCCATGGTGTGACCCTGGGTTTACATGGTGGAAGTGGAATGCCCCAGTTGAAGAGGGGGCAAATATTTAGCAGGTCTTGGTTACTTAATCTTCTGGGCCTCTATTTTCTCCTTTAAAATGGGAATAATAATGCCTAGTTTTCAGGATTAAAAGGAATCATGACAATATATTGTCCTCAATAAATAGTAAGGGCTGTTAGACTGTTTTTACAATAATCTGACTTGATGGGTCTTCCTCCCATCCAATTGTAAACTCCTGGAGAGTGGGGCAGATGCCTCCTTGACCTCCACATTCCTCTCCTGATTCCCTGGGGTCTACCTAGAGAAGGAGCTTGGGGAAATGTTACAGGGCCTGGAGAGACTGGATAACAGATAGCTACTCCCTTTCTGATGTTCTTTCCAGATGTTGCAGTAGCCGCCCCCTACGGGGGTCCCAGCGGTCAAGGCCAAGTGTTGGTGTACCTGGGTCAGAGTGAGGGGCTTAACCCATCCCCCTCCCAGGTCCTGGACAGCCCCTTCCCCACAGGCTCTGGCTTTGGCTTCTCCCTTCGAGGTGCCACAGATATCGATGACAACGGATACCCAGGTGCCCCTGGACTGCCTCCAACTAGACAGGAAGGGCCCTTGGGCATTAGCTGGAGATACTGAGATACACAGCAAGGGGCTTGAACCTGACCTGGTGCCCCACTGAGAACTCTGTGGGTTGGGGAGGCCAGATCAAACCTCCTATGGGGGGCAGGTAGTGTGGGAAACCCCTGGGAAAATGAGATGCAGGCCCCATAACTCTCTAATTAACGAATCTGACACCTCCCCTCCTTCCCACAATGTCTATAGACCTGCTTGTGGGAGCTTACGGGGCCAGCAAGGTTGTGGTATACAGGTGAGTGCTGGCTCCAGGGGTGGGATGGGGAAGAACCCAACCCATCAGAGACTAGGTCAGGAGAGGCCACCAAGGCAAGCCTCCCAATTCCCACCAGGGCTCAGCCGGTGGTGATGGTCACTGTCCAGCTGATAGTGCAAGATTCATTGAACCCTGCCGTGAAGACTTGTGTCCTGTCTCAGACCAAGACCCCAGTGAGCTGGTGAGGAAACGGAGGATGTGGGCCAGGCAGGATCTGGGACCTCAGCCGGGCGACCCTGGCCCCTGAGCCCCATTCATCTCTCTGCAGCTTTAACATCCAGATGTGTGTGGGAGCCACTGGGCACAACATTCCCGAGGAGCTGCGTGAGTGGTACCCTGGGGACAGGAGGCAGGTGGGCCTGGGCTCCGCTGGAGGCTGGCCTGGGAGACTCTGACATGCCCTGCTTGCCTGGGCCAGACCTGAATGCCGAGCTGCAGCTGGACCGGCAGAAGCCCCGCCAGGGCCGGCGGGTCCTACTGCTGGACTCTCAGCAGGCGGGCACCATCCTGGACCTGGAGCTGAGAGGCAGACACAACCCCATCTGCTCCACCGCCACAGCTTTCCTCCGAGTATGCCCAGGCTGGGGGTGGGCAGGGCTGGGTATGCAGAGCCTGTTACTCCAGCCCCTGGGCAGGGGGCCAGCTGCTGCAGGGGTAGTCAGCTGGACACACAGGGTAGGTAGGGTACATGGTAGCAAGATGGCCGTCTCTTGCCCCCTTCCCTAGGATGAGGCCGACTTCCGGGACAAGCTAAGCCCTATCGTGCTCAGCTTCAGTGTGTCCCTGCCACCGGAGAAGGATGGAGGAGCCCCTGCTCTCGTGCTGCATGGAGACACCCACATCCAGGAACAGGTAGAGGTGGGCAGGTGCAGGCAGGGGAAGGGGAGGACCCCTGCAAGACTGTCAAGGTTTGGGTTAGTGTCCATGCTGCTGCTGCTGCTGCTAAGTCACTTCCAAATAGACATCCAAACCCGGATGTCACCTCTAATCTCTGGTGTTGCTCTAAACCGTAATGAAAACTGCCAAATCTCAATACCCCCAAACCCTCATATAAACCTCAGATGTTGACATCACTTCTAAACTCTCATTTAAACCCTGATGTCTACCCGCTCATCTCCCACCTGAGAGCTTCCACTTCTCCGCACTTTTGTTTAAGAGCTGTAATTTTTTTTTCCTTAATTTGGAAGAGGAATATTTGCTAATGGTATCCAATTCAAGAACTGTTATAAAATCTGGAAATACATGTTAACAGGAAACACTGTTAACGTTTGATGAATTTTCTTGCAGAATCAAAGCCCTGACATCATCCCAAACCCTGAGGCAAACCCCAAAGCTCTGATATCATCACCAATCTTTTCTTCTCAAACCTTCTAATTCCCCAAACCCCACTGTGATCCCCAAACCTACCCACCCACGTGACATGTCCCCTCTAGACCCGCATCATTCTGGACTGTGGGGACGATGACCTGTGTGTGCCACAGCTGCAGCTCACTGCCAGCATGTGAGAAGACCACCCACTGCACCCCCACACCCCCACTGCCCCCCAACACCACCCACTACCCCCCCAACCCTCCCTGTCTTCCCTGACAACAGCCCCTCCTCACCTGGATCCTGATACTCTGGCCTCAGCCCGTCTCCTCATCCTAGACCCTGGGCTTGGACCCAGCCTCCTTGACTTCACTCCCTTCTCAACCACCACAGGAAGGGTTCCCCACTCCTAATTGGAGCAGACAACGTGCTGGAGCTGCGGATGGATGCGGCCAATGAGGGCGAGGGAGCCTACGAGGCCGAGCTGGCTGTGTTCCTGCCCCCAGGCGCCCACTACATGCGGGCTGTCAGCAACATGGAGGTGAGCCCCATCCGGGTGTCCATGGGGACCTGGGAAGTGCGGGAGCCTTGATTCTCATCTCCCACCTGAGAGTTCCCGTTTCTCTATGCTTTCCTTCAAGAGCTCCAATTGTTTCCCCCTCTAATTTGGAAGAGGAATATTTGCTAATGGCATACAATTCAAGAACTCGATTATAAAATCAGGAAATAACTGTTAACAGGAGCCACCGTTTAGATTTGGTTTTGGATTTCTGTTAAATTTCTGCTGTTAAATTTGGATTTCCTTGCGTTCTTTTTTCTCGACATGGATACTTACGTAGGTGTAGATTTATTTTTTATTTTACTGATGCAGTTTATAACAATGGAGTTACCCTCCATGTGATGTTTTGTGGTTTTCATTTTTAAAAAATCATTAAAAAGAATAGTAATACATACAGTAATACATAAACAGGAATGTGACAGTCCTTGAATTCCACCTCCCCTTGAAACCCTCCATCCCACCCTGGAATCCTCCCCACCCTGACTTTCCAAGAGAGCTTAAATATATAAGGGATGCTGTGTAACCATCTTCTTTCTCGGAACTGCTTCTTTGAAGGGGTTTGAGAGACTCATCTGTAACCAGAAGAAGGAGAATGAGACCAAGGTGGTGCTGTGTGAACTGGGCAACCCCATGAAGAGTAACGCCCAGGTGAGGCCACTCGGGCCTGGGTGCTGGGTCTCCTCTACCAGGAGTTCATAGACAGCTGGGTTTCGGGGGCTGGGTTTGAAGTCAGATGGCTCCAGACTGGAATCCTTGTACTCTCACTCCCTGGCTGTGTAGTCAGGGGTGAGTGACTCCCTCTCTGAGTGGTCTTCAGGACAAGGACTGGAGGCCACATTCAGAGTGGGCATCTGAACAGTGACTCTGGCCCTTCCTGTGTCTCAGATAGAAGTCACGATGTGGGTGAGCGTGGGGAAGCTCGAAGAGGCTGGGGAGCAGGTGTCCTTCCTGCTGCAGATCAGGAGGTATACTAGCCTGGGGGGCACTCCCTCCCCCTGTCTGATCCCTACACAGAGGCCCTCCGATGCCCACCACACAGAAGGGTTCTCTGGGAGGCATGCTCTTTAGACTTCCCTGTTTCCTTTCTTCCTCAGAGACGTGTTTGAGTTTTGGAGCCCTAGAGGAGCTAACTTTAGTGTGGCGTGCTGTTTGCGGAGTTAGCTCTTCCTGAGCCCTCTGCTATTCTGCCCTCCCTCCCCGGCCCCCGGCCCCGAGAGCCCTAATGTCCCCTGGGCTCGTGTCCCTGATCTGTTTCCCCTCGGCCTCCTTCCTACAGCAAGAACAGCCAGAATCCAAATAGTGAGATTGTGGAGCTGGATGTGCCAGTCCGGGCAGTGGCCCACGTGGAGTTGAGAGGGTGAGAGGCCAGGGAACCAAAAGGGAGTTGACAGGCACAGCCCTGAGGCTCAGGGGGTCCTGGGCGAACCCCCACAGGCAAGTCAGGGGATCAGGCTCACCCTGGGGGTCTCGGGCCTCTGCAGGAACTCCTTTCCAGCCTCCCTGGTGGTGGCTGCGGAAGAAGGCAGTGGGCAGAACAGCTCTGACAGCTGGGGCCCCAAAGTGGAGCACACCTACGAGGTAGGAAGGAGGCGCTGGGCCCCAGGCTGGGGTAGGAGGGTCCCAGGAGCTGGTTTTGGTGCTGAGCCTCCTAACATCCTGCCACCACCACCCTGCCAGCTCCACAACAATGGCCCTGGCGCTGTAAGTGGCCTCCGCCTCACCCTCTACCTCCCCAGCCAGTCCCAGCCCTCAGACCTGCTCTACATCCTGGATATTCAGCCGCAGGGAGGCCTTCAGTGCGCCTCCGCGCCCTCTCCCAACCCCCTCCAGGTGAGAGCCTGCGTGAATCTCTAGCCATCAACCAGGGCCCCTGTGGGAGGGCTGGCAGGTGGGCAGAGCGAGACCTGAGGGCCTCTTTGCCTCCTCAGCTGGAATGGAGGCTGCCCACCCCCAGCCCTTCCCCAGCCCATCACAAGCGGGATCGCAGACAGGCGCTCCTGCCCGAGGAGAAGCATCCCTCAAGGCTCCAAGATCCAATCTTGGTGGTGAGCAGGCTCCGTGGTCTCCAGTGGGGGCCACCCTGGAGCCCAGAGACAGAGGAGATGGGAGGCAGAGGAGAGAGAAGGGTGTGGTGGGGACCTCGTGTGGGTCACCTTGGTCTCACAGGGAACCTCCAGGTGAATATGAAGGATTGTGCTCGTCTTGTGTCTGGGGTGGGGTAGGGGGGCACTTGTATATTTCAAGGTATCCAGTACATTAAAGAAAATGAATAAATGCCCAAGCAGGGTACAATAAGGCTTGGTACTGAACGCTATACCATTGACCCACTTCTTCCTGCCCTTTCCCTGTATCTTCTGGGACAGTGTGAGCAATCCCATTCAAAGATAACGTCCCAAGCTTGAATCTGAGGCCCTTCCTGACAGGGAGGCCTGGCCCAAGTTCTTCGACCCCCAGTCTCCCTCTGACTTGGGTCCTATGATGGGGGTGATGATGGATCAGTAGGGGCTGGGGACCCTCAGAGCTGCAACTCGTCCCCTCAGAGCTGCGACTCGGCGCCCTGTACTGTGGTGCAGTGTGAGCTGCAGGAGATGGCGCGTGGGCAGCGGGTCATGGTCACGGTGCTGGCCTTGCTGTCACTGCCCATCCTCCAAGAGGTGAACCCAGACTCGGGTGGAGGGGGGGCCTTCTAGAGGCGGGGCCTGAGGTACTTGGGGAGGAGGCGGGGCTTTAGGGGCGGGGAGAGAGTGAGGGCTGGGTTTAATTTGGAGCTCCTAGAATTAGGCCCGGGCGGGTCTCCCTACAGTGGAGTCCGAGGCCGGGACTCTTGCAACAAACAGGCCTCATATAAACGCCTTTCACCTCCACCCTATACAGAGGCCCCTGGATCAGTTTGTGCTGCAGTCGCACGCTTGGTTCAACGTCTCCTCCTTTCCCTACTCCGTGCCTGCCCTCAGCCTGCCCAGCGGGGAAGCTCAGGTGGGTGTGGAATGGTGGTGGCAGAAATGGTCCCGGTCCCGCGGGTCTCCCATTGGTCTTCCCCTGAGTCCCTGCCCAGGCGGGACTGCCCGGATCTGAGAGGTGGGACAAGTAGGTGGCTTGGCCGCGGGTCACCGGCTTGCAAGTCTGTCTCTGGGAAGGGAAGTGTCCCGGTGACTGAGGAGACCCGTGGGTCTCCCCTCAGGTGCAGACGCAGCTACTTCGGGTCTTGGAGGAGAGAGAGATTCCAATGTGGTGGGTGCTGGTAGGTGTGCTGGGCGGCCTGCTGCTGCTCACATTCCTGATCCTGGCCATGTGGAAGGTGAGGCGTGAAGCAAGGTTGAGGCGGTGTTGGGGTGGGGGGTAGAGGTGAGGTGGTGGGGGTTGGAGGTGAGAAGGTCAGGCAGTCCCACAAGGAGGCAGAGAGAGATGGTGGCCCAAGTAGATGACCCGTGGTCCATCTGATTTCCATATCCACTATTAGAATGTCACCTTCCAGAGGATCTCTTGCAGGGAACGGGTCCCTGGGAGAGGTGGCACCTGAAATCTTAAGACCTTTAGACTCGTTTCCCCTGAGAACAGGAGTCCCAGGGACTGAGTCTTGCCTTCTGGAATCCATTGACCCCTGAGAATTTTCACCTCCTCCCTGCTCGGTCCCTCCCAGAGAAGGACCCAGGTCTTCCTGCTCCCGTGTGTCGCTGGTGGGTCATTCCCTCCTCTGCCCCTGGAGAACACCTCTCAAGCTCGCTGAAGTGTCCAAACCCTAGAAAGCCACAGTGGTTTTAGGGAAAACATACATTAGACTTATAATAATCAAATATATACCATCACACGCTTGAGTCGTATAGAGACATAATCAACAGTACTTAAGAAAAATTCAGGAAATGAAAAGCAAAATTAAAAATTTTTTTGTTTCATGCATTATCTCTAAATGGGAAATGCCTCCACTTGATCATATAGTGGGGACTGTGTTGGTCCAGGGTGAGGACCTCGTGGCTGGCTGGTTTCTAGCATACATTCTCCATTGCTGCTCTGGGGCTGAAAAATCACCTTTACATCCCATCTCTGGCCCCTGTGCACCCCCCAGTTTGGCTTCTTCAAGCGGAATCGTCCACCCTTAGAAGAAGATGATGAAGAGGAATGATGAGCCCACACACCTCTGTCCTGGCAGCAAGGCTGGGTGTGATGTTGTGCCCCTTCTCCAATGAGTGCCCCATCTCTGGTTACCCAAGGCTGGGAGGGTGACATTCTAATAGTGGAGATGGAGATCAGATGGACCCGGAGTTACCTACTTGGGCCACCATCTCTCTCTGCCTCCTGATGTCCTCTCCCTCCCATCAGAGCTGAATCTCCCCTTCCCCTGCTGCCTAATAAAGAACTTGGAACCCAGCTCCACAGCATGCTGCCTCTTCTTGGGGGTCAGAAGAAGGGGCCCAAGGTGATGTTTGGGCTGAGGAATCTAGGACTGGAAGAAGTGTGAGCAGAGAGGTCTCTGCCAGGGTTAGGGTGAAAATTACTGTCTTTGGGGACTATCAGGAGCGAGAGAGTAAAACAAGGGAAAAGGGATGGCAGAGCCTCCAAGTGAGACTGGAGAAGAATGGGGTGTCTCAGGGTGGTTGGGTTAGAGGAGGGTTGGGCGTATCAGAAAAGGGAGGCTGAGTCCCTGGTGGGTGAATTTATTTTATTTTTTTCTTTCTCTGGGAGAATATTTTATATTTTTTATTAATTAAAATTTTCTGTCTCGGGGTATATGAGTTCCCAATCTTGAACCCCCCCCCACTTCCCACCCCATATCAACTCTCTGGATCATCCCCGTGCACCAGTCCCAAGCATCCTGTATCCTGTATTGAACATAGACTGACAATTCGTTTCCTACATGATAGTATACATGTTTCAGTGCCATTCTCCCAAATCTTCCCACCCTCTCCCTCTCCCTCAGAGTCCAAAAGTCCACTCTATACATCTGTGTCTCTTTTGCTGTCTCACACACAGGGTTATCATTACCATGTTTCTAAATTCCATATATATGAGTTAGTATACTGTATTGGTGCTTTTCTTTCTGGCTTACTTCACTCTGTATAATTGGCTCCAGTTTAATCCATCTCATTAGAACTGATTCAAAAAAAAAAAAAACTGATTCAAATGTATTCTTTTTAATGGCTGAGTAATACTCCGTTGTGTATATATACCACAGCTTTCTTATCTATTCATCTGTTGATGGACATCTAGGTTGTTTCCACATCCTGGCTATTTAAACAGTGCTGCAATGAACATTGGGGCACATGTGTCTCTTTCAATTTTGGTTTCCTCGGTGTGTGTGCCCAGCAGTGGGATTGCTGGGTCATATGGCAGTTCTATTTGCAATTTTTTAAGGAATATCCACACTGTTTTCCATAGTGGCTGTACTAGTTTGCATTCATGGTGGGTGAATTTAAACAATATTTTTTTCCATGATTTTGGAGGAAATAAACCCCAAGATGAGTTGAGAGTTGGGGAAGTAATATGCTGTCCCCACTCTCATAAAAGAAGGTCCTTAAAGCTGTATTCAGGGATTTCCTTGGTGATCAGTGGTTAAGACTCACTTTCCAATGCAGGGCATGTGGGTTCGATTTCTGATGGGGTCAAAAAACTGAAACATAAAACAGAAGCAATGTTGTAACAAATTCTATAAAGAGAAAAAAATAGTCCATAAGAAAATGTTTTGTAAGATTTATTATTATTTTTTTTATTTTTGGCTGCTCTGGGTCTTCCTTGCTACACCTGGGATTTCTCTAGTTGCCAGGAGCCAGGACTACTTTTCCTTGCAGTGAGCTGGGCTTCAGTAGTTGTGGCACACAGGCTTAGTTGCTTCCAGACATGTGGGATCTTCCCTGACCAGGGATGGAATCTATGTCCCCTGCACTGGCAGAGGGATTCTTAATCACTAGACCACCAGGGAACCCACACCCCAAAAAAACCTTAAAAAAAAAAAAAGATGTTCAGAGTGAGAAGGGGCAAAGGGAGGCTGAGTAAGCCCTCAAGTCTGAGGAAGGCAGAGTTTCAGCAGGGACAGAAGAGCAGGCATTGCTCTGTGGCTACCCTGCTGCTTGTTGTTCCTTCTTCCCTATTAAGGGAAGGGGTCTTCAGTTTGGAATGGGGGCACAGACAGGGAGCTTGCAGGAGAGCTGGGAGTGGAACACAGCTGTCCCACGGTAGAGGCTGGAGCCAGTGAGTAGCGGTGGGGCACGGGGGCGGGGGGGGGGGGTCG